>OU015494.1:172439168-172816371 GCA_907164885.2 Dolomedes plantarius
AGTCCGAAAGCACAAAAATCCATAGGTGATACATCGGGAGATTCAGTATGGATATCAGTGAAGGGTATGGCCTTGATACCAGTTTTTTGTTCCATTTCTTTTAGGAAATTTACAGTGGATTTTGATGTGTGACTGCTAGCTTTGTCCTGATGGAGTCTCACAGATTGATGTCACTGTGGGTAAAGCGATGGTATTTCATTCAGAAAAATTGGCGATAAAATATGTTCCTGATAGTATTTGGAGTTAATCTTGACATTTTTTTCCACTCTCTTTATTTTTAACTTGCCATTATAAGAAAAACCAGCAACAATCATCAATTCCTTAGAAAAACTTTCTTTCGATTCTTTGAACCATGTACTTAAATTTTTTTCTCCCCTTTTATGATAATAAATGGCTCTTTTTTAGTTGCAATCATTTAAATACATCCATGATTCATCTATTGTTACAGTTTTTTTCCATTTTTCTTTGGATAAGTGTTTCTCATATAGAATTCTGCAGCGTGTCCTGCGTTCAGCGATATGATTTGGAAGAAGACGATGCACATTCGTTTTTTCACTTTCTTAAGATTTAAATCAACGTTTATCATTTTGTTTACAGTGGACACCGAGCATTTTAATGATTTTGCAACTGTCCTTTGACTATGGGGATTTTCTTTTAACATTAAACAACGTACCTTTGCAATAGTCGAAGATGTCCGTTTTTTCCTTGGATACTTGTTTGGAATTTTTGTCCCACTTGAGGCTCCAATTTGATCTTTATTTCCTTTTTTGTTGACGATATTACCTATTGACGTTTTAGATATCACAAAACCATGACTCTCACATCGTTTTTGGATAACGGAGTATGCATATTTCTCTTCGGAAAGAGCATAAATGTAGCCTTCGAACCACTGCTTTGTTAAAAATACCATTTTGAATAAAAACAAAACTTTCAAGCCGCAGAAGATAATTTTGACTTTTAAAAACATAGTACAATTGCAATTATTTCTTTTGCAGCAAACTATTTTTTATTACCGCTTACCAAAATCGTCTAAAAAATGTGCGAACAGCCTGTATTTATTATAAAGTTAGGAATTTAAATCCTTAATATTATGTCATGTCTCTGAATAGAGTACTTTACAAATTTTGAAGTTTGTCTCAGAAAGAAATTAGTGATACATCAAAAAGAAAATGTTGTGTATGACTGGTAGATTTAGAAAATATTAACGTAATAGATAGGCATAACTCACAAGATGCTGTGAAAGGAAAATTATGTTGGATGTAAATATGTATAACAACAAATATATTCAGCAAAAACAGAACAATAATTCCTACACACACCTACTCAAATAGGATTTAAGCTAGGGATCTTCAACCTTTTCATGTTCACAGGCCACACATCTGTGAAAAAAGTAGTTTGGCAGAAGAAAAAAAGCATTTGCAAATGAGCTTTCAGCCTTTGGGATGATTGCTTGATTTGCTTTTTATTGCATGATGACGAAGGATAAATTTTTTCAAAACACGTCACTGAAGTTGTGTGTATGGTGTGTTTTAAAAACTATTTTGTAACTTTATAACCATTATTAATTAAAAAATGATTTCTACAAACAACAAAAAATGGGAGTTGAATCAATGTATTTTGTACTTTATATTGCATGAAACAGAATGAATACAGGGAGATGCACTTGAGATTCTGGAAAGAAAGAGCCTTGGCATGCTGCTTTTTGTGTTTATTTCATCTTAAGATTCTGAATACAATTACCAGTTTATTATATTGATAAATCTACATTTCCCTGTGCATTCTTGATCTTTTTTGTGTGAGAGAATTTACTGTTCTAAGGTTTTTTTTTTCAAATATATATCAAACTTTCCTTTTGCATGATCAAAATGTTTCGGTGGGCCACTAAAATACCATCGGTGGGCCACAGGTTGAAGACCCCTAATTTAAACATTTGTTGATAACACTAATGTTAATTTGACTGCTTCGTAAACTATTTGTTTTCTAGCAGCAAGTCTGAATATACAATCTAGAAAGCTATAAAACCTGCTCATTTTTTTCATAAATATGAATTTACAAATTCATATTTATGAAAAAAATGATAGTCTAGAAAGCTAAGATAATTTTATTGTTTCTAGTGAAAGAGTATTTACATAGTAATTTTACATAAGACAAGTCAATCAATTTTGTAAATACCTAATATTTTCCTGGACAAGACCTTCATTTTTCTGTTGCAGCTGCATAATTTCTGCATTAACATAAATTGGGGGATTTAGGAGAGATTTTGTAGAATTAGCAGTAGAAATACCAAATGTAGATATTTCTTGGTCATTTTCATAATTTCTTCCATCATCTCCCAATTCTAAAGAGAATTGAGTTAAATACACACATTTAATAATCAATATTTAAAGATACTTATTAATGAAAGAAAAAAAGTCTACTTTATAAATTTTATACAGTAAAATTTTGCTATTAATTTGATGAAAAACAAGAAATCTAATAGAAGTCACTTTAAAAATCCATAATTATACTTTTCATTAAAACTTATAAAATAACTGAATACTAGAATGAATTTGGAATAGACAAGTAAAAAATTGATTTTACATTTTTAACTTTAGACTCTAAAAAGCATTTAAGTGTCTACTTTTTTAAACACAATCAAATTTCCTGAGCTTGAAAAGAGAAATAAGATTCTTTTAGTGCAAATATTTCAACAATTTTAACAAAAAAAATTCACTTTTCCTTCAATGACTGTTACATTTTGAATTTCCGGAAAACATTTAAACTCTTCAACAGCCATGCTTGTGACATAAGCTAGAAATAAATTAAGTGTGCTTGTTCATGTATGTGCATTAATTTAGATTTACATTGAGTAAAGGGACATATTTTGCATATTAATGAAACAAATGTGTAAATAAAGTATTTTTATTTCACATATAAAATATTAAAAATTTATTAAAATAATGGAAGAAACAAATGAGAAAAAGTAACTTCTGTACCAGAAATACTGAAAACAGGTCAAAATAATTGAATTCATAATTTTTCTTGCAGCTTATTTTATTTCCTTATATGTTTCCTGGTGTTATGTTAATGGGAGTTAGTGGAGGAGCAAAAAACTAAGCCATTGTTAATGGGCATGATAGGCATGTCTCACAGTTTCAATGAATACAAAAGAAACCTACAAATGCTGAATAGCTGTTAATTTTGTACATCAAGGATTACATGTGAATAGGACAGTGGAAATGTAGTCAACAGTTCAACTTCATACATCATTAACTGTGAAGTAAAAGTAGTTTACAGAGCAAATGATTTTCAAGATTGATTGTCAAAACTTGCTTCAGTCATTTGAATAATCAAAAGGGTCAAGATTGATTTAGGCAACTGTGCAGTGAATTTAGGATGTAATCAGAGATAGTATTTTAAAATAAATTTAGGATACTTTGAGAAAACAACAGATCATATTAAGGCATTGTGTGAGAGTGTGTGTGTGTTTGTGTTTATGTGTATATGTATATATATACTTATGTGTGTGTGTGTGTGTGTGTGTGTGTGTGTGTGTGTGTTAGTTAGTTATAAGAAGAATAGAACTTTTCTGGTTCAGTTCAGTAAAGAAACTACTCATTTAACAGTATTTTCAGTCAGATAAATTTTTGTAGTTAATATATGGCCTTAAAACTGCAACAGAAATATTAATAAAATTCAGGAAAATATGCTTCCTCCCATGTTAACAGAGACTTGAGAGGGCTAGAGAATATACTGAACAATGAATGATCACCAATCCTTTTCTCAAGTATTTCAAACTGTAACTAGCAATTTTTTGCCTACAGCTAGCATCTAAACATATTTTTTTTCCTAATAAGCATGACTCTTTGATAAAGACTTTAAAATTGACGTAAGTTATACTGTTGATTTTTTTAAACTTCCACTATATTCATGCTATGCAGCATTGTTCTGTGTACTTGACAATTTTAAAAAATCCATTTTGGAACAAGACAATCAATTTAATAATTTGAACAGAAAAGAAAATTAGCACCCTTTTTCTTAACTTTAGTGGTTTTTAATTGTACTTAAAAATTAAAAATTGCTAGTTAAATAAGAAATAGCTTATGATAAACATCAGAGAACAGACACAAAAACTTTTTTGAAAAATTAAATGTAAAACTTTTATGTTAATGAATTAAAAAAAATTAAAAAACTAGCAATTTTTTAGAAGGCAATAATTTTTAAACAACAATAAAAGCCATTAGTATAATCAGAACACAAGATTTTAAATTATTAATAGATTACTAAATAGAACATTATTTCACTACTAAATATAAAAATAAAAAATTTTAAAAACCTGGTGAAAGAATGGATAATGCTGCTTGAACAGAACTCCGAACTAAGCTGTCTAGTGAAAACATCCAATGAGGCATTATATTCTGCTTTTTCAAAACATGCTTAACCTAAAAGCATAACAGGAAACCATTTTTGAGAGTAAAAACAAACCACATTTGAACATAAATTTGCCTATAAAATTTTTTTTTACATATACCCAATTTACATTAATGTTTAAATAACCTTTTTTAAACATAATACTTAACTGTGATAATACATTTTATAACTGCCCTCAGAAGAAAAAAATATAATGACCGCATGAGCAGACTTGAAAGCAATTATTCAGTACAGTAAATTTCTAAAAAAATATAGTTTCTTACAGCATCTTGGAAAATGAACAGTGCCAAGTTCATGTGTTGAACAGTTATTCCATCAAAGTCTACATCTTCTTTCAACTGACCTGAAAATTAATAATTAGATGTTACATGGTAAACCACTTAAAATGTCAAAATTTTTATAGTAAAACATAATAAAGATCATGAGGGATAAAGAATTTGTAGTTTCATTGTGCCTTTTTCCTGCTCCAAATAATACCTACACTGAAAAACTAGCGATTATCCAAACTCTAAAATTAGCATTTCTTTTCAATGCAGATAACTTTTCTTAATTTCCTATGTCTTCATAATAATGTTAGAAACAAAACAGTTCAAAGCATAAGCACAAATAAACTAAAAGAACATAATTTAGCACTTAATCAAATTCAAAAGTGATTCTTTCTGATTTTACAAAGCAATGGAATTATAGGTTCACAATAAGTGTTAATTTCAGTCAAATGTAAAAATCAGTGCTTTTTACACTTAGGAAACAGCGTCATATGATACACAGCATCATATGATACAGCAGTAGTACCTAAAGCTGTACACCTGATTCGGTGACATTCTGTAGCTGACTTTTTGCAACAGAACTGGAAGTAAATGATGGTTCTAATCTGGTAACATGATAGTTCCATTTCAGACACCTTGTACTTAATGATAACGATATTTTTTAATAAATTTCACAACACGGTATTCTAAAGCAAGTCTCTTTCTTTAAAATGCCAAAAATCATTTGACAAAATATGATTAATTACACCAACGTGAACTGTTTGCACAGATGTTATTTGTGGTGGCGGGAAACTTCGTTACAACCTGATGTATAGAATTCTTAAAAAAACATATCTTAGCAGATACAACTCTAAAAAACTGATAGCATTCAGACTGAAGTATTGAATAAACCATAACTCTCTACGTTGATTGATGTTATCAACAAATATCCAAACAATAAGAGGTAAATTAAACACCATTTAAGAGAAATTCCATCACTTTAAGGCAATTAGGAACATCAGATGTTCAATTTAAAAGATAGGAAAAGACAATTAGCGAATAATGGTAATAATGAAACAATAAACTTCAATACCTTTGCACAAAAAGATAGTTAAGATAAATGTGGATTTTGGAAATAGACAGAACAAATAAATTGCAATTTCTTTATTTGTAAATGGGTTACCAGAACAGCAATATTATTAATATTGACAATAAACCTTGAGCTCAAAAATGAAGCTAAATTAAAAAATATGTAAACAAACTATATATTAAATACTCGTAAGAAAAACAGAAAGACAAATGATAGACAAAAGTAAGTTTTTAAAAAAATTATTTTCAGGGCATGAATTACATTATTAATAGATTTTCAACTTAGAAGAAACTTTCCACATCTTTAAAACAAATAATCTTTGGCATAAAGATCAATCACAGTATAAACAGCATAATTTTAATGGGCATAAAAATCTAATAAAATTGTCGTTTATCAACTAATCATCAATCAAAAGCTTGGGATTTGTACCAAACGTTAGGAGTAAATATTTGTTTTTAACACTGAAAAATAAAATTACAAGCAAATCAAAACTTTTAATAATACTCCTTTGAACATTTGGGAGAAGAAAAAACAATCACATTTAAGAATTTATGAAATCATTTAGCAGTTAATATCTGAAAAGAAATGAAAACAAGATATTCCAGAACTACTTGTTTTCATTTTACAGTGTTAAGGTAGTTTTTAGTATTTTATTCACCAAGGAACTATTTCATCCTTTTTATCATGCAAAATTCAAAAAATTAATTAACTTAATTTTAGATATAAACTGAACACTAAATAAAAATGGGTCCAACTAAAATGTAATTTTAATTCTTTTTCATACATTTTATTCTTTTTATGGGCTGCTTTTAAAATAAACAAATTCAACAGCAGTTTTTAATTTATTTTTCATTAATAATACCACAGTATGTATGATATTTATTGTCCTCCTCCAAAGAATAGATCTCCAAGAAACAGATCATTCAGGGAGAGATCTTTTTTTTTGATGAGGGGTGGAACGTTACAGAAGCAAAGGTCAATGGGAAAAAATGTGTGATGGTGAAGAATGTTGATTAGACCCAACCTCTCAGAATCGACCTGTCCGAGGCAGTAACCCTAAAACCAGTGCCAGGTTTCTTCTGGCGGGAGGTTGACTATGCATAAATATTATAAAATGACAACTTACTGATAGCCTGTTGAACTGGTAACCTGTTTTGTTCAGGTATAAATTCTCTTAAGCCTTCGAGTAACAACTTCAAATGATCCTGCAGAATTCATTTATACATACATATAATAATAGTTTTTACAGATCATTCTACTCAATAAATCAGTTCAAGAGAACAATCTAAGAAAAGTACACAAAATACTGGGTAAATCAGTTAAATAGCAAATCTTAATTCTTATAAAAAGAAAGAAAAATACACTTTTCACTACATAAAACCATGGTGGGCAAAAATTATAATTTTGGAGAAAAAAATATTAATTTTCTTTGTCAGGATTTTTGTTATTTATATCAGATTTTTTTTTAACATTTAAATTGGATACTTTTGGAAATTTAAAAACACTTTAAATTGAAAAGGCGATATTCACCAAGTTATGTATATCATGTCTGTAAAATTCATAGAGTTATCAAATGAGAACAAAAATCTTAAAGAAGAAACAGGTAAGCAGTTTAAGTCTGGAAATTAAAAAGGATAAAATGAATCTATTTTGCTAGTTATCTAGTATTTCTAAAATAATTATCTTGAGGCAGTATACAAAACTTAATATTAATAAGATAGTTGTAATACTACTGAATAATCATTAGAATACTTTTTTACAGACTGCTTAGAAATGTACTTTCAAACTAGGAATTGTTAAGGAACATCTGTGATTCTTTTCTTATACAGGGATTTCATAAGCCTTAAAAATTCTTTAAAATATTTTTTGGCCTTGTAAATCCTTAATTCTTTAGAAACGAAAATAAAATATGAAATTTCTTTAAATTCCAGAGTTTTATACCAATACTGATGCAAATGCTAGAGTTATTTTAAATTAGCTTGGATAAATAAATAAATAAATATAAAAGCAGCATGACTTTTCCAAAATAATTAACATTTTCAAGAAAGATTTTATTCATAACTTAGTTATCATTAAAAAGTTATGTTAAATTTTAAATAACTGATAATTTCTTTACTCTAATTTTTTTTTAATAAAAATGCTTAATTTCAAACAGAATCTCTTTTTGGAGGAAATCAATTTACATCAACTGATTTTTTTTTTTAGAAAGAATGCACATATTTCAATCATGATTAAAATTGGCCAACCCAGTAGAATACAATAAAATTAGTAAATTCTACAAATGAAATAAGTGCTTTGCAAAATACAACATATTTACAGATAAAATGTAAAATAAAATTCAAATTCTTACCATTGTCAAGACCATTTCAGGTGTTTTTTGGATTAATTCATTCATCCAAATTTCACATATCTGGAAATAAGAGAAAGCTGGATGTAACTAAAATAAACTTGATATTAGTTTACAAAGTAATGGGTGTTTCATCTGCTAATTCTTACCATGCAAGAATTTTCATACTGAGCTCCCATGGAAAAAACAATGTTTAATAATTTGGATTGAACTTAAAATTTATAAATATTAAATTAATAAGGATTTCTATTCCCCGATTTGTTTTACTAGTTTTTGAGTTAATTTTTCTATAAGGGTGAAGTAATTTATTTTCTAATTTAAATAGAGCATCCCATCTGATTATGCAATTACAGTTATTGATTATACCTACAAGGTATAACTGCATGTGTGTGAATGGTTTAAATGTATATATATTTTTAATATTGGTGCTTCCTAGATCTACTTTTCGTTAGTGTATTTATTTTTCTTTGGCTGATATATGCAAAATTTAGATATGTTTGTGAGAATCAGGGTTAGAGTTCCAAATAAATAGAATACAAATAGAAAAGGAACAAAAATTTAAACTTTCCACACACAAGTTACTGAAATATAGCATTTATATCTTCAAGCAGTTCAGAACTTATTTTTTTCTTCTTTCACAAATTTTCAATACTGCTTCATGAATTACAATATGTCATAACTGAATATTCCTTTCAGTACTTAAAAGTAAAATATTTTCATGCGAAAGAAAAAAGTTGATTCAAATAAATATCTAGATAAATGGTTTAAATATTTTTGAAAAATTATGTGATAGGAAAGATATGTATTTCATTATTTTGAATTATTTTCTTAATGCATAATTCTCCTTTGCATTAAATTCAAATACTTGATATCATTATAACACAAAAACTCCCCACTAAATAAAACAAACATCAGATGGTTCAGAAATAATCAAATTTTGAAGAAATGCAATAACAAAGGAGAAAACATCAAACTCACCAAGTCTGCATTCTCAGACAGAACTTTAACAATAAAAGTTCTTCGCTGTGAATCCTTTTTTAGAACAAAGAAGTTACCTTGTTCTTGGTCTATCTGAGGGCTATCAATAGGTGGACTGAGAAGAGTGGTACTCGATCTTCTTTCAGATGAATCTGTACTGGAAAATTGATAAAGGATGAAAAATATTAAAAAGGGGTTTTCAAATTACATCTCATCATTTTCTTCTTCAAAGTTATCTTTTTGCAATGAAAACGAAATTCTGAAAATATCTAAACAGAATAAATATACCTAACTATTTCTCATATAAAATAAATTGATAAAAATTCAATCAACTCTGAAATATTTATAATTTTAAACCTATATAAAAAAGTAAAAAAGAAGCTAATTTAATAGGTCTTTATAAACTTTAAAAGTTTATTGTTTACTACTCTTTCTTTAAAATTACTTGTAATCATTAGATGAAAAACTCAAATTTGTCCTCAACATTTCATAGAATAAAATTCTTTTAATTTAACATTTTTTAATTTCTATCTAGATAGTTATATTTCAGCTTTCTATTTTATATTGTATATGTTCTGCCTTTTTTTACAGGTGCATTCTACAATACTCTTACGCTTTATGTTTTAATAGCACTTTAAGAAAATAGTGAGCAATTTTTTTTAAAAACTTATTTTGTTTCTGAATAAAGAATAAAAATTTTATAAACAAATTTTAGGTGTAGGATGTTTCTCTTGTGTATTAAAATGATTAATAAAACTCAAAGAACATTTTAAATAGTAAAATAAATACTTTATGGACCCAAGCAGGACATGACCAATATCAACTACAAAAATAAAAATAATCCACTGACTTACAACAAGCAAACAAGAAAAAAAATAGAAAACAGAAAACTACTTTACAATACACATGCAAAAAATGCATGTTTCAATTGGATTTTTAAAATTTTCAAAATGGCTACTTTAATATCCTAAAATAGCTATACAAAAATGCTCAGACATTGCAAAATAAATTTATAACATCAGAAAACAAAACTCATATCAATGTTGAATTATCAAGCAAAGTTAATGATATCAAATACAAAATGAACATACATATCATTTCAGGTACAGAGTTTAAAAATAAAAATATAAAAAATCTCTTTTGGTTATCTGAAGCTGGATTTTATTTTTTTTAAACTGTTAAACATATACATCAAAAGGGCAGAGCAAAAACGTAGCATGAAATAGAGTATGACATAATGCTATTGAAAAGCAAACAAACATTATGCATAATCTGAAAAAATAATATATATCATACAAATTAAGATCTAAGCCTACCTAAATGAAAGTGGGATCCTTAATGAATTAGACGGACTCTTGCATGCAACAACAGTAGAGCTAAATAAGCACACAATTTTGAAAGTTAGAACATGATATTTAAACTTCATTCAAATATTAGAAAATGCATTATGCTCAATATAATACATTTCATAACACAGCATAACAAAAAACAATATTCACCCTTCATCACCAGTGCTTGCATACCTTTCAACTCTATCAGGCTTATCTAACTTAGATGCCCTTTCAGGAACTAAAGAAGAAACGTCTGATAAACAAGTAGTTTTCTCAAATACAAAAATAAAATCTAATAAAAAACTGAAATTGAGAATAAGTAAAAACATTTACCAGAAATGCTGCGGCTGAAGTCAGGAGCAGTAGACCTGTGCGTTTTCTTTTTGCGTCTGAAACAAAAATAATATTCAAAAACAAAATAAAAAGGTAGGTAATGGGAAAAATCAAATTGTTCAGATACATTTAAAAATATTTATAATTGATTGACTTTAATTTTTTAATCATTTTTATTTTATAGGCTCATCATGAATGAAGTAAATTTTGATTAAATGATTATCATTTAAAGTCTCTCCACAGAGAACTGTTAACTTCAGCTATTCATACAGAAAACCTTAAGCCAACAAATGTCAGTTAACTACTTTTACAAAAGCTAATTTCACTTAACTGACATTTAGTCATTCCAGACCAATGAATAAGAGAAAGTCCACTGGCACTATAAGCTTTTCAAATAATGAAGTTGTCCCCAGATCAAAAGGTTTAAGAATACAGAATCTAATTAAACAGCTTGTAGCACTCCTTTAATAATAAAGAAAATTCACAGAGTGTTATGTAATTTAGTACTTTAATTTTTTAGTCATAAATATGGAAACATTCTACAACCTCTTCAATTACATTTCCTTTAGATTTACTGAAGTTCAAGTGTAAAAAATAACCCTCCAGGTGGTTTTAAATACAGATCAAGGCTATCCCAAACTGAACCTGTGAATAATCTCTGAACTTTAAAAGAAAAAACTACTCACGAGAGTAGGTTACTTCAAAAGTCTTGCAGAAAATCACAACAAAGGACGAATTTATATTTAATATAATTAAAAAAATCCATGAAGATCTTGAAATGAAATTTTTCGTAAATTTCATAGCAATATCAAAGAATGAAAGAAAAATTTAAGATTAAAGAAATATATTTTAAGTACTATTAAACATAAAACAAAATATAAAAAATGCTCCTTAGAAGTGCTTCATTAACAATTATTTTAATCAGCCATGTAAAGCCTTCAAAATAATGCTTACTCTGTTATAAAAGGTTCGTCAAGGAGATCTGAAGCAGTAGCCCTTTGATCCGGGTCTGGAACAAAGCATCTGAAAACGAGAATACATAGATTGAAAAGTCTTCTAATGGCATTAAATTATTTGTTTGAATTAATTATACCTATATGCATGAAAAAATAGACAAAACATTCCTGATACAATCAAACATTTCACCCTAAGCAAATAATTAAGTGATAAACTCTCAGTTTAGGAAATAAAACATCAATCAGAATTTGAAATATCATGTGATAAAGCAGTTACATAAATATAAAGCTTATATAATATTAATAGAAACATGAAACTAGCTTCCATGCATACACAAAGAAATCTATCCTCAAACCCCCCAAAAAAAAACCTTTTACAACCTTTTCAACCTTTCCTTCATTTAAGCATTTCCCAATTTCACCCTCCTCTTGGTCAGGTTTCTACAATATTTTAGTCCAATGGTCTTAAAATCAAACTAGGCCTTCTTCGGGTTCTGGTACCAAAGGATTTGTATTTAAAAACTTTAAACATTACTGTCCAATTACTATCTATCCTGTAGATACGGCTAACAAATTTCATGCGGTTCATTTTTATATTTACTACTATGTCATCATCTTCATAAATCCTATTTAATTCATTATTTTGGAGCTCTCAATTAAAATATCAGCATAATTTTCCCTTGGAGACGGTTGTAGAAATGTTTTATCACTACCCCTACCTCACTTTTTAATTAGAATACTATTCAGTATGTCCCAAAAATAATGGAAGTTTCAAATGGCTATAGCTATGTAACAAATCATGTTGCAGACACGAGTCATACATTAAATCAGTGGTTCCCAACCCGTAGAAGTCTGCTGACCACTAAGCCAGAAATCTAACCATGTGTGGACCACCACCCCCCCTCCGCCTTGAGAGGGGAACCTTCCAGGGGGTAGGGAGGTATAGAATATCCCTCAGGCAAAAGGGATATAGGATTAACATACATTCTAAGATATCATATTCTAATAATCAAATAATTATGTTAAACTTTTAAGAAATTTTAATTAAACTCCTGATAGTCATCGGATATATTCGACCCATCTAGTTCAGCAAACATTGCTTTCAAAATCCCCATTCATTTGGCAACTTTTTTATATATGGTGCCGGACCACTGGTTGGGAACCACTGAGTTAAATAAAACAGAAACTCTTCCAAGTTTATGTGTGCGAAAGCTTACATGCAGACTCCAACAGACTCTGGGACTAGCACTGGAAAATTCCTGAGAATTCCATTTTTCAGTTAGATGGAGCTCCTCTACATTTTGCTACAATCGTGCAGGAATTTCTTAATGAAACACTTCCTCAATGATGTGTGAATCAATGAACATCTTAGTTAGAAAATCCTTTTGAATCAATGATATATTATCCTTAGTTAGATATCTAGCGAAAATTCCTGAGATGAAAAACAAGCTTCTATATTTTACAGACTAAAAACAATTATGAAAATAGTATTCCACATATAATTTGCTTAAACAAGATTTTTCCAACAGAAACTTGATATTTTCAGTATATTTACTCACAGTATTTTTTTTTTATTTTAAGTCAATATTTTTTTCCAGGAGCAGTGAAAATTAAAAGTGGAATAATGATCACAAAAATAAAACTATTTGTAGTATAAATACTGATTTTTTTCCAGTTAAAATAAAATGACTTCATATTTAGTACAACAAACAAAAATGGACAAAATTTTAAAAACTCAATTTGAGACAACACAACAATTTTTAAACATTAAAACTATAAATTAAAATTAATACTACCTTAAAATAAAATTTTTGGCTCGTTCAGACATACTGGAAGGAATTTCAGGATGCATTTTGTAGAATCCAACTTTAAACATAGCAGCATGAGGTGAACCTAACTACAGTGCAACAAAGGAAAAAATAATAAACACTACTTTGCACAGTTATGTAATCATAAGTTTCTATAATGGAATATGAAAGGAGATATGATACTAAAATAATCTTCAGGATGAATAAATGTGAGAAACAAAATCTCTTGATCTGTAGAATAGATACAGGTACTGCACTTTGAAATAAGCAGATATAAACATCTATACAGTTCCCTATTCACTTGCAATATTCATGCACACAATACCTTTTTTCTGAATGTGAATTTTAAAGTATATGTAATTTTAAAGTATATTAAAATACCTGCACTAGGTACTGTTTTTGTGAGTTTGCTCTACTTTGAGGATTATTATTTCTACTTTGAACTTCATAAATATTATTCTTAGATATGATTCAGATAATTTTCTACCTATAGGAGAAAATCTACCAGTCTAAAATTCGAACCCATAAATTCTCAACATTATTCAAATATTTTGACTATCACATTTGGGCTCAATCAACATCAAAAACAAAATTCAAACCCATAAAAAGGTGTTTGTAAACCAAATTAGATTTCTAACCAAAACATTAACTTTATTTTCATATTCAATTCAGATGTTCTTTAAAGTAAAAAATACTTTTATCTAATGCATCTTTGGTTACATAGTCATTGTTTTGCTGAGGACTGTCTACAAGCATAAAATGCAAGAAATAAAGCAAATATCCTTATTGGGAATAAGATTAGTTAAGGCAAACTTACTTCACCAAAAGGAGGTTTTCCAGTTGCCATCTCAACAACTGTACATCCAAGAGACCATATGTCAGCCTATAAAGTGAAAATATTAAGTAAATATCTATAATTACATTTTTAAATTTCACTCAACTTTTGAACTAATTTTTTCACATGCATACGTACAAGATCTATTCATTAATTTCACTGCTCCATGAAAAATACTTAAAAAAATTAGAACTCCATAAAATAATTCTTATATTTAGCTTTGCATAAATAGAATTTTCTTTAATTGACCACTGTGGTAGTAATTCCAGAACACTGTGTTTATAATGTTGTTAATACAATTAAGGATTACAATTTAGGATCTCAACCTTATCACACTGGATCACCTTTAACTTAGGCTCATGTCATTAGATTATTTGTGAGGGAAACAAACATTGAAATTTGGTTAAGTTTAGAGGGAATATCTAACTGCAGAGAAAAAAAAAGAAATAAAAGCGTTGTCCTACATGCATCTTGTGAAGACAGAGGTGAGACAGATTTCAGAATATGAGAAATTTAGTATGGTTTAGAAACAGATTATGGAATTATGAAATTTCAAATCAAAGAGCTTTATTGAAGAGATTCATTTCAGCTCAACAGAAGACTACACAAAAGATGAATCAAACTGGTGAATTAGGAACACTTTGAATCTTTAATGTCTGTTCATAAAATTTTTTTAATGAAGTAATTTGGCAGAATCTCTGAAACTTTCTGATAAAATTCTAGCTAGGAAAATTAAGAATTTCTTTAAGGGTTGTACAAATCAAAAGATCAGAAAATAATATATTAACCTCTTAAACCTAAAATTTAAACACAATTCCATGTCAATAATAATTATCAATTTGCATAATTGTACTCACATGCTTAGGTTTGGGAAAAAAAAAGGACTAGACATAGAAAGAGGGAGGGGGGGGCAGGAAAATATAAAAGTACAAAATTTTTTATTTTAAGTAGGATTTCTTCTATCTTATTAATAATGAAACAAAAAGAAAACATGCAAAAACACTAACTGCATTTTCATACAGGCAATTGTTGACAGTAATACACTGAAAATTATTGTATGGCAACTCAAAAATAAGTACTTCTTAAGGACCAGAAAGTGAACGGAAAAAAATTTAAGAACCTTGGAAGAAAAAATAAGTACTTTTAAAAACTTTGAGGGCCCTGAAAACTTAAAACTCAAAATAAAATGTTCTGAAGGACATTTAAGGACCATACAAACCCTGTGTCAACTCTTGAAAGGATATAGTTTTTATAAATTTCCAAACTTATTTTTTCTTCCATGGAATGAGAAATTATGAATATTAACAAACTATAATGAGACTTGAAACTTTCAAAAGGTAAACAAAAGAGCCAAAAAATAGTATGTGATACTTTTAAGATATTGAATAATCTTCCAGAAACACTGATATTACACATAATTTTTGCAATGACTCATCTATCCTGCCTGTTACGCTTATAAAACAACTTTATATAACTGAAAAAGTGACACTCATAAATTATTTAAAAATGCATGAAAAATAATTCTTATTAAAACATATGACTTACTGGAGCTCCATATCCTCTTTGGCCCTTATCAATTACTTCGGGAGCCATGTACTGCAAAGTACCTATGAAAAAATTAGGGGATTTCAATATAGAATCATGTTCTTATACACTAGTTATCAAAAATTAAGGAAAAGTCACAAAAACAGTGATTACTCAAAAAGTTACATAGAATTTTAATGAACTTACACATTATACAACACATAGGTAGGCATAAAATAGCATAAAAAGAAATCACCAGACAATTATGGTGTTATAGAAACTAGCATATGTAAATAATGAACAAATCTGATGTGTCAGTTTGTTATAGGAAAAGTACCTTTAATATGGCGT
Organism: Dolomedes plantarius; assembly: GCA_907164885.2. NCBI lineage: Eukaryota > Metazoa > Arthropoda > Arachnida > Araneae > Dolomedidae > Dolomedes > Dolomedes plantarius. The sequence goes on from OU015494.1 coordinate 172,455,377, forward strand.
ATGATCCCCCCCGAGAAACAATACAGCACATACAGTGATGTGTGATGCTGTCAATTATGCAGTCTATGAGTTCGGTAGGAAGTGAGAGCCATTGCTCTTGCAAAGCAGTTGAAAGCATAGCTAGGGTCCTAAGAGGAGGATTGAGAGCAGCTATAAGTCATCCTAAAGTGTCCCAAACGTGCTCGATAGGATTAAGGTCCGGTGATCAAGCTGGCGACTCCATGCATTGAATTGCTTCCTGCTCAAGATAAGCATCCACAATGCAAGCCCTGTGCGATCTCGCGTTATCGTCCTTTAGCACAAAAACATCACCTATTATTGGGCATAGAGCAAGTTTGCCATTTGTCAAAGCCCAGCAATAAAAACAGTTAAAAGCAGTAAATTCTATTATGCAGAGGAAGCGTGATATGGTAAATTAAAAATGGCTATGTAACTTTACAAAATAAATTGAATATATGGAAGCTAGGAATAAAACTTATTGTAACGTAAAATAACAGAAGGGTTTGAGTTTTAGAACTAATTACTTTATTCATAATGAAAACATATTAAACAAAAAAAGTCAAATATAAATTTAGTACATAAAATGAATGATGCATGTTACTAGTATGCACATATCCATATAATGGCTAATAAATAATTACACGGAAGAAATAGACTTGTTGGTATCTGCAAATCAGTCTCAAGTACAGCTGACAGGCGAAAATAACAAAGCTTAAGTGATGATGATCAATAAGTCTTCAAAAATAACATACGTGGCTGTGTAGCTAAAAAAAAAAAAAAACCTAGCAGGGTGCATCAAAACAGCATGCAAAAAAAGGTTAAATGAAGATGGCGGCAGGCTCATGATAATGCATATATTAGAGGCTGATTGCGATAAATAAAACCCATCTATTAAATCAGTGGCGGACCGCACATCCAGCTGATGGCACATCCAGCTCAAACGAGCAAAACAAGCACAGTACAACCTCCCAAATCCGGAATTGTTCAGGACACGGCAATTCCGGATTTGGGAATTTTCTGAATTTGAGGTTTTTAAATAACACTACAAAATTTTAGTAGAAAAAATAAACACACTTAAAAACAAAAGTACAATGGTTTAATTATTAAATAAACCTAAATACAGAACATATAATTACATTATAATTTAATCATTTCAGTCAATAATGTCTGTTCCTTTAGTTTCTGTTTATTAGAAATTTTTTCTCAAATCCTATATAGTGCCATAATTTCCTGTTCCGAGATAAAATTCTGGTGTTCTAAGCCTAATATTGTTTTATCTAATGATCTTATCAGGTCTTCCGTTGACATTCTTTTGTTTTCGGGGCATTCTGAATCCGTTTCCCGATCGCTGTCATCATAGCCTTTGTTATTTACCACACTATCAATAATATAATTTCAGAATCGCTCAATGTCGCATTTACACATTCGCGATCGCGCCACCCACAAGACATTCGGGAGACATTAGTCACGTTCCTGCATCCACGCGAGTGACCATTCTCACCCCGCATTTACACAGTCGCGATAGCGGGGGGGAGAATATGCAAACGGTCTTCTCACCGTTTCTCATCGCCAATCGTGGCGCTCGCTTCGGGAGTGGTTTTCTGGCACGAGTCAAAGGGGCGAATGGCGCCGGGGGGGGGGGGGGGGGGTCAACGGGGAGAATGAGGACGGGATGTTACGAGTGGAAGTCTTGTTCACAGCAAGAGGCGGAAATGTGAAAATGGTCTCTCGCGTCGATGCAGGAACGTGACTAATGTCTCGAGAATGTCTTGCGGGTGGCGCGATCACGAATGTGTAAATGCGGCATAAGAGAACAGACAATCGACACATTTTCGTCGATGTCTAAAACTTCCTGTATGTTCAATTTATCCAAGTTAATGTTGCCTTTATGCGCACGTTCTACTAATTCTGCTATTTCAGCTTCTTTCCCAGACACTTGAAAGCCCTCAAAATCGTTGCTGTCACTTCCTTGAGAGGAAGCGCATTTTTTTCCAGATCATTTTGGTAGCGACATCTATCGGTAAAATAGAAAAGCAAAATTGCCCATTTATTAAAACATTCCGGATTTGGGGGGTTTCCGGATTTGAGACGTCCGGATTTGGGGGTTGTACTGTATTTGAAAAACAGCACAGCTAACCGCCGACCACACACGCGAGCTATTTATAGTAACTCTCTTACGTTATGACAATGACAGACACGACGGTAAATAACAGGCTCGTACTTAACGACGCGAGCTTTGAATAATTAAAGATAAACTATTGCAAGTGATATGATCACAGTGAATTTCTAAAAGGCAAAAAGGGAGTAGCAGACTCACGTTTTGCTAACACCTATTGCCCCAGCATAAAGACGCATATTAGCATCAAGAATGTCATCTCTATGGGTGTGAGCATCAACATTTCCACGGGGAAAGACATGGAGGTCTGTGTGTCCACCCAAAGAGATACCACCCCAAACACAGACACTGCCTGATCCGCATGCATCTCTTTCATGGATGTGTGATGGATGAAAACGAGTTCAAGGTTCTCTCCAAATTAAAATACGAGAACTATTGCTTCGGAGGCTAAATCTGGATTCATCTGCAAAAAGAACAGCCCTCCATTGATCACGCGTCCAATGGACATGTTGACGTGCCCACTGCAAACGTTCCCGCCTATGGCGTGACGTGAGTGAGATGCAAATGGCTGGTCGCCTCGCAAAAAGACCACCTTCGTGAAGCCTTCTACGCACAGTTGACGTTGATAACAACCTTCCGGAGCTTGATGCGCGGGAGGATCTGAATTCAGACAGAGACGGTTCTATTCCTTCGTGTGCATGACAAACATGTTAGCAATGGCGGGGGCATTGGCTATTTTGTTTACTATGCGTTCTCTTATCTGCGAATTTTCCCCGAAGCTATCGCCACTGGTTAAACGTGATTAATTATGCATGCGTTTTTCTGGGCACGCGTAACCTTCGGCGCATGCTCCATAGGAGCGACTGATTGTATATATGGAATGAGCTTTTCTACTTTCCAGCCAGACCAGAGCAGAGCAGTTCGACGACGTTTCGGAGCTACCGACGCGCCTATAAATTATGATAAAGGCAACAAATCTTGTCTCCACTTTTAAATGATTTTAAATAAAAGGCGTTAGATGCTCATTCGTCTGGTCTTCATTTTCCGTTCTCACCTGAGCTTTGCTACACTTTTTTTTTAAGAGGAAGGAAGTTATGCCTAATGTAACAAAATATCGGTCATCGGCACTTGTCGTCGTAGCGTATGGCTGTCCTTGGCTGAACCTCCTGGATGCCGAATCCGTAGTTAGAAATTGTTGCCAAAGTCTATGAACAGCAGACGGACTCACATTTACCCATCTGGCCACTTCTGTCTGACTTAGTCCTGCCTCTAGTCTCCCAATAGCTCGCCATCGCAGTTCTTCGGTCAAATGATGCCTGGAGGTCATTGTTACAATTTAGCTATGCCAGATGTCTAATCTCAGCCTCGCAGCGACAATTGCCGCCTTGCTCTGAGGCATGCACTTTTATGCTTCTCGCAAATGACGTATTCCGACTGAAGCGCCATTATTTTGCATAATGTAGTATTGTTCAGCACCTTTTACTTAACAAAATATTCAAATTTTAAACAGATTGGCCTAGTTTTGAACGTGTTATCCTTTTTGTGATTTTTTTCTTAATTTTTGATAAATAGTGTAGAAAGATCTGCTAAAAGAGATTCAAGTTTTTGAAAGAAGATGAACAGTTTGAGTCTTACAGCATACTGTAATCTGAATTTACCATGGGTATGCATAAGCAATTTTTTTTTTTATCACGGTGTAAATTATGTCATGAGTTTTCAACTTATATCACTCCCAAATTAAACTTCATGCTTCTCTAATACAAGTATAGTCATTTTTAACTGTATTAACAAAAACTCTTGTACGTTCCACATGCTATTAAAAAAACTGAAGAAATACTAAAAAGTAATAACTCTCCATTTAAATGACTGATCTAGGGTTAACTGATTATTACATTCCCACAGCTATGATGGAGTTTATATACAAAGTCTTTGCCATGGTTTCCTTTATATGTAGACTAAATACAGCATACTTTCATTTAGGAAAATACTCTGCGGCTGGCATATTAGGAATAATGACTGACAGCAGATGATCCTAGCCCTTGATGACAAATTAGCAAAAAGTTCAAATTTATAGAACATTCAATATCTATGTCCAACTTTTTTTTTTAATATAAGACCACAAACTCATTTTACAGAGAATTTAACATTTTCAATATATTTTAAAGATTTCTACAACTTTGTTTTGGCTCCAACCCAAAAGATATGGAAAAAAAAAAAAAATATATATATATATATATATATAAGCAAATTACATATCAGTCATAAATAAATCCCTCTATTTTATACAAGAAAAAAAAACTATACACTGAAAATTTAACTACTAATACTGACAAAAATGCTAGGAAAACAGTGAGTTAAAATGAGGTACAAAGATTCCTGTACACAATTGGATTGACATTAGTATTATAAAAATGGTGAAAAAAAGAGATAAAACACAGGAAAGAGATCCTAATACGGTTTTTACAGAAATTTGTATTACACAATAAAATTTATGATAATATATAACCAGAATTATTTAAACAAAAAAGATCAAAATTATATTCATACCAGCAAATGTCTGGGTAGCAGGATTAATCCCAGCTAAACGCTTTGAAGTACCAAAATCAGATATCTTCACTAAGCCATAATAAGTGTTAACTAAAACGTTATCTCCTTTGATATCTCTATGAACTATTTTTTGGTCATGCTAAAATAACAAAATTTCAATATATTTTTTTCTTTTTTATTTTATGAGTCCTATTAAAATACAAAAAAAAAACTCATTGTATAAATAATCAACAAATTCATCAGTAATATATATAATTACAAATGCATAAAATTTAATATATAAAAATTTTAAATAATATTTGATGTGAGAAACAAACAATATACAATAAATCTACAAATGCAACAAAGGCATTCATGTGATCAAAATACTTAAATTATTGTAGATTTTAATGATGTTAAATTTGCTGGGTAAAAGTAAAATCAATAAACTAAACAGCTAAAATTTACAAATATAATCAGAATGACTTATTCAAAATTATTTAATAGCTTTTTTCTTGAATTTCTCTTCAGAATTAGTTCTGTAGTATAAACAAACTGTTGTTTTCAAAGTTCATGCCAGTAAGATCATTAACCTTTGCTTTACAGCTAATATTTGCTGTTTACAAAATAAAGTATGATGAACAGAGACAGTAAAGTAAAAACATTGATTTTCTTTTTTTTTTTAAAGGTAAAACAAATACCTTTAAATATAGTTTTATATTATTTTCAAGATATCACAAATATTTAAGAATAAATAAAAAAAACAGCAAAATCATACCAAGTATTTTAGTCCTTCTAATATTTGTTTAGTATAAACTGACATTGCTACTTCATTATCTTTCAGAGGACCCCAACTTGATTGTAAAAGCTGCGATAAACTCCCTAAATTAAAGACATTAATATATAAGATTAACATTTATATTTAATCACTTACACCGAAGCTTCAATAGAAAACTATTTTGGCTTAAGATCACTTAATCTTATGAACAGTCTCAACAGAATTAAATTTGATTAAAGGAGTTTTTTTATTTCTTGTTTCAACATACAAAAAATATAAATAGCAACTCCAAGACTAAAATGACCAATTTGAATCTGCTAATCTATAGAGGAACAATTTAATATGTGTATGAATCGTTCATCTTAATGATATGGCTCTTAAAGTATTGACTCAACTCAATTCCTTTTCTTCCTAAGTACATGAAATAATTGTAGCAAGTAAAATATGATAATCTCCTTTCTCGCATGGCAGACTAACTTTTCAGTGGATCCCGTCACATGTGGGTTTGTTCAGCAACAATCAGGCTGACCTATTAGCAAATGAGGGCTGTTTAGAGGATTCACCTGTTTGAAGTCCTGTTTACTGTTAAGTCAATCCATTTTTAAGACCAGGCTATACAGTATTTGGAGAGAGTCTCCTGCTCATCACTGGTATCCAGCCAACCATCCTGGTTTGGCCTCGCTCTTTAGAGGTCCAACACTAATACAGTCTGTCCCTGCTCATCTTCAGAGTGGCCATACAAAGAGTATACACTTTGAGAACTACAAAAGGTCTTTCCCCCTTGTTCCTGTTCTGCTGCTCCTGCAAATCCTTCCCACATTATGGAGTGTTTAAGTATCCCCATCAGCATGCTTGCAGAAGATGAGGATACTGCTGCCTCCCTTTTACTTACATGACAGAGACTCAAGGACATGGTCTAGCATTTTCTAGTCCAGGAGACTTAGCGACAACAAAAGAAAAAAAAGATAAAAGAATGTTCATCAAAATAAGACTCAATCAACACTGAAGTATATACAGAATGAAAGCAATATTGTAGAAAAAGCAATAACTATATATTTTTTTCCCTTTTTGGTAGTTTCATTACTAAGCATTCAAAAGTTAGCACTAACTATAAAAAAAAATCTAGAGAGGTAAGTACTTCAGAAAACTGGAAGAGTTATACATGTTATAAAAGATAAAGCAGCAAAATTAAAACATAGCTCAAGAATCATTAATATGCATAGATATATTTATACATCTACAATATGCATAAAAAATATTACAGGAACAAAATGTCATGTAATGCAGTCCTCTAGTCAAGATAATAAAACACTAATCAATATATTTAAAATTCATCAAAATCATAGAAGACATGAGAAGGCAAATAAAATTATTAAAGCATTCACAACAATAAAATAACTTTTGTTATCTGCATCTAAAATTTTACTTTATTATTTTTGTTTATCTCTAGAAATTTAAACATAGATGAAAAGGAGAAGGAAACCACAGAGAGGTTTATTAAATCATACCTCCAGGAACACGCTCCATAAATATCTTAAAATATCCATCTTCACTAACTGATCCAAGATACTGTACAATGTTTCTATGCCTCAGTTCCGAGTGAAGCTTAATTTCTTCATGTAGGGGTTGGACAACTCTATATGATTAGAACATAAAACATTAAAATAAATTTAGCATTACATTCTTTCAAAAGTCCTCTTTTAAAAGAGATAACAGGAATGTATACTTGAGCTCAAAGATTGAAAAAAAAAGCATTGTGGAAAAGTTCTATAACCCAAATCAAATAAACAAAAGCAACAGAAATTTAAAACATTTTTTGTGAAAATTTGTCAGCAACATTACAGCCCATGCAATTATGTTATCCAATATAATGATAAATATTTACTCTAATGTAACTTTGATGTACAGAATTATTAATAAGATCAAAAAAACTTCTAGTAATAAATGAAATGCAATCAAGTTTTCTATCTCAATACTTTAAACCACTTTTTAATGATATATTATCCTGGCATAATGTAATATCCTCCATAACTATAACTAAATTTCAAAAATGAATAATGTAGACAAACAGAAAATGTACGCACCCAATATCTTTTTCAGGAATTTCTTTAATCGCAATTTGGACTTGTGTAGTTAAGTCCCTAGCAGCATATACCACACCATATGTACCTTTCCCTAGCACTATTCTTTTCTGTTGATTATCAAGTTCATATTCATACTGGAAAAAATAAAAGTTAAAGAGAATAAAGTTCCATCAATGAACAATAATTTCATAAGACAATAACAATAAATATATAAATATAATTTTACATACATATGCACTGTTTTATACCATCTGTTATGATCACTCTTTAACTGAATTATTTTTCTCTTATATTACACTGACATTGAAATTTGACATAATAAATTCTCAGAAATTTTTAATTAAGTTCAAACTATGCAACTGACTTTCATTATTTTTCTTTAATTTAGCTTCAAATAAACTTAAAAAATTTTCGAATAAATTTTGTGTATGTGTATATTAAACTCTTAAATTAAATAGTTATTTTTTAACTTTAAGTACAGTGTGACAAACCATTAAAAAATATTACCTGGATAACTTCTGCATTCATATCAGTATCTATTTCAGTAGTAATCAAACCATCTTGATCAGCAGTCATTTCTAACAGCAAATCATAAAACTTCTTTCGTAGTATTTCAGATGGAAAAAACATTTGAAAATCATCAGAATTTTTATGTACATACAAGAACAGGCATCTCTCATCTCTTTTGTAGAGGCTAAAAATTCAAAAATATAAATTTTTCAGAGCTTAAATCAAAGATCCATTGCTAGAATGTAAAAAATATCACTGAGTATTACAGAACATAGCTGCTATCATTTTGAGCTAAAGCACCAGTTATGAATTTCGCTATCACATGTGTGTGACTGAATACACACTTTATTTTTTAAACTGCAATACAGAATGACCAAACAAACTTTGGGCAAAGGCAAAGAGTAACTTAGGACTAATTTTATAAAAACATATTCCCACCAAATGGAGAGCTATAATGATAAAAACTATGTATAACACAACCCAAACCTATTTTTGCAAAATTTGGAAGAAAACCTATTATTGGGGACAAATAATATAGGAATTATTTTCTTTGTATCAATTTTCTAGCCTCTGCAAGTGGTTGACCCTATCTAACCTAATGGCAGTCATGGCCTTCTAGGTTTTACCTTATTTAATGGATTCAACGTAACAAAACAAAGCAATACTCTGAAGAATGAAGTCTGCAATTTGTGCGAACCCCCCCCCCCAAGATATTTAATGCATTGCCCTGCTAAATATGAAATAAAATACTTAAGCATATACTGTACATATATTTTGTACAAGACTATTTTCCATTAATATACTTTATTTCAGATTTGGAGGATATTCACTATTTAAATTATATCACTAAGATTTGAATAAATTACATTGCTAAGCTCTGATACACAGTTGTGTCACAGAATTACTTGATCTCTTTGGCTAGCAAGTACCAACTCATTTTTTCTTGTGGCCTCCTCTAATGCCCTGATTAAGTCTGGACAGAGTAAGATGCTAACAAAATTTGTATTGCTGTTAATATGAAAGTACAAAACATCGATTCAAAGACATGATTGGAATCAAAATTAAAACATCTGGCATCCCCAAGCATTTGAGAGTTAAAAAGCTAAACACCTTTCATATATAAAAAATGCTGTCAAGAGATCTCACCTCACACTCTTCAGAGATGGTGCTGTGAATTCCCACTCATGTAGCTTTTGACACTGTCCTTTAAGCACTTCAAGGCACAAATTTACAATATGAACAGACTTCTCCTCGGCTCCCATGTTAACAGTAATGTAACTGGGCATGTAAACTTTACCAGGGTCTAAAATGAGCACCTAATTTTTTTTTTTTTAATAAAAGGTAATGTACAAAATATCTTATTAATTACATCATGCAAATTTAATAGAAATATTTTTAAATTTTTAAAAATTTTGAATAACAGGTATGACATATATCCAGAATAGAAGTTTGAAGCATTAGAAAAATCAAATCACTAGAATTCAAACCTCAAGAATATGCATTATGATCTCTTAAAAAAGAGATGGAAAGAAGGAAATATTTTTGTGAATCCTTTTTCCATATTAACTATTAATATTAATATATAAATATGCATGCATATATATTTGTCTTTCCTTTATAACTTAACTTTAACAGGCTAATTTGCATAAATTGTAATGAAAGAGAAGCAAGTATGATCTTTTTAAATACATTCCTATAAAATAATTGACACTTATTTTAAAGCAAAATCCTTTCAGTGAGTTTTTCTCTGTTCAAACCCAATTATAAATACAAACAAATCAGAACACATTTCAAATTTGAAATATTTTAAAACGCATTTATTCAGTTCAGTAAGTTATGGAAAATTATGCACAAGTAAGGTACTGTAAAAGAAATCCATATATATATCTACACTTATAAATAATACGCTTATGTGAGAGCATTATTTTGACTTTTAATGAAAGTACTTTCTATTAACTATATGGAATGCCTACTGAGAGACATGATTCTCTAAGTTTCTATTTAAGCAGGATATACTATGTGTTTTGATTTGTGATAAACTATTTAAAGTTTCCTCAAATTCATATTTCCAACTCTTGCCTCTCTTAACAAATAAAACATTAAATTAAACTTCCCTTTTTCTTAATTATTGCTGTAAATGTTTGCTTAACTACTACATTATTATAGTCATTAATAATTAGGATACATTATAATTAGGATTTAAACCTTTAATCAAAATTAAGAGCAATTCTTCAACTTCCTACATTATCAGATCAAGAGTTTCTCATATTGTGCAGTTTGGGGCCATTCAAGTATTACATAAGGACTTTTTTAGCCATTTTTAGACCCACTCCCTCCAAAAATAAGACAAGGATCCTACACCCTGTTTTCTGTCGTATGTAAGCATTGCTTTGACACTCCCTTCCCCTTGTTAACAAAAATAAGCATCGCTTGAACCCCCCCTCCCCTTTGAATGCTTGAATAGTACTTGGACGGCCCCTTAAAGGACAAAAAAAGGCAGATATGATCATTATTTGACTATTTCTTAATATGAATAGAATAAATTTTAATCTTAATATACTATGCTGCAATTAAAAATTCTGGATCCTACTTCTACTACCATTAATTTATAAAAATAAAGTCAAATAATACAGATAAAGGTTAAAATTAACAATAAAATTATAAAATACTTACAGGAAAACGAATAACATCTACAACATTATCAGATGAAGCTGCAACAAAATATTCTAGCCAGAAATTAAAAACCTAAAAAATGACAAACTATGAGATTAAATGAAATTAACTTGAAAAAAATGGTGAAAAAATAGATGTATCAAGAACATTATGGGTCAGATTAAAGACTTCAAACTTTACAGCATTCAAAAATGATTACATAGTAATAATTCATCATTCCAGCAATATTTTTTTCATTTTTACTTTAAGGTTAAGGTTTCATCTATTTTTTTGCTTAGATAAAAAAAAAAAAATCACAGAAGCTGATTTGGTTCTAAACATGAACAAATGAACACCTAATTCTATTCTCCATCTCTAACGATTGTTACAATTCTCAAGTTTAATCTGCAATATATGATTTTGCACTTAATGAGCAAAATACCATGATAAAATTCTACTCTCCAGTTACAAACAGTAAAACATCGAATGGATTTTTTTTTTTCAAATTCCCCCCAAAAATAATATATGACTTGCAAAGTTATATTTAAGTCTCTAAACACATCTAAAAGTCATGAGAAAATACTGATCTCAAAATGGTCTTTGAATTTAATAAAGAATTAATTACAAAAATGCTATAACACAATTATGTCCCTTTTTTCATAAAATGACTACAAAACATTTTGTGATTGAATTAAATTATTAAGAAATGCAATTTTGAAATTCAAATGAAAGTAAGGACATCAAGGGTTTTATATAGAATATTTAAAAAGGAAACAGAACACTAATTATTTCCATTACTTCCTGCAGTATTTCCTAAATAAATATTTTACACTTTTTAGTTTGTTACAAGTAATATTCTCTTCTCACTATTCCCCCTTTTTCTTTCATAAACTGAAGTAACTCCATAAAGCTAATGTGTGAGTTTCAACTTAAAACCGTTTTAATTAGTCTGTAACACCACTCAGAATAGTTTTCCAGTAATTTATACAGCAGTAATTAATGTTCAAACAGTATTAGTAGGGCAATGAATACTGTAGTCCTTTTTAATAAACAGATCCTCTAGCTCTAATTCTGCCAAAGAATAAATTTGGTTATTTCTCATGAAAGACTATAAAATTTCACCAATGTTAAAGAAAAAAATTAAATGGTAACAAGATATGTAAAAACTCAATATCACCTTTTCTTCAGCACTAATTTCAAGATGTTCAGGTTTCTTCCGAAACCTATTTATCAGTTCAATATTTCCAATAGTGCTTTTTAAGTACCTATTTACATAAAGGAAAAATAATCTTGAATATTTGATAATAGTAAGTAAATATATAGATGTCATTAAAAATCTTGTCATTTTTTTAATTATATTTCTAAAATTCAAGAACTGAAAAGGCATATGCATCTTAAACAGGAAAAAAACTTATCTTAAGAAAATAAATCTCACAAAGCAAGCTAAGTTAAAGTAAAGTACAATAATCACAAAAAAAGCAAAATATAACTATGTAAAATTCATCTTAAATAAAGCTAAAAAAATCTTACCAGTTTGGAGGCTTCAGATCAAACATACATTTTGATGCTTCAATAGCTTTTGTGTAATCTTCAGCTAAAACACTGATTTCAAAAAATGTAGCAACATCCCAATAATCTCTCAAAGAATTTAAACTGCCTTTTCTTCCAATCAAGTTATTTAAAACTAGACCAATATGCTGCAGTTCAGATGACTTTGAAAAATCATTCCCAGCAATTACAAGCAGCGTTGCTAAATTTATTCCAGCATACTCATTTGGTTGAACTTGAAAACCTTGTCTATACCTAAAAGGAATAGATTGTCACAAACTAAAGAAATAATTAAAACTTGAATAATTTTGTCAAAAAAACTGAAAAGCCTAAAATGTTAACAGAATGAATCTATCTTAAAAATAGAGGAAGCTAATGTTTTTACATGCTATATTCAAATTTAAAAGGGATTGCAATCCCAAAACAATTTATGTCATAAAGCAGATCTAATTGCATTAAATTATATATGTGATAGTTCTTTTCATCTTAAAAGGAAAATGTACAATTATTACTTGTCACTATCATAGAGCTCTAACAATTCTGTTACATTAAGAGCTGATTTAGTTCAAAGTTTAATTATTTAATTTGTTTGCATAAATAGTATTATTATCAATGAGAAGGGATGTCAATTAATTTCAAGTGTATACAGATTTTTCTATATTCAGCAGTTCTTTTCAAAGTCCAGAAATATCACAAAAAGGCTACTTGGAGATTTTTTTATAACAGAGCTCTGATAGCTAAATTAAAAACACTCAAAAAATTCAAGGTTTGAGCTTACGAACAGACTATATTCAATTTTCCTAATTGCCATCAGAAAATATTAAATTCCAGGGGAAATTTTCACCTTAAAAACAGACACTTTTTAACTTAAAATTTTCTCCTCTTGGCAATCCTTGAGTGGCCTTGGATGCCTCTCAAGGATCACGGTAGCCATAATGCTTATGCTATTATGCACAAAGAGATATTTGAGAGATTACTTTGAATAATCATTACTCATTTTAATTTAAAAAATGTTTTGCCTAATTCGCTTCCTATGAAAATAAAGTATTCAGAGGGCAATACTATAGTTGATGATAAATAATAGATAACCATTTTTTTATATTTTTTTATTTTAAGAACAGTTTTTAATATATTTACAATTTAAGGCAATATTCATGCAAGTATGGTTTTAAATTAAACTATACTATTAATTGTTATGCGTCTTTCATTGTGTTTGAATGCATAACATAAATATGTATTATAATTAAATTTATACATTTTCCATTAGGCTATTCCATATATTTGAGACAACATACTAAACACTCCAGTCACTTAGATTTTTTTAAAAATATTTTCCCAACTTAAAGATTTAAAATTGTGACCATAAAATTTCAATTATCATAGAAACCTAAAAATGCAAGGGGTGAAAATATGTATATAAAACTAAAAAAAATTTAAATATCTGAAACATTATAGTTACAAAATGTTAGTCAAAATTGGTAAGTAACTATAAAGATAATTTTTTTAATAGCAAAGAAAATAGTGCAAATTCACTTAAACATCACTATATAAATAGAAAAAAAATTAATACTATACGATACACATCATCTAAACATTTTATATAAAGTATTTGCAATTAATATGTTGTGTGAGATTTTAACTTACATACTAACACAATTCAGTTAAATTTTTCTCAGTAACCATTTAAGCTATTTTAATCTTTCTCACATACACACTCTCATAAATGAGACATTAAGAGTTTTGGCTTTCTTAATATATACTTTAATATATACTATATTATGAAAACCAAGTTCAAAATGCATGAAGAAAAATCACTCAAAAGTTAGAAAGCCTGCTTGGCATAGTCTTAGAAAGATGGGAAATGCATCATTATAATCTGCAATGCTGTCGAATTTTAGGGATCTAATGTAGGACCTAAGAGCTAGGTAAAATCATTTTTTTCTAGGCTTGATGTCAATTCTAGATTCATCTGACTCACTCTATAGGCATATTATGTTGACTTGAAATTTTTGATAAATCCTAATGATTTGAGGGGATGGATATAGACCTTAAGAGAGACATACCTTCTGTAAAGTCACTGCTGTGCTGTTTGTCACCTTTCAATATTTGATATAAATTACAGAAAATTAAACTACCATTCCTTTTTTCCTTTGACATAAAAAATCATAAGATGTTATAATATAGTTTTAAGAAAAATAATTTTTGCTTGGGTAAATGGAATTTTTCCTATTGGTAAATAGAAATTTTTTGCTTTAAATTTATTTCCCTTATAGATGTATGAACTGTTTCCCTCTCGTTTATATATGTTTTCATAGCTTGAGGCAGTTGTGTCACAAACAAGGATTGAGAGGTTCAACCTCACCCTAATATATATGTATAGTAAAGAATTAAAGGGATTTTTTTTTTTTTTGTTGTTGTAATTATAGCATATAAATAGTTCAAAATGCTGAAGACCAACATTCTGGCTGCACTAGCAAAAGTTAGCAACACTTTTTCTACTTTCTAGACAATTTATGATGTGCCTTATATTCAATCATTTAAAATTTTATTTTCCTCAAGTCAAAATATGTCAGAAGTAGATTATATAACACCAAATACACTAATGAATATGAAAAATTTTCACATTTTTGTAATGCCAGCCATTATACTACTCTGCAATGAACATACAAAATGAAGACTTGACACTTTATCCAAAAAAAGTAATGTATTAAATACATGCATAGTTTGTAATTTTTAAAATAAATTATTGACACTAAAAATCACAGTAAAAGTTCTGAAATTTTAATTGTAGGTAAAACAAAATTTCGTTTAAAAAAAATTCTCTACTGAAGTTTATTTAAATCATGTTCTTTTATTACGATAAATTTCAAATAATATTTTCTCTACTAGATATCTATTAATAAGCTATTGATGGTTCTCAGATTTAACGAATTTAGTTGATTTTACAGAAAAATTTAAACATTACAAAACATTATCCAACCTAGAATTAATTCAGTGCTTTGAAACTTAATTTAAATAATTTCTTCAAAACAGCAGGCTAAAATTTCTTAACTATGAAATTAATGTGAAATATTCATGCGCATCAATTAGAGTAAAATGTGCTTTATATATGAAGTCTAGAACAGACTTGATACTTCTAAATAGTGATATTTTTCCAAGCTAAGTTGAATACAAATAAAGAACACAATAAAATCCACACAATTTAACGAAAATTAACATAATAAATTTATATACTTAGAAACTCAATTACAGAAAAAAATCAAACAAGCACCATCATAATTATTTAATAAATTATCATTTACAGTACAGAAAAGCTAAGCATGCTGCATCTCTAGAATAGAATACAGTTTTAGTAATTTTTTAATTATTATTGTTATTGTCATTAATTTTTAAAAATTCAATCTTATCTCAGCAGGAAAATCAGTTATTGCTTCTCATTTTATGTGTGACAAATACACATTTACCCCAATTTTCTTTTTCACTTAAAAGTAGCAACATTAAAACAGTCCTAACATATTAAGTCATTCAATTTGACACTTTTATGTAATATTATATAAAAGAATAACAGCTTTAAATTTGACAAAAACAATATGGCTGACTTTTCAAATTATTATTTAAATGACACCTGAGAGGAGCAGTGGCGTAAAATAAAACAAAAGGGCAGCATCTTAAAATCCATAACAAAACATAAAAATTGCATTACATTCTAGCTTTGTATTTATTTCTACTAAATGGCCATTTTTACATTCTATTATGGATTTCAAAGAGTCATCAATTGCATGATTTAAATGCATTGATTTTTTTTTAATCACTTGATATAAAGCATTTAAAAAATTTTTAAAAACTGTAGAAAATTAGCATTTCTTATTTTTATAAATTAAAATAAAGAACTAAAGTTTTGAATTTGTACAAAGTAAAAAAAACTAATCTATAACAACTGATTAATCAGTTATTAGTATATTTTTTTTAAAGTAATTTATTTAATGCAATGCAGGTCAACTCTTTTCATTTTGTTCTCTCTTACTTTAGACTTGATAACTATGCTGAGCCCTATAAAAGGTTTAATTGGGCAATAATTTATACAGTTGAAAATACTTTTAAGTTGATCTTAAAGTGACTAAAATATTTATTCAGTATTGGTATAAAATTTATAAAAAACTACAAATATATTTCACGCTCTCACATACACTTTTTGATGCAATTTCATTCTTGTAAGCAAATTTATGGCTTAGTTTTGTGAATTAATTCAATAAACATAACTGAAAACAAAGCCTTCAAATTTTGAATATGATGTCTTATGCAATTTTTTTTAATAAGGTTACTTGTCAGTACAGGCATACCTATCAGTGATTTGGGTTCATAATGAATTTCTCAGCTTAATGTGAACAAGTCCTACTTTGTATTAGTTGATGAGGAAGCTGTCAAAAGGGAACTATTCAGTTCAAAACAATGTCTGGGTAAATTTTCTGACTTCTTTTCATGTTTCTCAACAATTTGCCGTTTTAAATTCCTTAATAATTTTCCAGAAAACAAAAACAAACAAAAAAAAAACTTTGTGGTTTTAGCGATTTTAGTAATTGATCAAGCATGTCAAAGCCCAAGGACTGATTTCAAAAACCATTTATGCCTAAAGGAAAATTCACAATCCACATTTGAGAATTTCCATACAGTCGATCACACCTGAAGCTTCCTGGCCTATAATTATTAGTTCAAAACTAGTCTCCAATTTTAATGATTTAAAGTAGATTTGGTTTTTTCTGGCTCTGTCTGAAGACAAAAGAGGCAATAGTCAAGAGCCTTTAAAATATAATTCCCTTTTCTAATGTTCTTTGTTTTGATAAATTTTAGAATTCTTTAGTTTGGGTAGAAACTTTTAGAATGTTTGAAATTTTTGTACTATTAATTTTTTAGTTCTTCCGATTAATTTTTGTATGCGGTATTTTGAGTTCTGACTTTATTAAATTTATTAGCTAATAAAAGATTTTTTAACTGTGTCATTTCAATGTGTTTTGAAATTTAGATTCAATAAAAAGTTTTTATGCTTTTAAATACCTGTTGATCTTTAGAAACTAATCTTATAGTTCTCTTGATATACAACTAAAGTGCTATAACTTATATATCAGACACATTGTACTTATGATTCCTAGGCTAATTCAAAGGTTACTTTATGATGATACAAGAATAGAAAAAATTCATATATTTTACTAAGTTTAAGTGTTACACTCAAAGCAGTTCTATTCATCGAACTTTTTCAAGAGATAAAAAAGGAGTCTAGAACTTTAAAACATTACAAATATTCCATTTCATAGTATCATTTTCAAACTTCCTGTCAAGTACGAGCATAGATTATAAGGATAAAATCCTACAACTAGTATGTATTTCCTCACTAAAAGTATTTAAAAAAGGATGAACAGCACACAACCTTGATCTCTTTTGGATCATTTTTAAAATATCATTTGTAGATGTTAGAGGAATTTTACAATGAAATAGAAATAATAACCATCTCAACACATTAATCACATTTGTATTATAAAATAAATTTCTGATAACTCAAAACATTGCTATATAAGTTTCAGACAATTTCCCAGATATCAAGTAATAAAATTAATGTTCAGAAAGAGATATAATTATATATATATATATATGTGTGTGTGTGTGTGTGTGTGTGTGTGAGGGAGAGAATGGCTGTTGCATTTGATCAATATTCCTTAACAAGGTAAATTAACACCACTTTCATTAAATTAATATTATAAAAATTACTCCTGTTCACAAGTTTATACACAAAAAGGAAAACTGCATTCATATTACCTTTAAAAATAGTTTTAAGATGTCAAATCAATAAAATGGCCTATACAATTCGGTGCACTTTCTAGGGGAATTTTTTTTTTTAATTAAGTCTACAAAAAAGAAGATACATTGGTTTATAGACAGAAATGATTTGAAATTGTTTAAAAAAATTTTAATTTTGATACCTCTAAATTTCTTTCTAATCATGTGCAGTACAAAATCTATACATATCACCCAAATGTATGCACAGTAGTCATAGTTCTACATAACACTATGGTTGTGGACATAACATTGCTGCCATACCATAACAAAACTCAAGACCATACAAAAAATAATTTCCATCAATACAAATAACTGACATGTCTAGTAATGATAGAATTTTTTCTGTTTATACTCCATAGTTTTAAAATAAAATTTCATACAAATTATAATACAAAAAGGAAAATAAAAGGTGGAAAAAGATGCCAGTCATACCAGGTTGGATGCATCAGATAGACTGAACACCTACAGCTTTTTCTCATAGAACAGTAGTAAATTTATTGTTATGCACTCTACAGCTTTGTAAAACCCTTGAACACAGGTGATAGCAACAATTTTAAATATTTATATAATTATTTTACATTTCATGGTAATTTGTTTCTGAACATTTACAGTACTCCACAGTATGAGGATAGACAGAAATCAATTCTATCATCATAAGAAATATGTAATAATTCTTAAGGAGTCATATTCATCAATTATTACCTTCATACTCTATAACTGAAAAATAAGATAACTGAAAAAAAGAGTGAAAATGAAACTTCCTCTTTCCCCAAAAATTTCTGAAAAAATTCCTATGTATAAGTAAATTTATGAAGTGTTATCAGTGAAAATGAACAATTCTACAAAAAAATTTAAAAAATGGAAGTAAGATAATTAGTAAAAAGCAAATTACTTTATATAAACAAAAAGAAAAAGTTAGAAAAAAAAGTTTACAAAGCTGATATATGCTATATCTCATTCAATATCTTTAAAAGCTATAATGAAAAAAAAAAGACTAAAAATTTATTATATAATAAGATTCCACTCAGAGTCAATGTGATAAATAAAATTCTGTATCAAAAGTCTTTACATTAATCTTCAGTTACCATAAAAGTAAAATAAGTGTTCTACAACATTCTGAATAATTATTATAAACTTAATTTTGAATTTGTTTTCCCAATTGATGTCTCAATAAAATTTTTGAAATACACTGAAATCCATAACATATAAAATAAATTTCATTGAAGTACACTGGTGTAAGAAATTAAGAGAATTTGCAGACTTGGTCGATTATCTCTAGAACTACTGTACCAATTTTAATGAAATTTGATATGTACATACATTGATACAATACAAAACAAATAACCATTCAATAATTGTAATACACATGCATGATCGTGCGTAACACTTGTTGGAGTCTGAAGGTATGAAACAGCGGTTGCAGAATAAACAAAAATAATGAGTTAATGGGGGGTATGGTCCCCTCTTACAGATATACAGGTCTCGCAGCGTGATTTCATACTTGAAATAAGGCAGTTTATCATTTCCTGTGGCAATTGGTCCCACTCGTTCAACAATGCTGTTTTCATTCCCTGGATGGTTCTTGGAGGGGGGTTTGCGAGTTGCAATTGCCCTCCCCAGAGCATCCTAGACATGCTCTATAGGGTTAAGGTCTGGAGATTTGGCTGGCCAATCCATCCAGCAAATATCCTCACTCTCTAGAAATTCGTCAACCAGAAGAGCTCTATGTGGCCTCGCGTTATCGTCCATTAAAATGAACTCAGGGCTAACTGCACCCCTGAAAAGGCAAACATAGGGCTCCAAGACCTCATCCCTATACCTCACACCAGTCACAGTACCTCTTTCAAAGACATGGACAGGTGCGCGGCCATCCAACATGATGCCTTCCCAGACGATTAAACCTCCTCCGCCATAATGGTCGATTTCGCAGACATTGGAGGGTAGGTAGTGGGTCCCTGGTTCTCTCCATATGAAAGTACGACGAGAATCAGTGTTTAGGCTAAACCGGGACTCATTAGTAAAGAGAACGGTTGCCCATTGATCCATACTCCAATCTCTATGCTCTCTGCACCATGATAAACGGATTATCCTGTTCATAGAAGTGAACAGGACACAAACAGCAGGTCTTCTTGCAAACAACCCTCTCTCATGAAGTCTTTTGGAAACAGTCACTCTTGAAACACAGGTTCCTGTAGCTGCATACAAGTCACGAGACAGATGAGAAGCTATAGCACTCCTGTTACGCCTTGTTATAATCGACAAATGGCAATCTTCTCTGGCCGTCGTGGCTCTTGGACGACCTTGCCCAGACTTTCTCTCGATGGATCCGGTATCCTGGAACTGTTTCCATAAGTTACACACAACACTGGGCGTTAAATTGAACTCTACAAATTTGGACTTGAGATTGGCCTGCTTCTAGCCTCCCCACAATTCGCCACCTCATTCCATCATCTAAACGTGGGTGGTTACTCAATTTTACTGTTACAATTTGAAATTAACCGATTGCTGCAAAATAACACCAAGAAATTCGCCGAGGTGTGCTAGCGAACAAAATGCATCTTAACTTACGCGCGCTTATAAAGCCTGTTTCTCTACTGGCTCCGCCTACACAAACGTGTACGCTTACGCATTTGACGTACAAGATTTGCATTTTTGTCTAGAAGCAGTGGTTTTACATTCAATTCAGTTCTTTTCATGAAATTCGATAAAATATGCAAATTTTCTTAATTTATTTCACCAGTGTAAGTCAATAAACAGAACCATGCATCATCGAAGATAATTTCAACAATAAAAATAGAATGAACACCAACTTTACTACTAAATTGAAAAATCAACAAAATAAAAGCCCATATAGCTATCTTCAGTTTGTTTTTTTTAATGTTTAAAGCTAAAATTGATCATAAAATTTGCTACAGTAAAATAAGTTTCTACAGAATATTTTAAGATTTAATTCTTTCAAAACTGTGGATATACATAATGGTAAGATTTTCTATTTCTGGAGCATATGAATGAACATGAAAATTCAAGTACAAACAAATGCCATAGTTGAAAAAGAAAATTTCTACATATAATTTTCAGGTGAAATTGAAACATTAAAAGAATTGACTTCCATAATATTTTATTATTCCACAGGCTAAATGAGGAAAATACTTTAAAACTGCCAATAAAATATATAAAAAGATGTTTAAAGTAAAAGATAAGGCACATTAAACAGAATGAGTTACCTAGGTTTAATATTTAAGGAAATAAACAAGTGGCCTTAGTTTCCTGTCTAAAATTCTTTATTTTAGGAATATATCAATGAATGGTTAACAGAGGGTTCCAAAATGAATATATCATTTTGTATGCAAATAAAGATGTCAAAAACAAAATATATGGTTTAAATTTTCCGGGAAATAATATTTTGAAAACTCATCCTAAATGCAAAGTTAAAATAAGTACATTTGAAATAAATATTTGTGTTAATAAATTAACATATTACCAAAATTAAAATGGTATATACATGAACTAACAGCACTAATGAGCCCAGCTAAATTAGTAATACTCATAAAAAATCCTTTCATCTGTCTAGCATATAACTTTGAAAAGCACTATTTGAAATTTTCCTGCATGGAAAAATTTATTTTCAAAATTGATTCTCTAAACTGATACTTTTAATTACACAAATTAAACTGGAAATCCAATGACATTAACCCAAAAGTAAATGAAATTACTTACCTCATATCACCTAATAGCAGCATGAAGGAAAAACATGTTTAATACTTTTAATGACAAAATGAGAAGAAGAAATGGATCAAGTAAAAAAATAACTTTACCATTTAATGGCATTCTGCAGACTTTCTTGATCAGTATGGTTCGACTCTACAAATAAATCTTTATAAATACGTCCACATAAGCATATCATGTCTGGAACTTGGTTTTCTTTTTTCTCTAACGCTTTTGTCACCACTTCTAATGCTCTTGCTCTGTCACCCTCTTTATTTCTTCTATTATATAATAGAGCAAATTAGCATAGATAAAATAGCATATTTATACATTACTTTTACTATTATATATAACATACAAATTAGTCTTTTGTTTCTCTTTTGAATACTAAAATTTATAAAACAATGAACCATACATATTTCATAAATATTTTACATACATATATACATATATATAGATACAGTAATATAACTGATTTAAAACTGTAATTTACTTCCATATAATTTATTTAAACATACCTATTTAGAGCAAAAGCATAAAGGTGCTGAATAGCAGACGTGAATGTAAATTTTAAATTAGGAATCACCATTAAGTCATCGACTAATTTTACCATTTCATCATAATCCTAGAAGAATATAAAATAAATTAATTACACTCACTCACTTTTTACCAGACTTACAAAAATTCTTTTTTTTTCAAATTAATAAGCATATGAAAAGAGAATCTTACAATGGTTAGATTAATTTAATTTTCAAAATTGAAAAGAAAATTTAGATGTGTAAGTCACAATTTAGCCAAATAAGTACCAATAAACATAACTTTCTTAGACATCAATAATAAAATGTTATAACACACCACCATAAATTCTGAAATTTCAGGATTGAAAACATTTATTACAAATTCCCTTAATCAGACTTATTTAGATAAAAAAAGTAACACAAGTTACAATATTAAAGATAAAAAAAATAACACAAGTTACAATATTAAACAAACACATCTCTTAGTTATAAAATTAAATTATAATGTCATGTTCCATGAACTTTCTATGCTAGATTAAAAATACTGACAAAACTTATTAATGACAAGTTGACCTGATTAAAAGCACAAATGCACTAAAACTGGAAATAAAGTAACTCAAATAATTTTTCACAGTTTTATTAACCTTTGATAATTGAGAGCCTTTACTTGTCAATCAGTTCCTATCATCTATATAAGAGTGCAGAAAAGCAGAGTCTGAACATATAAATTGAGAATGATATGCATAAACATGGAACATCAGTTTTTTTGACAGGTTCATTAAAGAGAATGTGGCAAGATATTGGAAAATTGGTTAGATTTGCAAAAGATCAAAGTTTTAGGAGTTAATATCTGAAACAACAGTAAGTTAAACTAAAGTCTGAAACAAAAAAGCAAGTTTTTTTTCATTTTTACAATTTTTAAAGTAAACTCTGATTTGCAGAGTAAGAGATTTAGGATCTCATGTAGGCGATCAAGGGGGTTCAATAACTTTGAGTTTGGGTTGCTTTACAGACGTATGTTCATTTTTTGCTACACAAGATTAAAATGGTTAGGAGCTACTGCCTAGAGTCAATTCTGAGTGATAGAAAACACCTACACCTAGCACAGGATTTAAATGCGCAGAACCTGGATCTGAATACTAGCACCCCAGCCACACTGCCATCATCTGATAACATAACTAGGAGTCACTGAGAAGAGAATACTTTGCCACATTTAAATGCATAATTTAAGGTATTGAATTTTGAAAATTAAAGTGCACAATACAAAATAATTTTTTTTTAACTTGTTCTCGGCGTAGGCATAATGAGAATAAATTGCACTGCAGGAGTTAACAAAATTTTAAATAATTTTCTTTTTATAAGAGAGACTAACAGTTAAATCAAAATGTGTCCTTCCACAAAAAAAAAGCAGTAAAATTCTTGAAATGAAACAGGATGAAGGATAAATTTCTTAATCATATGCTAGCAAATAATTCTAGCAATTATATGAATAAACATAGCATTTTGGTTTTATATACAAGATTATTAAACATTACAGCATATTTAATAAAGCACTACTGCTGAAATATTTTATTCTACTGATATACTATTAAGCATAAATAGCAATTTCAACTGAGATAATATTTACATAAACTTCAATTTTTTTTTTTTTCACAATATATGTTTCTGTGTGATGACGTATACTAACAACACAAGAGACTATTATATAAGTCAATAAAAATAGACCAAATAAAAATTTAAAATAGACAAGAAATTACCTGGATTTCTCTGAATGATATTAGCATATTCAGAACAACATCTCCAGATATGATGTTGGGGTCATCTAACCTTTTACGCATATTCTTTAATACCTATGATACAAAAAACAAAACAAAATTTTTAAAATCATGCACATGCAATATATGAACATTTATCAAATATGAAAAACTACTATCAATAGAACCACAATTTTATACAAGGTATTACTGAAATATCACTCACAAAGTAATTCAAAAATTCAATCAGACACAAGCAATGAAGACAAAAAAGAAAAACATATATATAATTAAATTTTATATATATGTATATATATTATATATTTTAAAACTATAATTCAATTTTTTTAAATTAACAATCTTTGAAATTAAATAGACCACCTGTAAGTTCTATTCAAGTCAACCAGTTATTTCTGCAATTTAAAAGAATCAGGGACATCATTCAAGTCTCAAGCCATGGCATACTAAAGTAAAAATTAGTGTTGCCTCTTAAGCAGAGAGAAAGAAAAATTCACTATAGTTACTAATGTTGTTATAGAACAAGAGGGGTGGGGAAAGTAACTTGTAGTCAGGATGACTGTAATGATCAAAAGTTGACATAAACATTTTATATCTACTTGATAAAATGAAATGTCAATGATTAAATAATAAATTTAAACCCGAGTTTAAATTTTTCATTATAACTACCAGATGATTCTTTGTTCCACTGTACAATAAAATTTGTATAACTGCAAATTTAATTTTTAATATTTTCAAAATCATCTTAAACTGCAGATCCAAATTCATTGAGATAAATTTTTATAACCCAAAATGAAACCTCCTAAATTGTAGGTACACATTGTAAGTTGTTGTATAAGTAATATGTTGTATAAAGTACAAGAAAGCATAGAGTGTATTATGAAACAAATCTGTTGTACGTATAAAGATTTAAAGGCATAACCTGTATAGCATAAGCTGTTTATAAAGTTATTGTACATATTGTATATAATGTTAATTGCATATTCTGTGTGTCACTGTAGGTGGTATATAGTTGATATGATATAGAGTATGGTATTGTATAAGTTGTAAACATAGAAATAGTATATGTTATATTTTAGAGTAAGCTGCATTTTGTAAAAACTTTTGCTTTCTCTGCTTCCCGGTGTTGCCAGAGATATTGGAAAATTTGTATTGATTTGAGCTGAAATGGTTGCTTTCTGGTTTGGAGGTGGGGGCGTAAAGCCTTTGTCCCAGAGCCTGCGGGACCCGGCTGGGCTGGATTACCGTCGAGATGATTAGATTTCTTTATTGAATGGCCATATAACCTTCAGGTGTGGAAGGCGGTGATATTTCTTTATAACCCCAAAATGGACAATATTTTATTCTAACTTGTCGAGTGCTATGTCTAGAGGACATTTAGCCATCTGCCAAGCAATTTTGCTAGCTATTTTATTTAGAAGTATATATGTGAAACAACACCGCTCCCTATTCAGGGACTGTAGGAACATCCCTGACCTATGCGGGAATCGAACCCAAACACACTGTGAGGAAGCTCCAAACACTAACCTCTATATGATACAGGCAGCAAAGAACAGTATTATCAGAACATGACTTTCCCCCCTCCTATGAACACACATTTAGCACATCATCAGCTTTAAGTGTAATATTATGAATTCCTAAGTCTTTTACTGACATCAAATGTTTGAGTAAATTATTCATGATTGTGTAGGACAATTTCTTGAGATATTTACAAGAATTAAAAGTTATCTTCAGAAAACTGCTTGCAAGTATTGTGTTGAATCTGGATTGGGAATGTTAATTTGTAAGCATAAAGTCAAGTGAAGAACCTTTTGATTAATGACATCATATAGACATTCCTTTAGATGAATGATTTCTCCTACCTTAAGTTATTAATCGATTGCAAATTAAATTTTTGAATTCTGGATATTTTAATAAATTCAGTTTAATATCTACTATCCCAATAAGACATGACAAGTTTGATAATAAGCTGCCTCTAAAGTTATACAGAAGTTATTTTCAGAATACTTTTTTTTAAAAAGCAATTATTTTAATGTTTCATAAACTTAAGCCCTTACCTGAACTATACCAGAGAAGTTTACATGTTTTTTGTTAACACATTACATAGGATGATAGTATGAAACTGCCCAGGTAAAAGAATTTAACTGCATAATATTCTAGATGTGACCTAAGACTCCTGGTTGATACACAGAAACATATGATAGAATATGCTCTGATATACCAAAATGGTAGATTTTTCCTTGATCTACATTTTACATCTCAAATTTTCTACAGCAGGTCAATTATAAGTTCTTATAGGCAAGTCTCTAGAACTTTAATTTTATTTTGGCACAATGGCACCAGGGGCTGTTGTACCAATTAAACTAATCTAAAACATAATAAAACTAGAGGAATTATTAAACTCCATGCAATTTAAACACAGCCATCAATAAAATCAAGATAATGCTTGTAAGAAAAATTTATTTTTATGCTTTTAAGAAACATTTATTTTTATTTAAAACTTTATGGCATTGTGATATTTAAATGGCTTATTTTTCAACTCAATTACATACCATAAAAGAAACTGATTTTCTCTATCCTATTACACAACAAAAGAATTATGAATATTAGGCCATCAGAACATGGGTCATCTCGTACTTGACTCGAACTCAGAGGGATTTTTCCCACACTCAACTTTTTATGTAATTGAATGGAGCTCCAGTAAAGGGGCGATTGGCAATCAGCTCGAAGTCGTCTCGATTTGTACTCGTCTCGTTTCACTTGAACTGTTTGGAACGGGAAAAATCGAGCGTGACACGTGGAATTTTTGATTGCAAGGGAAGTGTTTAACATTAAATTTGTGGGAGAAGTAGAAAAACACACAGAGCTTTATGACCACATGCTCCGAGAATATTCTAGAAAAGATCGCACAGAAAAAGTGTGGAATGAAGTTGTACGAGAAGTCAACTTGACAGGTAATTAATTTAATTACAAACTTTATTAATGTTACAAAGTTTAGTTCAAAAAAATGTATTACATTATAGTTATTCTTTATTAACTACAAAAACTTGTTACAATCATTCATTAAAAAATCTTATTACAATTTCATGAAATCTGTTTTGATTTAATACATAAAAAATAATCTAATACAAAACACAAAGTGAAACTCAATATGTTTAATTTTTCAAATCAGTAAACATAAAAATTATGATTTTAGTTTTGATGAAAAAGTGTCATAGCCTGGACTTTGTCATGGTGATTGCTGCCTGAGTTTCACTCAAATACAAGAGCTTAGCACAAACGTTTGTATCTTAAGAATTATATGCATTTATAACTCTGATTGAAAATGAAATTTCAAATAATTTTATAATTAACACAAAATGTATATTTATAACATTAAAATATACCGAATTGAAAATTTTTTAATCATAATTCGGTGAAGATATTGAAAATGCCTTTATTTTTAAGATAAAAATATGAACAAAGATTTTGCATTCGAGAACACAAATATTATTGAATCTCAGTGCCCTGTGTCTCTCGTGGGATGGTTGCTTCACAGTTACGACAAAGTTTACAGGCTTTAAGCATGTTAATCTAAACAATAATTCCACTGCAAAGGCAATGATGCCATTGGAGTCATAAAATAATTTGCTAAATCTCTCAAAGCATTAGCGGTAGAATGATTTTTAATTTTGGCTCGTATTGCTGGAGTAAAACCAGTGGAGTAAAACCAGATAATGTCCTCCTCGTCACTGGAGCTGCTCATTTTAAAGAAATAAAAACAAGAAGTTTTGTACTTGCATGTTAAAGACATTCAACCTACTGAGAACAATATGGATTCGCCATCCCACTTCAAATTCGAGACGAAACCACTTCAAGTATGATTCGACCCGTGTGCGGGTAGACTTCGCATAGCTCATACAAGACGCACATCTCGCTTCGAGTTCGAGCCGAGTATGAGACGACCCGTGTGCGGATGGCCTTAGTGTTTCTGAGCCATGCCAACGTACTACAAATAAAACTTTGCAAGTCAAAATAAACGAGCTATATTATGACACAATGTTTGCTCAGATGAAATAATCAGATAGCATGAAATATTGAGATGATCCTTAGAAAACTCCATAATATATGAATTCATTGTTCAATAATTATAAAGAATCATATTCATAAAAGCTCAGATAATAAATGTTCTACTATGATCTCTCTATTAATTCAAACACTGTTTTCCATGCCACATTATCATGAATGAAACAAAGATTATGCAGAAATTGATTACTAGATATCAAATATTAGTTTTTTGAATTAAAAATACTTTACCTGTATCTAGTAAGATTTTTTTAGGACATATTTCAGTACATACAGCCAGTTAAAGATAACTGAATCAAGAAAGAGAATAAGTTTACATTTCCTAAAGTAGAACATAAAGCAATAATTCATATTTTTTATAAAAACAATTATAGAAAATAATTACCTTAGCTAATTCTTTACCAGTATAAACTTCCCGTGCTTTACGAAGATCAGCAACAAATTTTTCTTTCATATGAGCCCTATAATTAAAGAGAATTGAGATACATAACATATGTCTTCCTTTCATTTATGAAAATAGTGACCCCAAAACACTATATTAAACTAAAGCAACAGATAAATTCTGGGGGAGGGGGAATAAAAATTCCTAGAAAAAAATTTTTAACTTTTAATTTAAATAGCTAATTTAAATCAAAAGTCACATAAATCCTACATTAATACATGTCAAGGGTTTGTATGTTAGGTAAAGAAATATTTCTTATTCAACTTAATATGAATTAAAATTTCATGACCGTTTGCATATCTTGGTCATAATATAATATTTATACACATGTATAAAGAATAGAAATATGATGTATTTATAAAATGACATTCTTAAAAATATATCATCTGAAGAAGTATAAATTTTAAAATGCTGATTTAATTCTACAATGAGTAAAGCGATTTAAAACAAGATGATAGGTCAATGATCCAAATGGCAATGAAAGCAGTTAAAATACAGTTTCAAATAAATTCTAATACAATAAATAAGTTAAGGTTTGAAGCAATGGATAAGATTTAAATGCAGGGTGAACTTATCACTAACACAACTTACAATGTACATGAAAACAACATGTCACTACCAACAAAACAATATATTTATCAATAATTATAGAAATTTTAC
Source organism: Dolomedes plantarius (assembly GCA_907164885.2). NCBI lineage: Eukaryota > Metazoa > Arthropoda > Arachnida > Araneae > Dolomedidae > Dolomedes > Dolomedes plantarius. Next base: position 172,484,582 of record OU015494.1, read on the forward strand.
ATTCATCAATACAAATTATACATTCATCAACAACTCATATCAGAGAGACTTTATTGAAATGTAATTCAATACTAGTTTAGATATTGAGAAAGATACAAATTTTAGGCTATATTTTTATTTGATGTCACATAATTAGCAGCTTCAACTTACTTAAACCATAAAATAATTAAACTCAGTATTTATTTTATCTATATATACATAATCTAGATAAAATAAATACTGAATAAATACTAAACTCAGTATTTATTTTATCTAGATAACAGTTCCATAACTGACTCACTGACTGACATACAATGCACAGACCAAACCGCTGGACCTAAAGGGCTGAAATTTTGCATGGTGATTCTTCTTATGGTGTAGGGGTGCACTAAGAAAGGTTTTTGAAAAATTCTTCTTAGATTATTTTAAATTAAATTTTTAAGCTGTTTTTGTAACATTTTTTAAGTTTGCATTTAAAATAATAATTTGAGGGTTATAAAATTTATATCACGAAAAAGATCATAAAAATTCTTGTAAAATGAAATCTTTTTCGAACCTTTACCTCAATTTTCTGATTTTTGGTGAATTTTTAAAGATTCATTTTTAGAATTTAATTTATTAAATGCCGATCACATGATTTCTATTTCTGATACTTTCAATAAATTTATCGTCACGTGCATAACAACTAAATAAACAAAAAAAATATTCCTTTTCTTTCTAATGCAGCAGACGATTGGATATTATCCAAAAAAATAAATATCCCTTACGATTTTTTATAAATATGTGTATATATATATTATATATATATATATATATATATATATTTTACATCAATTGTATACATTGATCGTCGCATTTATTATAAATATATATATTTATTTTTTTTGGCATTAATTGCATACATTGACCATTGTATTTAATTTGAATGTACTCTGTAGCGAAGCGCGGGTTTCAGCTAGTATTTATATATAAGTATAAATCTATACAGTGAATATTATCAATGCAAAACCAAAATAACAAGCAATTCTCCCTAATTCCTGGCAACACACAGTGCTATAATATAACACACAATGTGACTACAAAGATTATAAAATACACCTCATCTACTTTTTTTTAAGTTGACATCTTTATAAATTTGTGTGATATTTAAAGGCAGAAATATAACAATTTTGGATAATTTAATAATAACGCAAAAAGCTTTACATTTGATAATATCAACTGACATGAAAAGACAAATCATAACAATGGTTTTAAGTGTTCGACAAATCACAGTAATCTAAAGCACAGATTGTTCATTTTCGAAAGGTAAGAGTTATTCAAAGAACTAAACAAATTTTACAGCATTTATATTCATTATATAGACTTGAATCTAAATACTATAAATTATATAACTGAGATGTACAAATAAAATATCGAAATCATTGATAATTTGATTTGAAACTTAGGATTTAAATGAAATTTTAAACTAAAGTTTGAGAAAATTTTTACTTTGTCTGTATCTCTACATCTTGAAGCATCTTCTTCAATCTGCAGCTAAGAGATATTTTGCTATCAGAAGAATCTTCAACGTGCCTTACACCAGATGAATCGGTTAGTACACACTGCCCATTATGCACTTTATATGACAGTAAAGTATAGTTGGCACATGATAACTAGAATTCCAATAAAACATATTACATAACACAAAATTTTGAACTAAGAAGAGTATGTCTTCAACATTGATAATAATAATCAAATGATAGCAAAATGATCACTAATTATTTGTTGATAAGAGAGAATGTAATAAAATTAAAGAATCCAGAGCAGTTTGAGTAAGATTAACACTTTAGCATGCACAACTTTTGTTTTGATTTAAAAAAACTCGCTTTTGAACATATTTCTTATTTCTGAACAGATTATATTACTGTTCTCACATTTATAGATATAGAAAATTCCATTGGCCTTTTCGAATAATTCTTTCCATATTTTTTATAAATAGAGTACATTATTTTCTACACCATTACAGTACAATTTATTCACAAACATACTAAATTTTAAAGCTTCTAAAAGTCATAAATGTATGACTTTTAGAAGCTTTAAAATTTAGTCCTGAATATAAACACGGTTTCCTATTTTTTAAAACAAATTATTCTTTTAAAGTACAAAAAGTTAAAAGCCAAATCTACTTAGAATGTATGCATGAATGTTGTCCTAAATATAAGAATTTTGAATAAGTGAAAAAATTAGTGCTCATGAGAAACAAATTGCAGTAGCAGAATGTCTAGGAGCCCATAGGTATCTTTATTAATAATGAAAACATGTTAGAAACATAAAATAGCTTAAAGCAGTGCTCTAGAGATTATTAATAAAGGTGACTAAAGAACTATTAATAAAGGTGATTGGATAACACCAAAACAACAATGAAGATTATATATCCCCATTTAGTATCTCATTTTTTATCATGTAGAGACAAAAGTGTATAGCAAGAAATGATACTTTCATATATTTTCTTAATTATATTTCTCAGATTTAACCATTAATCAGGATCCTATAATCTGTAAATCTCTAAGTGATTTGTTAACATATTTGAGAGTACTGGAAGGAGAAAATGAAGATCTATTGGTCTCAAAGGGTTAAGAATTTGTTTAAAGTAATACAAGATGTTTAATCTAACAGAAATACACCTTTATCATGCCAAATTATTCTATTACAAATTCAAAAGCATTATTTGAATATAAGGATTCAAAACCAAAACAGCAGAAAGATGTTTCTTTAAAACATTCTCATAACTTTCTAATTAGGTGCTAAACTGTTCTATACATAGTTTTTATGCATTTTTATATTACGATTGTAATTATACTAAAATTTAGTTTATTGAAATATTACTTAATATTATGTTTCATGAGAACAAACATACTGTTTTGCATCACATACCATCCTCAAGTTATAAATAGGATGTTTTTAGTTTAAACACTATGACAGAAAACACATTTCAAAATATGGCCTAAAGTAAAGAAAGGTTACTGATCCTCAGTCCAATATTTACACAGAAATATACTTGGTGACTCTTTGTTAGTTTGAATGCACCATCGGGTATTACATTTCATGTAATAAGTTATTAAAAGCTACATAAGACATGCCTGGGTAAAACACAAGAGAGATCATTGCTTTGGGGAAGTTAAAAATTAAGGGAAAGTTTTTTTTTCTCTTTAGTGCATAGAATTGTCCTAATAAGATAAACAAAAGTTGATAATTTTCAGAAAGTACTTATAAGATGATGACAAGAGGGAACAAAATATAAGCTACTTTGCTATTATTAAAGTCATGGAGTTTGGCAAAACATTTGAGTTTTCACTAAATGATTTGATATTAGATATTAGTCCAAAAAATACATTTTTATAGTGATAGACAAAATTAACCATGCTTTGTTTATGTCACAAATGGTATGCAAAAAATCAAAGCACTTGTCTTTACTAGTATGGGTTTATGACAGCAAAATTTCCCACTGAAGTATTGCTAAAAACTAGAAGTCCCCCCCCCCAAAAAAAAAAAAAAAAGTTTACACAGAATATATATATACACATTATAACAAAATACAGGGAGAGGTGGGGATTTAATTATCACACCTCTCCTACAAGCAGATCAGTACTCAGAGCTCAGAATAAGACAAACATTTATATGATATATCTATATACATAATGTTTACAACTGCATACATACATACATGCAATTTGAAAGACTTGTAAGCTAAAATCTTCTGAATAGAATTTTTCCAATGTAAGACAAATAATTAAATTTTAATATTACATAAGTAGATTTTAAATTACTGATTTTTTTAAATTAAATATAGGCACCTGAAATTTTGAAATATTTTTGCATAGATGGTTAAACGTTCATTAGAGTCAATGACTATCTATATGTAGCAATGAATTCTTTTACTTTATATAATCTAAAATGGTGCTGTAACTAGACAACTGCAACTCAGTTCCAGCTCAAAACCTAATACAAAAGAAGGAGTGCAGAGGCCAATTGTTATACTGCATATTTTTAACTGCTATAAAACAACTGTTTACGATCCGTTCTCAAACCCTTAACCTCGCACCGGACCTTGCAAAAGGTAGTCATGGCATAGATTAGGAAAGCAAGGACGTACCAAGTCGGCGCTAACGCTTTCGAAGTTAATTTTAGATAAATACGGCTCTAACGCAGATTCAATAATCGCACTCTATTTTGACGTCGCGGACGATGACAATACTTTCTCTAGTAAACGATATAATGAAAAGATTCTATAAAAATGCAAACGGTACTATGTGATGACCCAACGTTATGTGTTCTAACGCCACCTGCCGACAACAAACAGGAAATTTCACACATCGTAATTTCGCCAACGGAACTTAATTGGCAGGACCTTTTTGATTCACCACGTTCTTCATCAGTAAAAGTCGTAGGTGTTTAAAAAAAGGGGGGGAGCCTTCATGTATTACGTAAACATTCAAGGAGAGGGGATTCAAGTTATGCTTACTTCTGCTGTCAAGGGGAAAGGGGGAATCACCACAATGCTTACGTAAACTATCATTACGTCAAGTTTCACTCTCGCGACAAACGATAATCAGGCACATTAAAGACGTTGATGGTAAAGTTAGTCGGAAATTGTTGGATGTAATGTAAGATTGTGCGTATTTTTGATTTGCATTGGATGGAAACGCCGATATTACAGATGTAACTGTTGATATTTGTAAGAGCTTCATTTACTTAAAAATTATATGTAATAGAACTTTTAGAAGTTTGCTCTTTACACGGAATAATTGTGAACCGCAGCTGGTTTCATTTTGACAAGAAAACTGATTTTGCTTTGTTTTGTTTTTAAATAAATGTTTTATGTTTCAAAATGTATCTTTATTATATATACAGGGTTTCAAAAGAGTAAGTTTCAAAATTGCTACTTTGAAGTTATTAATTTCAAAAATATTTGATTTTACAAAGTTGCGTTTTATATTTTCCCATTTTTTGTAAAGCATATATACATTTTGATATCACCAAAATTAATTTTTCACCAAGGAAACATTTTTATCTAGAATACAATTTTCTGAAAAATCAGTAATACGTTTTTCCTGTATTATGATGCGGAAATTTTTTTGAAGACCTCGTATTTACATGTATTTTAAATAATTTAAACTTAAATATTTAATATTTTTAAATTAAAATCTTTAGACCAATATGCAAGTCTGCCATTAGATGATAGCAATTTCGCCTTTCGCACAGCAGATATCAAAATTCCATCCTAAATTATACTTTGCCCGCCGTCATTTATATTTTTCTCAAGTGGCCCCCGATTGTTGAGTTGGCCACCGCTGATCTAGATGCTTAAATGTGTGTTACGTAGCATCGTTAAACCAATTACAGTGATTTCCGCTTATAAGAATCACGTTTGTTATTACTGTTTTTGATTCTTATAAGCGGTTGATTCGTATAACCGAAATTTAGGTTTTTGGACAGGAACACACACACCTATATATACATATATTAGATAATTTACCATAAAGTACTCTTTAATTTACATTAACTATCTTTTATTAAAATTATTTTTTATAGTTTTAAAAATAAAACTTAATTTTTAGACCTATAAGTAGATACACATTATTATAGCAAGAGAAGAAAAAATACAATATTTGTTACAAGTTACAACATACCTGCTTAACAGTTTTAACATTTCAACTACAGGAAGGGAGCAAGAAAAAGTTTTCTACGGTAGTTTGACGTAATGAAGTTTTCAGAAGGCTGTTTATACATCTTTCAATACTTATAGTCTCAGACGAAGATTTACTCGGACGGGTAAAGTTGCCCCCGGGTCAAGCTAATAGGACAGTGTTGTGGTAAAGCGCTTAAGGGGAAACTATTATGTTATGTCTAATAAAGAAAGGGGTGAATTTTGCGACTATATTCCATCCCATCTTATCAATCTTTCTTTAAAAAAAAGAAAGAAATTCGTGCCTTTTGAGGGTTTAAGTGGCTTTTTTTGGAAAAATGAAGGGAAAGCGAAGAGTGTAAACTAATTCTTAAAACCGGTGGATTGATTCTTTAAAGCGAAAATTTTAACATGGAAATAATTCATTTGTTTTTGTTTTCGCGATATTGATTCTTATAAACGGTTGATTCTTATAACCAGTGATCACTATAAGCGGTGGTTACTGTATGTTAAATCTTTTAACTATGATGTGTTTAAGTGAAATTGGGGCATGTGGGTGAAGACCATAAATGCACCAGTGACCTCCATTTCTCCGGAAGGTCATTAATTTGTAAGTTTGTACAGTCTAAACACACCAAAAAAAAAGAGGGGGGAGGGAAATAGGCTGTATTTTACAATACTGATATTTTTCGATCAATTTAGAGATTAATTTCACATCATTTGATGACAAATATGTTGGCAGTTTACTTTTCTTTATACAATCAAGACTTATAGCACGTCAAAATAATTAGTTTTAAAACTTATTTGTGAAATGTTAAAAATTACTTCAAGTAGTAATATTTCTATTTGAAAAAATCGAAATTAAATTTCCAAACATGTACCTTTGCAGTTAAAGACTGCATCATCTGTATTTTTTTTTTGTTTGTTTGTCTGTTTTTCCTATCGATTTCTTTAACTGCTAAAAGGACAAAAAAATTAGAAGTACTAAGAAATCAGAAATTATAATCGGTAGTTGAGATGCAGCGTCTACGACGTACCAGCCACGGATTCAGTTCATATGAATATGTACTATTGACATAGCTCGTGACGTGTGTATAAACAGACAAACTAAGGCCTGTCCTGTATTGCATGTTAGATTGAAAGGAAGAGAGGAATTCATCGCTTTCGGGAGGATGGTTTTAGTTGCTGCGGTAGAAGCAAAACGGACACGAACAGCAGAATTTGTGCATGTAAATCGAGATACAATATGTGCTACTACACTATCTGGCCAAAAGTATCCGGACGCCCAGTGGTACGGACTCTGAGAGTCCTGAGGCATATATTAATATGATGTTAGTACTCCTTTTGCATCGATGACAGCCTGCACACGTCTGGGGAGACTTTCCACCAGTTTTTGGATAGGTGTCCATAGGAATTGACTTCCAGACGTCCATCACAGCTGAAGTGAGTGCTGGCAGTGAGGATGGTCGATTTGGCTGACTACATAATCTGCGTTCTAATTCGTCCCAAAGGTGTTCAATGGGATTAAAATCGGGGCTCTGAGAAGGCCAGCCCAGTTTTTGAACACCCATTTCGTCAAACCATGCCTGAGCAAGTCTCCGTGTGTGAATAAAGCAGTTATCCTGCTGGAAGAGAAATGGGCCTTCCCCGAAATGCTGCCATAGAATTGGGAGAGCAGCATTGTCCAGAATATCCACATACGTCTCAGAGTTCATGTTTCCAACTACAGGAACTAAGGAACCCAGGCCAAACCATGAAAAACACCGCCACACCATGATGCTGCCACCACCAAACTTAACAGTCGGCACAATGTAGTCACGTAAGAAGCACTCGCCGGGTATCCGCCAAACCCAGACGCGTCCATCGGACTGCCAGATTGCAAAGCGAGATTCATCACTCCAAAGAACATTTTTCCACATGTCCACAGTCCAATGACGGTGAGCTTTGCACCATTGCAATCGACGCTTCGCATTCTGGGGAGTGATGTTCGGCTTGTGAGCGGCTGAACGGCCATGGAATCCCAGGTTTTTTTAACCCTCGACAAACAGTCCTGTTGCTAGCACTAACGCCTGATGGACTTTGGAACTCCTGAGTGATTTCAATCAACGAGGAATTTCGATTTTGTTTCACTACCCTTTTCAGAGTTCTACGGCTGCGTTCACTAATTTTTTCGGCCTGCTACTTCGTTTTTCTGCAGTTTCACTGCCTCGACGTTTCCACTTCACAATTACATCACTCACAGTGAATTTTGGCTTCTGTAGAATGTCCGAAATTTCACGAACTGATTTCCCGCAAAGGTGGCATCCCACTATAATGCCACGCTCAAAGTCACTAAGCTTCTTTGACTTACTCATTGTCTCACAAACGCATAAATATGACCTGACAAACCACTACCAACACTTTTATAGCTTTCGGTTACGCATCAAATTACGACACCTGCCAGATCCACTTCTTTAGGGAGGTGTCCGGATACTTTTGGCCAGATAGTGTGTGTACTCATGGCAATCAACGAAAAAAACCTTAATCAGTAATCAGGAATTTGCCATGCAGGGGTCTAGGAGACAATACAAAATTTCTGAAGTTTAGTTTCTTGACAGACTCTACACCAAAAGATACAGGCTGTACATGACGGACAAGGCACATGTTAACAAAAAGAGCAATTGCTTTTATTGTCTTTTCATCAATCGTAGTTTCCAATCAAAAAATTTTCGCATGTTCTCAAAAGTCGTGAGTAGCACACTTCATTACTTGATCCAACAACACCAGCCTTAAATAAATTCCTTTTCACTAACGGAGAGCATACAAGCATAAACGAAATATCGATGCATAATTTATATTTTTTCTTTATAGCAGAGTGTAGAGTAGTTTTTAATTAAGGACTATGATTTATAAGGATCATAAGTTGAGAATTTTTAGATTATTGGCCCATCTCACACTAAGACGTATTAAATATAGGATTAGAGGATTACATATACTTGAAATTCACTCAAATAAATTTGCAATGTTAACTAACGAGTAGGCAAGAAAAAATAGAAAACATAGTAATCCAATAATGGCTCTTTGCACCCGAAAAATAAACTGTGCAAGGTTTTACATGAATGGCATAAAGTGATCTAAATAGGGTTTAATTAAAATAACAAAACTTTTATAAATTTCCAATTTTTCCTCCAGATTAAGTCTCTTAGATTCCGTACTTTACGAACCATATTAACATTTTCTTTTGGGCAATTTGTATTTATTTCATAACCTTCCTTCTGTGATGCACAGATAATCTTGAACCTGATAATACTCATGGATATTAGGGAATTCAGGGTACCTTAAAATAAATCTTTGAAACGGTACATTCATAATACGGCGATGACGTACGAGTTTCGTGAAAGATATATATAACTTTCAAAATGAAAGTGTTGTAATATTTCACTGGAAGAATAGCGTGCAAGTTTCTAAAAACCTATTTTATGCACAATGAATTGCAGTAATGTGTTAATCCAATAAGGGCGCAAAACAGACTTATTTTGATTTAAGTTTGCCTACAAAGCATGAAAGACCAATTTAAAATTTACCGTGGTCTCAAACTCCTAAGAAATACTGTCATAATGATTTTTAACCACTGAATCTTGAGATGCCTATGATCGACCAGTTTTCCAAAACGGAACTCAAATGACCTCTAACAGATTTTTCAAAACAGACAAATGTGTATGAGTCTCTCGTACGGACCGATCAGAATCTAATGAGGCCTTTTCGGTCGGAGGTCAGTTTTTTTTTTTTCTTTCATTAATAAAGACTGAAGAAACGCAAGCACAAGAGCATCCATGGCATAGCCGGGTTTCTAATCCATGTACACGGAGTGGTGGTTTACTTAATTTACTATACAGTGTAGGCGGCGGGACGGATCTAGATATATGGAATAAAAATTAATTATCCTGTAATGCAATTACTTGGTACGTACAAGGTGTGCCCTGAAGAAAACAGGCGAAATGCGCTCAAAACAGAGGTTGTTTCGAATTTATAGTTTACGAAGTTATTTCGCAAAACGTGTATTACACCCAACTCTTTTTTTACACGGTGGATACGTTCCTCAGAAATCCGTGTAAAAAAAAAAAGTTTCCTATAGTAAAATGGGTGATACGTTCCATGTCATCCGAAAACCGTGTAAGATGAAATAAAGAACTATAGTATTTAGTTCGAAAAACCGTGTAAAAAAAAAAGTAATAAAACTATTGTAAAAGCTCTGATATATAGATACGTACGTACATAATATGCATTTTTATGAAACAATTAAGTTCAAAAATACACAATTCATAGGTAAAATTAGTAGCCGAAAAAAAAACACAACTAGAAACTTCAAATAAAAATATTAGGTTAATCCAAAAATAAGCATAAAAACTTCAAATTAAAAATAAGATATAAAAAAACAATATTTAGTAATTATTCGTCGCCACTTGATAATAAACGCCATTGTTTACGACGAACTGGACCAAAATCCCTATCATCATGCATATGTAATGAAATCCACAATTGAATATTTTTTCCATATATCAGCGATTGTGAGTTTGTCCTTCTCAACTGCATCCAATATGGTGGAATGCTCGTTTAATATAATAAAGCTTAAACGTACATTTCTGTAAAAACACACTTTTTTTTGTTCATTTAAATAGCAGAATAGCAGTGCTGCTAGTTTTTTAAGTGTGGTTATAGATTTTTGAAATGTACATACATATATACTTACAAGACATAGATTTTGAAATCGTGTTAAACTAAATAAAGCGTTCCAAAAAAAAAAATCTTGGACCGTGTAATTTCAAATTCGTGTAGTAAAAAAAAAAAAAGTGTAAAAAAAAGAGAGTTGGGTGTATTTCCACATTCGTTAGTATTAATATGATACTTTGATCTATCAGTCTCAATAAAGACGAAGCTGCGACAGATGCGTGTATTGTGCATTCTGTCACACAAAACTGAACGTCATTTTTTTCATTATAGTCCATCACAATGCAGTGAACTGGCACTTGAAGCTGCCACTGAATAAATTATCTGTCCATTCACTATCACATGAACTGTGCTATAAGTATATGAAGTTTAAAACAGAAATTACAGAGTCTCTCCGCAGCAAAGTAGACCATTTTGACTCTTTAATAGCATAAAGTGGTTACTGAGACCGAGGTGAAACCATTCTTTAAATTAGTAACAATAAATGCCAGAAATAAAAGGATACAAACCAAAATTTGTAAAATACAATAAATAATTTTTTTTAATTACTTTTAGATGGACAGAGTTCTCGGGATCACAATCATAAAATATGAGTATATTTTGTTTCATTCCAAAACTTTCTCTCACTCCTAGTCTATAGAATAATGGACTTTGCTGATCCTATGGGGGAAAACCAAAACTAATATTAATCGCTAACACAAAAGAAAAAATTGATTCATTAAAAACATGAACAAAATCTGAAACATTACTTTGGGTCACTTACCAAAACCGATAAATCAACAATTGCCACATCTGCATTATAAAATAAATCTACGACATTCACTTCGCCGAAATCCAATTTTTGAAACTCTATATGGTGGAACGTGCCACCAACAGCTTGACAGACTTTTTGAATATCATCATAAGCTTTTTGCCTTTGTTCTCGATCAGGCATAATCTATTAAAGAGAGAAATTCTTAGATAAAATCAGCTAATGCAGACATTGATTATACAGAAAAAGCACTGAACATTGGTAAACGGACACCAAAATTAAAGAGAATAAAAATACATTTAAACATACAGCACTCTAAACTAAAGAGGTCTTCTAATAATAAATTTCACAAAAGTACAGTGATTAATTAGCTAAGACCATTTTATTTAACATTTATAGAACCAACGATATTAACCCTTATTTCAGAAGTTTCTTCTAGTTCAAGTAGATACAATAAAAAGAAAATGATAAACTACAGTAAATTTCATTTGACAGAACAAATTTTGTATTGATAGTCCAATAAATTAACTAAAATGGAAACTAAATAGCAATAATAATAAAAAAAAGAAAAAGAAAAAGTCAGATGTTTCCAGCGCGACAGGCAATTTGTCTAATACGACATTCGCCCGCCCACATCCCGAAATTGTTGGCTTCTTTATTATGGAAGAACCCTATAGGTGAGCCCACATAGCTCCCTAATCTCAGCCTTGTACTCGGACAAGCAGGAATTGAACCCACAACCTGGCGGTGAAGGCACTGAGAGAATGCCCGTGGGACGAACTACTGCCGCCACCCGGCCGGCAGTAAAAAAGGAAGAAAAGTTGGTTAGTTGACAGCGCCACGGTCATCTTTTGCAACACAAACGCTACACTTGACTTACAGCCGAAAGCAAACTTCGAACGGCTACACATACCCACGGATTCGAGCCCACAGATTCTGGATTCGAACACTAGTGCTATAGCCATTCGCCCAACGTCAGTCATTTAAAGGGGGGAAATTATATAGTTCTGGTTGAATAAAAACTTTATTTTTTTTTAACAAATTCCATTAAAAAAACTTAATAACTTATTAAAGTTTTTAAGTTTGTTGCTTGAAAGCAAGAATTGAAAAGAAGTAAACGATGATTACTAATACTTAAGTCTCAGATACGGACCAAATGCTCACTAAAAATACTGTTGATTTCCTAAAATGTCCACCATTATTAAATGATATACACTGAAGAGCCAGAAAAACTGGCACACCTGCCTAATATCGTGTAGGACCCCCACGAGTACGCAGAGGTGTTGCAACACGACGTGGCATGGACTCGACTAATGTCTGAATGTATCCTGGAGGCAATTCACACCATGAATCCAGCAGGGCAGTCCACAAATCCACGTGCGAGAGGGGTGGAGATCTATTCTGAACAGCACGTTGCAAGGCATCCTAGATATGCTCAATAATGTTAATGTCTGGGGATTGAGGTGGACAATGGAAGTGTCTAAAGTCGGAAGAGTGATCCTGGAGCCACTCGGTAGCAACTCTCGACATGTAGGGTATCGCATTGTCCTGCTCGAATTGCCCAAGTCCATCGGAATGCGCAATGGACATAAATGGGTGTAGATGATCGGACAGGATGCTTATGTACCCGTCACCTGTCAGAGTAATCTCTAGACGTATCAGGGGTCCCATATCACGCCAAATGCACACGTTCTATACTATCACAGAGGCTCCACCAACTTGAACAGTCCCCAGTTCACATGTGCGGTCCATACATTCATGAAGTTGTCTCCATACCCGTACACTTCCATCCGCCCGATACAATTGGAAACGAGACTCGTCAGACCAGGCAACGTGCATCCAGTCATCAACCGTCCCATGGAGGTGTTGGCGGGCCCATGCGAGGCGTAAAGCTTTGCGCCGTGCAGTCAACAACGGTACACGAGTAGGCCTGAGGCTACGAAATCCCATATGAATGACCGTCCGTTGAACAGTTCGCACGCTGACACTTGTTGATGCCCCAGCATTGAAATCCGCAGCAATTTGAGAAAGTGTTGCACGTCTATCTCGTTTCAGGATTCCCGTCAGTCGTCGACGGCCCTGTCCTTTCAAGGTCTTTTTCCGGCCGCACCGCTGTCGGAGATTTGATATTTTACCGGATACCTGATATTCACGGTACAATCGCGAAATGGTCGTGCGCGAAAATCCAAACTGCATCGCTACCTCGGAGATGTTGTGTCCCATCTGTCGTGCGCCGACTATAACGCCAAGTTCAAAGTCACATAAATCGTGATAACCTGCTATTGTAGCAACAGGAACCGATCTAACAGCTTCGCCAAACACCTGTTGTCTTATATAGGCACTGCCGACCAAATCGCGTTTCTCTGGTTGCGTATCTCCGTTATTTGCATATACACGCCTGTACCAGTTTTTTATTTATTTATTTTTATTTATTTATTTATGTTTTATTTTTTGGCTCTTCAGTGTACCTCAATGCAATTTTTATTTAAAACAAAGAAATTTTTCAAGATAAGTATTTTCGGAAACAAAAACTGGAGATAGAATTACGTCTATACTGAATCAATAACTAACAAACAACGGCTTAACAAAATTATTCGATACTTTACTTGTCATAATCAGCGTATAATGGTCTACGTTGTGTACACCCTCAATACTGCAAAATACTCCTCAATCTTTATACTTTTAATGTTCAAAAGCACCTTGCTTAAATTCACCGAGTAAACAGATACTAAGTGCTGATTAGTACTTCATGGATTTTTTTTTTTTTTTTTATATTCTTTGATGATTTACAGCAATATTTTCCTCACTAGAGAGTTTAAAATGAAGTTCTGCCCAATGTGAATGGGGTTCTCAGAAAAAAAAGTGTTGACTTCATTTTCCTATAATATTTCTCTCAGACGTTTGTATATTTAATCTAGCAAATACGTGGTTCCTTCCACCCCACCCTCCCACCCCCAAGATTTTTCCTCTTAGCAAGTTATATGACTACATTCATTGTAAATTCATTTTCTTTCCACGTATGTCTAACAAAATATTAATTATGGTTCCCCCTCCCGCGAGAACCCTGGCACCGGTTGAGTGACCTTTTTCTCGGGGATCTTCTCTTCGGAGGAAGGCAATACACGTTTATCATTTTATTATTATTTGAAGTAGCATAAAAGTCTTCAGACAAGATTTCATCTTATCAGAATATCAATATGCACACTTTCTTTTGCTGCTTTTACATAAAAAGTAAAATTCAAACTTACTTAAAGGCAGTGGCGGCTCGTGCATAGGCACTGCGGAACTGCAGCACTTCAGTCGATATTATCGATACCATTCAGTAGGTATAATGAGTCTTTTTTTTTCATTAATTCTTTCATTATACAGTATATAATCCTACACTATATAATCCTTACGTTACATAATCCGTACATTATATAATACTTAGGCTAAATGTCGGTAGCCACCCCAGCGTTCTCGAAAAACGACTAAAATCCTTGTTTGGAACTGTGCTCTTCACAGTTCCAGTAATGCCGTGTTTGGCTGTTGTGCGCATGCGCGCGTCTCCGAGGTACTAGAGCTTTGTCTCGCTGGCTGAAGAAGCTGTTGTCCGAGCGTGTGGAAGTGTTTATTTTTGACTCGGCGTGTGTCATGCTTAAAAACCGTGTACCATATTCTTGAATGTGATAAACTGTAGATGACAGTCAACTATTCTATTTAATTCAGTGTTTTTTTGTTGTTGTTTTCTTGTATAGAAAATTTTAATAATTAACCATGAATCCCCAGGAAATAAATTCTGTGACAGTAAGTGAAATTCAACAGCCTAAGTTTTCACAGATATCTCTCCATGAGAAAGTTACAGTTAAGATAAGAGGCCGTTCAACACCTGATATTCGAATATCTCAGTCAGGAATAAGCAACTGCAAGAAGTATATTCGCAGCTTTAATTCTGAATGGTACTAACGGAAAAGTTGGTTCTGCGACTGTGAGTGAAAAATGCATTGTTTTGCTTCCCGTGTTTGCTGTTTGGCGGTGATACAACATGGACTAAAGACGATTTTAGAAATGTAAAAAAAAAAGATAGAAAAACTGAAAAACATGAGAAGTCAAAGAAGCATATTGAAAATATGGTTTCACTATCACTTTTAAGAAACGTAAACATTAAGTGAGGCATACAGATTGTTATGCTCATTGAATTTCATTCAATGAGCATACCTTGAAGGTTAAAAAGAACCGTAAAATTTTATCCAAAATAATAGTCTGTATTTTATTTTGTGGAAACTTTGAAACTCCGTAGCCGTCATGGCTGATGGCACAACAGATTTTCAGAACACACTCAAATGGTCATTGTTCTACGGTACGTGTTTAATGAAGAAACATTTGAGCGTTTTGGGGGATTCTTTATTCCAGAAAATCAAACTGCAGATGGCATATCGAAACGTATTCTAGAACAGTTGGACATATGGACATAATTCTTCAAGGAAATAGACAAAAGATAATAGCTCAGACATTTGATGGTGCAAATGTCATGAAAAGCAAAAAAGGAGGAGTTCAAGCAAAAATAAAAGCAGTTTATATACTCGGGGCAAAGCTTAGTTGACATTACTATTTATGCTACAACGGCCAATTTACACCTACAACGTAAGTATCTTCCCGCCGCTACAAAATGCGGATTGCCATATTTGGCCTTTTATCGCCTACGGAGGATTGATTTTCCATCGGTTGCTTTCCAGCAAAGCGGGAGACAGTTTTGTTTTCCCATCACCATTTGAACTAATTTTCTAAAGTACACCCACATAAATTTTCGAATTGTCTTAATTCCTATAAAATTGTTTCCTGTCCATTTTATGGTTTCAAACAGTATGTGACTCTCATAGAAACCATGCATTCTTATAGAAACTTATAATTTGAACAATGACCATTACTTTGCCAATTTTTTTTTTTTTTTTTTTTTTGCTCTCCGAAATACAGAGGAACCTCGCTTAACGAGCACCTCGCATAACGAGCAAAATAAATCGTAAAAAAATGGCTCGCTTAACGAGCAACATTTCGCATAACGAGTGACGTGGAAGGAAGTCCCCTCTTCATGTCACTCGGATCTTCACGTCACCAGGATCATCAACGGCCGAAAAATAAGTATTTAAGGGGAGTCATGGATGGTTCGAGATGCAAATATCATGGGACAGGAGGATTACAATGATACAGGGGAGCTTGTGGAAGAGAACAACCAAGAGCTGACCACCGAACAGCTAATAGAATTGCAGTGTCTTTCACAGCAAGCAGTTGTAGAGGAGAGTTTGACAGTGGAGAAGGACGAAGAAACGTCAAAGAAACAATCTTCTGGCGCAATAAAAGAAATGATGAAAGCATGGAAAACTGCTGCATCGTAAGTTACAAAGCCTGATAAGACGGTGGCTATGCGCGCGATAAATTTATTCAATGACAATGCGGTGACACATTTTCAACAAATTTTGAAGCGCCGAGAAAAACAAATGTCGCTAAATAACTTTCTAGTAAAAAAATTAGATATGTGTCATAAATTCGTAAATAATAAACTACATATAGAAAAGATACAACCTTTGTGTTCGAAGAATAAACAGGAAAACCAACGTAAATAAAACACAAATAGCAATAAGATGCAATTATTTTGCATACGGCCGTTTCGAAGCTACAAAGGAGCTTCTTCATCAGTGCAACGAACTTAGTGGCAGCTCAAAAAGCCAAAAAAGGTGTATTTCAAAGCCGAACCTGTCGGTGGTTTTGCCCTTCTTTCCTAAGATCAGTCATCAAATCACTAAAATTCTTAAAAGGTTTGAAATTAAGGTTATTTTCTCTCCGGTCAATAAAATATCTTTTTCGGATCTCAAACACCCCATTGATCGCTTAAATAGCTGGGGTATTTACCGGGTTTCTTGCCAGTATGGCCATTCTTATATTGGTCAAACCAAGCGTGCTATTAAATTCGGCTTGAAGGAACACGAGAGTTATGTTAAAAAGCAAGAGTTAAATCGCTCGTCCATTGATCAACACGCCTGGACCTTAAATCATCGATTTGACTTTCCTTCTGCCTCCATTATTCAGAAATGTCGCTCGCCTGCCGATCTTGATTTCTGGGAAGCCTATCATATTTTTAAAAATTCGGGTTCTTTGGTTAATGATTTGTCAAGCACCCCTGTTTTTCCTCAATTGTGGAAAGGGTTTATTTAGCTGTATTGGCCAGTTTCTTCATTTTTTCAATTTTGTCCCCTCTTTTGCCACTAGATGGCGCTGCTTGCCCTATTTCGGTCTCTCCGCTGCTTCATGTCTTTGGCGCTCAGCACGCGCGGGCTATTTAAGTGCGTGTGCACTGATCTGCTCGCTTAGTCTTCGGCTTTTTGAGCTGCCACTAAGTTCGTTGCACTGATGAAGAAGCTCCTTTGTAGCTTCGAAACGGCCGTATGCAAAATAATTGCTTTTTGTGCTTTATTTACGTTGGTTTTCCTGTTTAAACTACATATAGATGATTTTGCTCCTTAAGAATTTATGTATAAGTAATTTTCTTTAAATAATAAACGTTACATCTAAAAAATTTTGACTATTTTTTGGCATGGAACGCATTATCATATTTTACATTAATTAAAATGGAAAAAATTGTTTCGCTTAACGAGTGTTTCGCATTATGAGTAAGACTCTAGAACGAATTATGCTCGTTATGCGAGGTTCCACTGTATGTGAAAAGGAGAGAGAGGGGGGGAGGCATTGGATTGAATTTGTCACAGTGTAAATCGAACCCGGCAACTGATGAACCGAAAGATATAGTGCTACCGAATCGGACACCAGCTAGAAAACAATCACATGTTTTGATTTCTATTTTCATGTAATGAATGTATTTTGAAACTTTTAACCATGCATCGTTCTACTTACTATTTCTCGAAATAATGTGAGGGAATTTCAGAAATCCTCAATAAAATTTGGAGTCTTGTTTACTTTTATAAATACGGGATCATACAAAAATTTATTATTATAGATGCAGATTTCTGAGTATTTGGGTTTTTGAAATTGTTAGTTTTTTCTGAAAGCCAGCAGCTCTATCATTCATAGCGAGGAATTTTAGAATTATTATGGGTTTCAGAAATATTAAGATGGAAGAATGCTTCCATTTCTTCAACCAGCATATTGAGATATACATATGCACATTTTTCACACTTCGTTTAGTCGTTATTCTGAATAATTTTTACATCTGTTTACGCAATTTTCTTTTAGACATTTTTAAAAAAATTTCCTAATCTAATAGGTCAAATCGGCTTAAAGCCGATCCTGCCTTTTAAAGTGTTGTGATGACTACACTAATGACCTCTTCCAATGAAAAATCACATGCATTTAATTTTTTCAACACTTTATAAAATTTCCCATTTTTCGCAATTTAACTAGGGGAATATTTCGTCAAACTCTAATTTCATCCTTTGTGAAATATCTTCTCATAACTTGGTTTTTGTTAGCCATATTTTTGCCCAGTTTAAAAATTAAATGAAAACGTGAAAGATTTTTTGCTTAGTTGCAAGTTTATAACTTGGAAAATAGACATAAGAAATCAGCGTTTAAACATTTCAGATTGTACAGCAAATCACGGCAGTTAATATTCCAATAGGTATAGTGTTGAAATTTTTCTTTCAATTGTTAACTGCAGATGTGTATTCTTCCCAACTTGTAAACACTGCCTTTTCTTAGGGTAAAACCATTACCCATCGGCAGGAAGTAACACCTGTTGGACTCTTCCTTGATGCCAATACCGTTATTTAGTGAAAAGTGGGGGATGATTGGTGACAATCTCCTCCTCACTTTCAACCCCTCGTGAAAAAAGAACGCAGTGTTTACAAGAAACAGATGGGGAGAAATACACATCTGCAGTTACAATTGAAAGGAAATTTTAAACACTATATTACCTATTGGAACTATTATACATTTTGGAATATTAACTGCCGTGATGTGCTGTATAATCTGAAATGTTTAAATTCTCATTTCTGAAGTCTATTTTCCAAGGTATAAATTTGCAACCAAGCAAAACATCTTTCCCGTTTTTATTAGCCATATTTTTGGCCAGTTTAAAAGTTAACAAAAACCAAGTTATGAGAAAATATTTCAAAGAGGGGGAAATTAAAGTTTGAAGAAAATTTTCCTTATTCAAATTGCGGAAAATGGGAAAATTTTATTATAGTGTTGATAAAGTTAATTGTGAATTTTGATTAGGAGAGGTCATTAGGGTAGCACACTTTAAAGGGCAGGGCCGACCTTGCCAGTTGAACCTATTTGATCTGGAAAATTAAAAATATGTCTAAACTGAAATGGCTTTAACATATGAGCAGTTATTTTTGAAAGTGGCATAAGTCCATTTTTTCACGTATCGAGATATTTAAAGGTTTGTATTTGAATGAATTTAAAAATATTGGCAAACGTTAATCAATTCGAGTGATATTTTTAACACTATACACCTTTTAAATTTTACTATGAAATAATAATTATTAAAATTATTTAAAAAAATAAACGATTTTTTTTAGCTCCAAATGGACTTATACCACTTTCAAAAATAACATATTATAAAAAATAAAAACAAGTGGAAATTCAAGTCCATATTTTTATATACACTCATGGACAAAAAAATTAGCGCACCAAGAAATAATTGCGGGATCGTAACGAAACTTGCAAGGAAGGTACATGTCGGGGAGATATGCAAATGATTAGAAATGCAGCGTGATTGCGCATTACGTATAGCCAGTAGAGGGCGTTGAACATCGTACTCTGTGGAATATAAAACAGGTAACCAAAGCTTGTTTGAGTGTGCTGAATCATTTACAAAGGAAGAGCTGAGATAGACATGCCATTACGCCGTGTTCGAAGACAATATAAGCAGTTGTCGCAGTTTGAAAGGGGGAGAATCGTCGGGATGATGGAAGCTGGGTGGTCAGCTAGGCGAGTAGCTCGTCAATTAGGCCGCTCTGATTGTGTTGTGAGGAGGTGTTGAGACCAGTGGACCCGAGAGATGTCATCTACACGAAGACCAGGCTCATGACGCCCTCGACAGTCCAGTCGTCGAGAAGACCGCGACATCGTAAGAAATGCACGCGTACAGCCAATTGCTTCATCGGCCGCCATCCAGGCACAGGTAGCACCTTCACTAGGAGCCTCTGTGTCTTCTCGAACCATACGAAGGCGCCTGGCTGAAGGACAGTTGGTATCGTGGCGCCCATTACGTGTGCTGCCCTTGACGCCCACCCATCGACGCCTCCGTTTGGAGTTTTGCCACGCACGAGGTAACTGGACTGCAGCGGAATGGAACCAGGTCGTCTTTAGCGACGAACCCAGATTCAATCTCGGCAGTGATAACAATCGTGTTCGTGTGTGGAGAGCCCGTGGTGAACGCTTCAATCCTGCCTTTGCTGTACAGCGACACATCGCTCCCACAGCTGGTGCGATGGTATGGGGTGCCATTGCCTACAATACACGGTCACCCCTAGTATTGTTCCGTGGCACCATGACAGCCCAACGGTATGTTCATGAAATCCTGCAACCACATGTGTTGCCACTCATGCAACGGCTCCCAGGAGCCATTTTTCAACAAGACAATGCTCGGCCTCATACGGCAAGGGTTCACAAGACTGTCTCCACACTGTTACTACCCTTCCTTGGCCTGCCCGATCCCCAGATTTGTCTCCAATCGAGCATATCTGGGATCATTTGGGACGACAAGTTGGGCATCCCACGAGTTTGAACGAACTAGAGGCAAGGTTACAGCAAATATGGAACGAAATGTCTCAAGACATCATACAGAACTTGTATGACTCAATGCCCGATCGTATCGCATCGTGCATTCGCGCTAGAGGGGGTCCAATACTCCACAGAGTACGATGTTCAACGCCCTCTACCGGCTATACGTAATGCGCAATCACGCTGCATTTCTAATCATTTGCATATCTCCACGATATGAAAATTCATTGCAAGTTTCGTTACGATCCCGCAATTATTTCTTGGTGCGCTAATTTTTTTGTCCATGAGTGTACATTAGCTTCAGTGAAATGGATATTTTAATGTAAACTCTTACTTACCAACATCACTATCAGACCAAATTGACATATTATCGTCTTTTTTTTTATAGGTATGTAAACTCATTGTAACAACTGTATTAAATGTTATTTATCTAAAACTTTGATTTTCTGCTTTAATAAAAATATTTAAATAATACTCACGCTGCAATCTATTAGTATAAGAAACACAAACCAAACAGTAGGAATTGCGAAAGAAAACCAAACAAAATCAGTGAAATTACTTCTGACCACTTAATCAGAATAATAATACCGTTATCTTGTTAACGATGTTGTTTTTAAGACACTAGCTAAGTAATATATGCTAAAGCGTAGTGTACACTGAAGTCGTAATAATCAATAATAATTGCAATAAGCAAGTTGCTTTTATTATAATTATTAGGAATGGACTTATTCCACTTTAAAAAAAAATTTTTGCGATAACATTTTATAGCCAAAATTCTTTTGTTTACTTTGTGAAAAAAATCGTACGTAAAAAAGGTGTCTATATCTTACTAAAATCACCGTTAACTCATTTTTTTAAAGTGGACATACACCACTTTCAAATTTTTTATTATGGGAGTGCCATATAAGCGGACCAGCACTACTCCCCTATAAAGGGACGACATAAACGGAGTCATTTTCAGTGGCGCATCGCCGGGATTCGATCCGAGCACCCTCAGCACCGAAAGCCAGCGCGCTGTACCACAAGGACGCCACAGGCCAGTGTGTAATTATATTTTTATCAAAATATCTGTACATTATATTTTTATCGAAATTTCTGCAGTTGGGCCCCGCAATAACTAAGGCCGGCGCTTTTAAAGTGAAGTTGTATTCCGAAATTTGGAGGGGGAAATTGGGGTAAAATTATACTAGAGTTGTGTCTTTTTTGCAGTCATTTTTTGACTGATAAAGAAACTGATAAAGCAATTTCTATAAAACTTGGTGAATACGTTTATTTTGATGCAAGGAATAATGTATACTTCAAATTTAGTATTTTTAATTGCATTAATTATTTAAAATTAACATGTTTTCAATAAAAAAATGCATTTTTTCAAAGTTTTGTAATTTTAATTTTAATTTAAAAAATTTAAGTTTTTAATTGCTTAAAAATGGAGTATACGTTAAATATACATTAGTTTTACAACTTTATCAATATTTTTTGGGAATCTAGAACCAATAGTTTTGCTACAGTCTTGCGCGCAATGGATGCAAGCCAAAACACAATTTTAATTTTCATCAAAATTAAAAATGGAAAATTAATTAAAATACCAGTTGTAGAACATTGAAATAATTATTCTACATAGAACATATATTAAGCTTTCAGTGGCAAAAATTTCATGTATTTATGTTTTATAGGGAATGAGAAATAAAACTAAATGTGACATGATGCTAAATTGCACCTTCAGTAAAATAGTAAGACTCCCGAGACCCCTTAAATGAAAACAAAATTACCGAAAAAGATCGCGTCTCCTTTGGCAAAAGAAAAAATAACAGTTGCAAAACCAAAATACTTGAAATCTGTATCTATAATAATAAATTTTTGTATGATCCAGTATTTATAAAAATAAACATGACTCTAAATTTTATTGAGGTTATCTGAAACTCTCTTACATTACTTTGGGAAATAGTAAGTAATACGATGCAGGGTAAAAAGTCCCAAAATACGTTGATTACATGAAAATGGAAATCAAAACATGCGATGGTTTTCTTAAAGCCTAAATAATTAAAACCTTCATTTTTTTTTCTTAATGCCTAAAGAGCGATAAATACTTTCCGCGGGAAATGGTACTGGGGTGTTGATTATCCCCGACCCTTCATTTTGAGAATCGACCTCCCCGAGGCAGCAACCTTAAAACCGGTCTCAGGTCTCTTCTGAAGGGAGGTCTGCTGTACTCCATTTTCGACGATTAGATTTTTTTTCGGAGGGGGGGGGGGGGGGGGGACAAGTAATTTGGATAAGTGTGTATTAATGATTACTAACACTTTTCAATTCCTGGTTTCAAGCAACATCGTTAATGACATCAATAACTTTACATGCTACATTGTAACAGATAATACGTGATAGTCATATCAGATGTTGCTGTGTGTGGGTGTAACCATTTAATTTATCTAGTGAAGGGAGATCAAAGACCATCAAAGTAACGAAACAAAACTACTTTCACACCATAACCAAGGGTGTAGGTACTGACAAAAATCTGCACTTCTTCAGACCAAACAATTTTGAGTGTTAAATAATTTCTGAGATAATTATGGTTTACATATATAAAAGAGGTAAACCCCGATCTCTCTCAGTAATATCAGAAAAAATTCAAATTAAAACATGTATAGTTGGGTTTCTTTATTTCGTTTTTTAGTCTCGGAATCGCAATAAGGGGCAATCTGCCGAGCTACTACAATTTTTATCATTATCGGATGAAAGCAGTTCAGACGTCCCTTTTCCAGTGGATCTGATAATTATATAAGACAAACAAAAGAATTTTTATATATCCACTCTATTCTGCTTTGAGCTTACCTTCAGTGGAATAAGAACATCCCAATGCGAAGTTTAACTTTTAATGTTTCATACGAGATCATCAAAATTATAACCACATATCTTTGATTTCATAGGAAAACATTAAATACAGTAAAATGTTAATTACTTTATGAGAGAAATTTGGGAATAAATATATAAATAAAAGCACATAAAATGCAACTTAAAAGATATAATAGATAGAATCCCTTTGAAAAATTAAAAACACATTAAAAGCAGTATTCCCTTTAAAAAAATGGTTAGTTAAAAGGCTAGTTATTGAACAAAGTCAAAATTACTAATATGATAGGAATACACTTATATCAAATAACCTGGAATGTAAGAACCTTTTTATAATTTTAGAAAACTACTTACCAGATCTATAACACAAACAATATCCATCTTCGCTCTAGGATGATTGCCTGTCACTGATGTATCAAACTCGCTCATTATGATTATGAATGTAATAAATTTTCTTTATATCATTTATTTTGATTTTCTAGAAAAAGTGAAAAACATTTTTTGAAATATTTTGAAAATTAGTTATAGCCAAGGTCAAACATACAAACCATGCATAAAAAGACAGATTTTTAATACACTATAAAACATGAGAATACATACACTATGTTCAAATATGAAACTATATAAAGTCTATAATAGGCATGTCATAAATATGAGCATATGCCTTCCCTTATCAGAATATAGATCTACTGTACTAGGTTAAGAAATTTCATATACATAAAACAGTAAATTGTGGTTTTGAGATGAATTTATGAAAATGTAATTTCATTAGTCAATATTTTAAATAATTATTGTAGTTTTCCAAATTTTGAAACCTTATTTCTATAACTCATAAAAAATGGCAAGTGCATAGAATAGATTTAAACATTATTACATTTTCTGAAATTATTAAAAAAAATGTGTAATTTTATATTGAAAGATTATGTAAAAAGACATAAAAACAATATATTTATTCTAACAAAATATTTGAAACACTTTAGAAATATTTGAATGTAATGATAGAAAATGGATGCTTAAATAAATGACATACTTGAACAATATTAACAATTGAAATAAGGCTCCAGAAATCAGCTTAGTATAGGAGTAATAGGAGTGTCTTGAATTCTCTATAGTCTGTGGTGAAAATTATAAAACATGTGTGAACATTGCTCTTGACAGTTTACTTACTACACGATTGAGAATGGGGAAGCGATGCAAACACAAAGGAGGCAATTATGGTCAAAATTTCCCTAATAAACAAGAGACCTAAAGAAAAAATGGTAATTCCAGAGTATATTTTCAACAAAATTCCTCCCAGAAATGAAAATTTCTCCATCAGAAATTAGACCCCTCCCCTTCCTCTCTAGAATGGGATTATGGTTGAATAAAATATATACAACACCTATGTACTATTGATGAAAAACAATTTTGTTCATTAAATGCTTAAAAAATTGATAAATTTAAACAAGACAATCTTTAATACACGCTAAAAAAAATAATAAAACTACACGCATTTCCTCCCCACAGTAGAGTAATATACAACATATGCTTGAAATTAGTGAGCTAAAAACCATTGCTTAAATTATCTCAGGAATATAAAAGTCGCATCCATGAATCCTTTTAGGTAATATGTTAGCGCTGCAAAAGCAAAGTTGCCGTTCAAGTTTACATGAAATTAACTAACATAGGTTTTTAAATTGTTTTTTATAAATATTTTTTCTTTTTAATACAAAAGATTAAGATATACATGATTTTAAAAAAGTTTGGTAGAGGCGATTTTAATATTAAACTAAAAATGTGAACTAAATTCCTAAATGGACTTCTAGTTAACTCAAGAAATTTTCAAGATCAAGCATGATCAGAATTACTTTTCATTAATTTATAGGGAAAAATAGCCTTTAAGATTATAATTATTTAAATAATATATCAATTACCTTTTTCATACATGACCATGAGTTATTATTATTATTATTATTACTATTATTATTGCTGAAATTAGATTAATAACCAAACTAAGTGTCCCATGAAAAAATATCACATGCAATCTTATTTTTTTTTCTTCGACTTCACATCCTTTATTTTGATTACCCTTTAATTATGACACAGATTAGCTTTTCCTTGACAGCTTGGTAGAATTTTATCATATACGATTCAATTGGGTACATAAAATTGAATAAATAAAATTAAACTCTAAAAAGGAATACCAAAGGAAAATATTATAAATTTTAGTCCAAACAAATTGTTTTTACAAGCAAAAAGAATAATGTACACCTACACAGATATTGCCAAGAAAGAAACTTATTAATTAATTCACAGAATGATAATAAAAGCAGACAATTTTAAAATTTGAAAGTTCGGTGATCACGTACAGACCATCTAGTAGAAGAAAAAATGTTTATAATGTTCCTACTTTGATTTTTAAACAAACAGTACAATGTGTAATTCTAAATTAACAATTCGTCAGAAGTGGAGATCTTAATCTTTAAAATGGTATCTCATTTACCAATTTTGGTTAAGTATGGAGGGAGAAAAAGGGATCATCAGAAAAAAAAAATCACCCTCTAGAAATAATATATATAGATTACAGAAACAGGCAACATGCAAAAAAAGGAAAGTTATATCAAACAAGGAAAAGCAAATTCAATTTTTTTTTCTCTATTTAGCTCGTAATAGTTATAGTTATTAAAGTAAAATAAATCAGTTACATTTGAATGACTATAACTATTCAAAAAGCAGTCATCAACTTTTTTATTATATTGCTGTTGCAATGTGTTGTAAACTCTAGATGAAATACGTATAACTCGTTGTTCAATGCAGAAACATAAATTCATAGAGAACAAAACACATGTATTAAATATTTTCTTGTATTATTTAGAAAGAATAAAAGATATCAACATTTAAAAAATATAGATAAAGAAGTACAAATAATAATACTTGGTCTAACAAAATATATTTTAGCATATGCAAATAAAAAAATGGGAAAAACAACAATTAGACGTTTGCAAATACTTAGCTGCAAAATACATTTAATGATTTATATTCCTTTTTTAAATATCAACTTTCATATAATTTATGAAAGCTATACTTTAATGATCAGGATATTGTCAATATAAGTTTATTGTTATAGATCCGGCATTAATTTATTTTCATCTAAAATAAATATCATATATTGTGAGAATAATAAATATATGTTTCTTAGAATAATTACTATTTTTCGCAAAGTATATATAAAATGCATGTGTGAATGTTTGATATGTCTATGTACATATATGTGATATGTATAAATTTTTATAGTACATGCACTTTCTAAAAGTTGCTTTGAATAAAAAATTGCAAAACTCCAAACATTTAATTTTCATTCATAAATAAATGATAACATCACAAAGGTTAATAATCATTTCATTTATAATAGGAAGAAATATATTATATTTTATAACAAAATAAATGTATAAAAAACGTCAAATTTATATAAACACTGTTATATAGCTAACATACTAAATTAAGAATGTGAACACTAGAGTACAAAACAATTTGATAATTAGCTCTGAGCTTATAAAAGTTAAATTATATAAAGATACTGTTTAATACCTTTTTTAAAAAATATCGATGACATTATATCCTTCCTTTATTGTTAAGTGGTATAAATTCTTCAATTTAAATTTTTTTGAAATCAATCTATATCGGGAAAACAACATTTTCTTTCTCTTTAAGGGTCTTATTACACAGAAAGTTTGAAAAAGCAATAGTATAAAGTAGAATAATATTCTTAACTATGCACTTATTTTACAAGAATTACTATTTTAATTTATGCAAATAGGAATAATAGCATTATTCACATATTTCATAAAATTAACAAAAAAAATTTCATGTATTGAAAAGTGATCATGGCAGTTAAGGAGTGTGGCCTCAGGAAGAATGAGCCACTACATTCCAAAAATGGTCTCCTGCAGTGATTACAAATTTGAAATACACCAAACCAAATCTTGCTCAGCTATTAGGGAGTCATATAGTAAGAGTTAGTCATATATTAAGAGTTAGAAATAAAATCTACATTACTTTCATTGCTTAATAGTTTGAAGCAATGAAAATTAAATTTGTAAAATAAAAAATAATTTTATTTTGCATTAATAATTCCTTTAAAGAATACTCATCACTATATGAAAACTTTTTTTAAAAATAGTGAAGAATCACTTTAGACAATTTTAATAAAACTGCAAATCTAAAGACAATAAACTAAATAACATCTCCAATTTCCAATAAAATGCAAAAATTTTCATTTTTAAAGCAATTTCAAACAAACAATAATAATTTTCTTACATAAAAATAGCACTAGTACAAAGTTAAGAGTTCAGTTAAATATGCAATTTAAAACTCAATAATTTTCGTCAATATTTTTACAAAAAAAAAAGAATAAGAACATAAATTACTCGCACAAATTATAAAATAATGCTGCATTATATAAATCCATCCAAAAGAGGTGATAGGGCGATATTATAACTGACTTTCAAGGTGTATTCTTCATTTCAAATAAGAGCATAACATAATATATTTATCATATCTTATCATTAGTAATCGCTAGACTTAAAATTTAAACATTCCACTTAGACAAAAATAATAATGAAAATAATAATAATATTAAAATAACACCACATAAGTGGCTCGATCACAACAAACTTATATTAGCAATAATTGCGGTTATTAAAATAAAAAACTATTAAAAAACCAGCCCCTAACTATAATTCTATTTACAGGTGGAACATAACATCATAAAAATTTTAATTTAAGCGGTGTTTCTATAAACTGATCTCACAGATGCTTCTGTTTACAAACATTCAAATGTTACTGGCGTCTGCTACAGAAAACTACGTTGAAATATTATTAAGTTATACTAACCTTGACTTTTTAAAATGGATTTTCGTTGACAAACAGTAAATTAATAATAAATTTACCGATAAAGTCATTTTGATAATTATCGTATAATATCATTATCATTTACAAACTAATCCTAGGATGTTAAGTTAGATCCATTTTGAATGATTCTAAAATCGCCACGAATGACTCACAGCGCATGCACAGAGAAGCGTTAATATTCAGTTGCAAATCTGTGGTGGTTCAGTAGTTTAACATAAATCGTTGACCTTCCAGTAATTAATAATAAAAGCAATCAAGTATAGGTTTTAAACTTTCTTCGCTCTTCTGCTCAATTCAGCGTAAATTAATCTGAGTTGTTCTTATTATTTTCAATGTTGTGTTATTGGAGATTTTATCAAACGAAAAAAAGTTTATCAATCATTTTATTTTTCCCACCGAAAAAGTTTTTCACGACTTTAAACTCAACGGATGAGAAGTTTCCTTTTCTCACTGGTCACAAAATAAATAACTGAAATTCGATTTTTTTTTTTTTATATCACTAGATATTCGTGGAAATTACTCCCATATTCAATCAACATAAGTTTTTGAAAAGTGACCCACATGATCTTTAGATTTTCCTCCACGCAGAAATATAGAGTAGCCAAAAAGTCGTAACTACGTTTGTCATATATTGCATTCCAATCCGCATGCTAAAACTCTTTTTCATTATTAGGTGTAGATTCTGTAAAGCTTTCGGAATTTATCTTGACAAGTGGAAACTTCTGCTTAACAGAAATGCCATGTCGCAAGAGGAAATGTTGGAACAAAATTTTCTTTTTATTTTGTAGTCATTATCTAAAGATTTAAGAGACATATCTACAGTAAAAAAAGCCGCTAGTTTTGTTGTATTTGAGTACTACTATGTGGTTATTTTATGTTGTCAAAACAAATTACTGCTAAAAAGTTTTTAAAGGTAAAGACAAAACATCTTTTGCTCACATGCACTATTCTATTTAATTTTGTTTCGGAATGTCTATTTTCTTTCCCCTTTGCAAATTTAAACGACAAAAGTTCATTTTCAAAATTTCACTAATGTTAGCTCTGCGTAGTATGTTCTTGCTATGTGTTTAGTCACCTGAAAGAAAATGTTCTATTTCTCCCGAGGAGCCATGAAATACACGTTTCACCATGTACCGATCAGATCAGATGTAAGTCATTTCATTGATGAAGGTGTGAGGATTGGATAGGGTTTGGGCCTGTTCACATAGGAGTCCGTTGAGGAGCGTTAAAGTATTGAAATATATTTAACCAATGACAAACCTCCAAACGATTAGCAACGAAATTTTTAACGCCTATGATTGGTTTATTTTCGTCTCAACGTCATCTTTCTCTTAACGCTACACAACGGACTCCTATGTGAACAGGCCCTTACTGGGCTAACGTTCCGAGGGGATTGCATATGAGGCTGTTTCAGCTGGATCATTTATTGAGATATCTGGAGTCAACAATCTGATCTCCGGATACTGAGTATAATTCAATAACCTTTGGGTTTTTTTTCTGTGTGGACGTATAAAATTATAATGTTCCTTACAACGTCGTAGAGGAAATATACATCTCCAGCTTACAGGTAGTCCTGGACCTAGGTATCGTACTTGTTATGTACTCATCAGCAAGGCATAACCGATGAATACGCTAGAGGGAAAGGAATTCCAAATGCGGATTTCTCTAAATATTTACTGGTGACTGAAAAAGTGCGGTCAACCAGCCTACTTCGGAAAGAACCATCGTTATATCATGAATTTTTGTACAAAATCTAGAGAAAAAGATGACAAAATGCAAAAAGTCCGCCTTGGTAAGCAGTCCTTAAGCAAAAATAGACATCTACAGCACAGCGTACAGGCTATCTGTACGCTATCCCTAACAAAACGCCGTCAATGTATTTTGTCAGTCAACTGCGTAGGATTTGTGAATGCATAGTTCGGGGAGAAAGAAGCTTCAGATTTTATGTAGATCTTAACCATAAAGACAATTTTTAGACGGATTGGATCCTCTTACAAGATTTCGACCACAGCTGCTTTTCTTCAAAGTGTAACTCTGATTGTTCCCATGCTACAATAACGAACTAATATTCCAGTAAACTCTAAAAAAACTAGGCAGGGGCACGCTGTTGCATTCATGGAATCTAGGAACGAATGTACTTGGTACTAAATTATGGTAATACAACACAAAATAGGAGATAACGAAATAAGAGCACACTGAAGGTAAAAAATTAAAGGTAAGAAATGTCATACGTCTGAGTTTCTACTAATCAAGAGCAAAGAATGTCAAATCCCTGTTTAATAAGAAGCATTATAGTTAGTTTTACATCAAATTATGCATGTTTTGGAATTGACACAAAATGATATAGGGTTCAAAAATATGTAATTTAAAAATCTGAAATTAAACATGATTAATCTGTGGTATACCATAAATAATAATAATACATAATCTCGGCCCTTTTTATTCGTAATTGTATTATATGTAATTAAACCCCAAAACAATTATCACGAGTTAAGGGCCTGTTCACATAGGAGTCCGTTGCGTAGCGTTAAGGGAAAGATGACGTTGAGACGAAAATAAACCAATCACAGGCGTTAAAATTTTCATTGCTAAACTTTTTAACGCCTATGATTGGTTTATTTTCGTCTCAACGTCATGTTTGCCTTAACGCAACGGACTCCAAGGGCCTGTTCACATAGGAGTCCGTTGCGTAGAGTTAAGGGAAAGATGACGTTGAGACAAAAATAAACCAATCATAGGCGTTAAAAATTTCATTGCTAAACTTTTTAACGCCTATGATTGGTTTATTTTCGTCTCAACGTCATCTTTGCCTTAACACAACGCTACGGACTCCTATGTGAACAGGCCCTAAGAGTCAGGCATCTCTAAATGCTTTTGAATCAAAATGTCACACCCCAAGAAGCGGAATACAAATTAATATAAAGATCCGCTTGGAATAAAAGATGTTGATTTTTTTTATATTAAGAAGCGTACTAAACAATTCGTGCCTAAGTACATTCAATGATTTTAAAACAAAACAAAAAATAGAAAATAAAAATGAAGTAAAATTTTTAAAAAATTAAGAAAATAAATTTATAAAGGAAAATTCAGGTACACTTTGAACATGATTTGGAGAAACGATCGGTAAAGGAAAACATGTATTAAAAGCTCAGTTTAGTTAAAATCGATTAGATTGTAATGTGGGGGAATCTCGCAGGAGAGATTGCACGGGAACTTGCAGATTTTAATAATCAAATCTTAATAATGTATTGATTCCAAAATAATTTGTTAGTAAATGTTTTAAATTCATATCAAATTATTTTCGAAAAATCTTTATTTTTTTTATATTTATTTATTTATTTTTTATTGCAAAGGCGCTTAGACATACATTTATAGACCACTACATACTATGATATGGTACATAGAATTAATTATTATGTAACCCAGAAAATGGATATTTTAATAAAAAGTGATTTGATATTTCATTTTTAATGAAATATTTCTGTCTATGATAAAAAGATCGTAAATAAGCTGAAATTTAAGCCGATCTTGATAATTATGTTACCTGATAGTCTTTATCACAGTGACTTAAAGAATATCCTGGATGTGAGCGTTTTAGTTCTGTAAAATTTTGTTCTTTATTAATTTATTTTCACATGCCACAAGAGATATTAAATGGCGGCAGAAGCCATAAATATATTCACGTACATACAGTTGTTGCTAATCTTGGCATAAGTAAATACTTTTCAAGGAAAATTTCTTCGTGATCCACAAGCACATTTAAGAGATACATATATTCAATAGTTACTATAATGTTTGAAAAAGGCAGGGCCGATAGAGTGTAACCAGTGGCGCACCCAGGATTTTTTCTTGGGGGGGGGGGCCGAGATGAATGGATAAAAATATTTATAATGCATGGGGGGGGGGGGCCGAGATGAACGAATAAAAATATTTATAATGCAAAATCAATATTTCTACTTCTTTGGGGGGGGGGCAGGGCCCCCTGCGCTCCCCCCTGGGTGCGCCACTGAGTGTAACACTACATTTAATTATCTATAAAATGAAAATGATGGGAAAGATGCAGTCTAACGTAGGACGTAGAATGTATATTGAAATCTATCTTCAAGTATGGTATACTTTACACTATTTACTATTCTTCCTTCCTTCAAGGACAATGTGACGATTTTCGCAAAAAAATGTGCAAATGTTCGTATTTTAAGTTTCAGGTTACTTTGAGTAAAATATTGGAGCGTAACATTTACGAAATACGAATGCATACGTACGCATATTTTTGGACATCTTGAAAACAGTATTTTGATTAAAAGATTTTATCATCCACTTTATCATATGTTGTTTCTAATAACCCCTGGCTGGAAGTTCCAGACCAGGTCCATATAGGCTTCGGGCTGAAGTGTGCGGCTCCGGTTTACATAGCACCACAAGGGTCGGAGTCCGGCTTGACCGGAAAGGTCAAGCCGGACCCGCAGACCTTTCCGGTCTGCGGATTTAACGTGACCGTATCCGGTCTAGACAAAGAACCTCATCATATTAAAAACATAAACGAAAAAAAATCCTAAGATTAAAAGTTCTTAAAGTAATTAGATGATCTGAACATCTAAATAGTTTTATCAACTGGTAAAATTTGTTTAATAGAGATCATGAATAAGCATACAAATTATGTTCGCAACTCTGTGAAACACAACAGATTCTAGTATATGTGCTTTCTAGCAGACAGATGGACATCTTGGAAACTTGATTATGACCCTGTTAACATTGCATCCGTCAGTGCTAGCGTTACTCGCATAGAATTTTTTAAAACTAATTACAGACCTCCAAATAAGCTACGAAATTGTTAAGGTCTGAGATTAGTTAAAAAATATTTCAATGCGAGAAACGCTGATGGACGCAATGTGAACAAAACCTTAAATCGTAAACGTGACGAAATATACGTGGTATATTTTGACTGTCACTTCATTGATATAGACATAAGCAAAACACACAGGCTTTAAAGAACTTGCACATATTTTACAGTTATCAAATCAATGTCAAAGTATTATGATAACAATACTTTAATATTGATTTGATAACTGCATGATAAATTTGTTTACAATATCAAAGTAATATGTTAATCAAGTAAAACAACACAACGATTTTGAATATCAGATTATTTTCTTTATCACTAAATTATAATATCATAATTATCATTCACCCGTAGTTACCAGTATAGTTACCCCTGTATCAAGGGTCAAGTATTTCCTAAATGCAGATTTAGCGTTCATGATTAGAGAGCGAGAGTTAATTTTCCTGTTGAAATTTAAAAAATTATGTCAAAAAAGCTATTAGGGTATAACTCAGAGGATACTCGATGCAGATCCATCACACAGAGTATTCCAAGATTTCCCTGACAACTTCTTAAAAACTTACCGTTATTTTGACATAAAAATGACAGACTATGGTTTTGGCAGAGTATGCGAGAATATCTGCGATGGGCAAGATAATCTGTGATATGGAATTTCACAGTAAGGTACGTGATAAAAATTTATTTTCAATGTTTATGCTTGTAAATACTTATGTATGGCATACAAAGGAATCAAAAGACTGAGTCTCATTATGAATATATATAATGATAAGTAAATCATCATATAAAAAATTGAAAAGATTTGAAAGTTTTGTTTCGCTGGAATTAGTTGCCATTACACGAAAAAATATTTCTTTTTGGAGCAGGTTGTTTTAAATAAATAAGAACGCATGCTGATGCAATTAAAATTTTTAATTAGCAAATATATATATATATATATATATATATATATATATATATATTTTTTTTTTTTTTTTTTTTAATAGGGTCAGAGGCCCCCTCTTCTTTATTTTAGGATTTATTTTCCTTAAGAGCTTGTAAGCTACTCTGCTTCTGCTCAGTGCCGGCACTGCAGCTAGCCGTATAGATAAAATAAACTTAAGAAGCCTTTTGAAATATTTAAAAGTCTCGGACAAGCAGAAATTCAGCAACATAGTTGCTTCTTTAGACTGAATGCTGACAACACAAATTAAAATGTTAGTATGTACTTTTCTTATTAAAAGACATAAATTTAAAGGAAATTTACATTTGTTAACTTCATTTTGATTCTTGATATAAATATGCATAAAAGGTAAAAGTTTACTTACTTATAAATTTTAATCCTCTGTTTTTGATATCCTGAATAGGGCCACAAAAACGCTATTAAGGCTTTTTGTAGATTCTTAAAAACATGAGAAATTAAGTCAACTAAGTCCTTCAGTTTACGAAGAAAATGCTATGACATCAAAACATGTACTTAAAAGATCGATAACAAGTCAAAGCAAACGAGTGTGTCACTCTTTTCTTAGAAATTTCACTTGATTACAGGTTAATGTCTAACTAGTCACGTGTAATACTATGACTTATTTATCAATCATTGATGAAGATAATGATATTAGAATATAGGGTTATTCAGATTATAAGAGGTGATATAGAAAAGGGAAGGTCAGATTTTTACTGTCTGGTAGACGACAATTTATTTGAAAGAGGTATCGATCCTTTATTGTTTGCATTCAAGCAGTCATTTTTTTAAAATTTTAGTCTTTAACCAAAACAGCTCAATAACACGCCACTAAATTAAAAATCAACCAACTTTAAAAAATTCCCAGTTGGCGCCAACAAAAGGAAGAACACAGTTACGTTAAAATAGCTTTAATTTTTTATAGCCTAAGAGTTTAAAGTCTATTTTTAAATGCGTCTAAAGAAAATATAACAAAGTTTCAGAAAATAATGAACGAAGCTCAGGCTTGTTTTTATTAAGAACCACAACATTGAACCTGAGACGCTAAAAGTGGGATTTTGTTATTGTTTACTTAAAATTCGTAGGTAGGCGTTCATTTTAGAAAGTCATCGGAATATACATATAACACAACCAAAACTTTCTAAGTTGGATTCCTCTTTATTTTTTAATGATTGTCTCAAAATTTTACTATGATCATAAAGTATGGAACGCAATTAGTGAAAAAGAAGTACATTCTCATTACAATTAAAACGAGTTAGTACCTTGAAAAGTTTTAATGGGTATTACCAGCTTTAACAGGCATTACCTGGCTCGAAATGTTTGAATCAAGGATCTGGTACAAAATCCCTAATATCACTTATATGGTGTAGAAGGAAAGACATTTGAGTAGCAGTTAATATTTCCAGAGTAATCAAAAGAGGAAGCAAATGGTCTATCTCAGATTCAAAACATTCTAAAAGTTTAACGCAAGAGTGGCTGTGCGATTCTACTGCCTGATGAGAATTCAATCCTGGCAGAAATGGGTATAATATTTTCTGTAAGGAGACTAGATTGTGCCAAACCCTAGAATTAGTGGAAAGAGCTATATGTAAATAGATGTTACAGCTTTTCCGCGCATCCTTTTGAGAAGTCTGACATCTTTTATATTAAAACCAGGAAAGAAGTGTAACAGAATGAATGACCCCTGGCGAAGCTCAAACTTTTTTCAAACACACACACAAAAAAATAAATAAATAAATAAATAAGAAGACAGGAACTTACGTATTTCGCGACTCATATTCATAATTACTACTTTATTTTATAACAAATAACTGTAAGTAGTTGAAATCCTATGTTCAGTGCTATATTGGAAAACAGGCATACAGATCATCCGTCTTCTCGTCTTTTGACACGAAATATAGGCTAGATTTTTAGTATTCCTACTGAAAAATTATGGATATAAATACCTTTTAAAAGCAGTAGATAGTTTTCTGATACCTAGCCAAGGAGACTAACATCACACACATCGTAAAGAATTGTTACACGTGAATAAATATAAGTGTAATCGAATGACTATTAAAAGAGAATACTATAAAACCACTCATAATTTATCGATAGTTCATTTCTATATGCAACTTTAACATAGTTAATTACCTAAAAACAGTTAACCCGTTTCAAAAAATAAAATCTTCTAATTTTATTCCGTTATTTTAGATAATTTTTAGCACCTAAAATGGGAGAGATTTGGCAGGATAGAGTGAGAGGGGGAAAAAGAGCTTTAACGTTTATCAAGCTTTAGTCCTGCTTGAGGAGGAATCGCCGAATGCTGAGTAAAACCAGTAATTTGCATCCTGACCAAGGTTATCTACGGTAGGCCTCCTATGGAAAAGACAGGTTTCAGACAAAACGCTGCTTTTACTTTCATTTCAGAAAGTTGGTTGAGAGCGCTACGGCCATTTTCTGCTACCTGAGTGTTTAACTGATTGGGACCTACAGCCGATTCCGAACGGCTACGTATACCGTTATCTCCCACGGGATTTGAATGTACAGACTCTGTCACCAAAGACAATATAATCAAAACCTATAACTACCTTTTCAAAAAATTTAATTCAAATGATTGAAACTTAAAAGGCATCAAAAGCAAACAAACAATTCTTTGAGTTATTACTTGCGTAGTGGTGTATACTTGTGCAATTTTCAAGTATGAAGCATAGAACCCAAAGACTGATTATATGGTTAATTATTACACTTGAAGCAAGAATAATTATTTCTGTTTTACTCACTATTACTCTTAATTTATTTTCTCCTGTTTCCCTTGTTTTTTAAGTATATTTTTTATATGTATGTTCAGTATGTAGTATTTAAAGAAGATGCATTTATCCATACTGAGGAAAAGTGCTTATTAAAATTTTTAAAAAACTTATTTTATCAGAGCCCTCGGAAGATCACCTCCTCTAGCGCTGCGTTTTTTATTTAGAGGCTTTCCCCACCAGGTATACCAGGGCTGGCGCTAATTTGTCTTCTTCTGCGATGGACTTTCCGACTGTAAAAAAATAACTACTGTAATCGACTAAAAATGTACAAGTTAAAGTTTGTTCCATTACATATTAAGTTTAAATTTTAAACTTTAAATCAAGTTTACAGAAAAATTGCTCACAAGTAAACACTAATTCAAATTTTTTCCAAAAATGTCATAAAATCTTTTTGTTGTAACGAATGTGATTTTAATGCTCTAAAATCAATTGCGAGATAAAAAGTTCTAATACTTTCTTAGTTTGGGTCAAGATTTGTTTTGAAAGTAAAGAGAAAGTATACAGTTCCTATTATTATTATTATTATTATTATTATTATTATTATTATTAAAGGGGCCCCAGGGTTACCCAATTGTCGGCAGATCTGTACTGTTCTGCCGGCGCCCAGGCCTATACTAAACATCACCAAACATGGGAAATATTTGGTGATGGGAAACTAACCTTCGCCTGTGTATACAGGAATTGCTACGCAGCGCCAGTCTTCGGTAAATCCATAGCCGATACACGAAAGTGGAGGGGGCCGAGGTGTCAAACGAGATTTTTTTTTTTTTTTTTTAAGGAGGGGGGGGGGGGGGGGGTTATCCCAGGTCTTACTATTTTTATTTTCATACTTTGAATTAGTTTACACCTATGATCCGCAATTCTGAATTCCTTGATTTCCTTTGTTCAAAGGCTAGTTTGCAGTCAAAATAAACTAAAAAAAAATACTTAATCAAAATAAGAAGTTTTACAGAGTTTAGAACTTAATTTGAAAATTTTGAGTCCTAATGTGGGTAGGATCGACTTAGAAAAATGGATCTTTTCGTCCCTCCCTGTTGTATACAATTGCGCACAGTTTCAGCGTTATAGGATACATTAGTAGAATCTTTAATCAAGGTTACTCCTGCCTCAGATTTTACCATTATGTTGTTCATTTTACTATACATTAATGGTTATTCAAGCTGTGAGGAACTCAAAGACATTAGAAAGCATATGAAATGAAAAAAAGGGGGGGGGGGGGAGAGAAAGAGAGAGAGGTTTGGGTAAAATCTAAATGCTTACCAAAAAAATCGCCATAATTTATTACTTAAATTCACCAATTTCCTATTATAATATTTATTTATACTTTCACACTTGGAATTATGGAATTTACTATTTGTAGATTAATCAAAATGTAAAGTTTGGTAGCTCTTGTAGCACAATGCTTCCTCTCGCATCAAACATAGTTTAAGCTGCATTTCTGGCCTTTTGCCATTCGCTTGGCAAAGACTAGTCTCTAATTTTTGATTTTGCATTGTTAGCATAGTGAGAATTTGTATTTTGATTTAAATCCAAGTCTGCTTCATTTTTTTGCATTTTTACTTCCTGTCGCTTTCATAATAGTACAGGTCGCTTACAATAAAAACTCTATACAGTAAAACTTCTCTAAGGCGGCCAGTCATAGTTCCGAAAAATGTGGCCGTCGTGAGGGGTGGGTGTCGAACAGGGATGGATTTCTCTATGCGGCCATCTATGGTTCCGTAAAAAAGTGGCCGTTATGAAGAGTGGTCAGGTAGAGAAGTTTCGTTGCATATATATATATATATATATAAGCTGTATTTCTTATAAATATCCAACTTTATAAGGGGACCGATCATGAGATGAATCATTTATAATAAGAGAATAGACTTTTAATACTTCATAGGATAAATTTTATCTATTCTCTGAAATCTGGGAAAGGGGTGATGGGGTTTTGAAGATATATATATTGTAATTAATAATAAGAATAATAATATAGCCGTAAATTTTTACCCTCCTAATCTAGAACTAGTACAAAGTAGCCAAGATAAACTTAATGTAAACTTCTTAGATATAAACATAAAAATAAATTCTCATAGTAATTTTACTTTTGATCTTTATGATAAAAGATCAGAATATGACTTTAATATAGTAAAATATCAAAGTTACTTAACATGCTTACACAAATCTGTATTTAATAATATTATTGTTAATCAACTAGTAAGAATAATAGGCTTTGTTCTAAGGACAATAGGCATAAGCATATTATAGAATTGTTAGTAGTGCTAAAACGTAATTATTACCCTGATAGTCTTTCCAAGCACATAATTGGTTGTTTTAGATTTAATGAATAGCATTTTCTGTTGCTATTAATTAGTAATACAAAACCAAATGATTAAAGTTAGTAAATAACTACTAAAAAGTAAATAAAAACTAGAGTAATTAAAATAATAAATAATAATAACTCTTAGTCATAATAATTGTCTAAGTTAACTTAGGTTATTATGTCCTATAAAACAGTATCCTTAGTAAGTCTGCTTTTGTGTATCCATTTGCTCCATGGTTGCAATGTTTGTGACGTCAGTCTTCTTGCGGTCTCCTTAACTTAACTTCCACTTTGTCTGGCGCCGAGGTTAGTGTTCTATGATAATACCACTGATTATTCACTTCTTCTGTTTCTTATGGATTGTACGGTGTCTAAGTATGTTTATTGCTCAGATCATGCTTATTAGAAACAATCCATTGGTTTTTAGACAGTATCGGCACCGCTGATGAAAAGATGCTGTCAAAAACCTATTTTTCACTTATCTTTTCTTGTTTTTAGTTCCTGGCTGTAGTGGTTTATGGCATATACTGGTTTTTCACTTACAACTTCAACTTTGTCTTTATATATATATATATATATATATATATATATATATATCTTTAAAATACACGCTCATTAGGAAAATATTTTAATAATATCTTGAAACTCATCTTATTTTTTGTTAATACTATTCCAACCCCATCACCCCTTTCCCAGACTTCAGAAAATAGATAAAATTTATCATATGTAGTATTAAATGTCTATTCTCTCTATTATCTCTAATTATAAATGGTTCATCTCAGGATCGGTGGATACTTATAAGAAATACAGCTTTATACTTTCCAATTCGCGGGCCTGTGGTACAGCGCGCTGGTTTTCGGTGGTGAGGGTGCTCAGATAGAATCCTGGCATCGCGCCACGAAAAATGCCTCCATTTGTGTTGTCCCTTCATAGGGGGTAATGCTGTCCGCCTATATGGTGCCCCCATAATAAAATGGACAGTAAACTGCGGCGTAGTATAGGCAAATGTTTGACAATAAGTGCTTCTGCTCTTAATAAAAAAAAATAAAAAAAACTCACTTTCCAATTCACAACATAGAATAAATACATCACTGAAAATAACCCAGCAGCTTTTGGCTTCACCGTATCAGTTCCTGTTCCTTCATTTTGTCATGTTCATAAATTTTGTTGTATTCACTGTGTTCATAGGCAAAAACCTTCGCTTGTTACCTTCAACAACATTACGCCCGAGATTTTAATAAAATGAACGAGGCAAAGGTACTCGTTACAAGGCCGGACGATGGGCGACCCTCTTATGATCGGTTTGAGCGTAAACCTTCGATCTGCGGTTTCGAGCACTGTGGTGGTCAAAGGTGATTAGAACCGTTCGGAATCAAGTTTAAATTACAGGTCCCGTTCTGTTTAGCAAACTGTAGGCCCTAGTTTGGCTTCGAGCATCGAAAAAAAGAACAGAAGTACAATGAGTACTAATGTGCTCTGAGAGATGAGTATATTGTTCACGATCGAAAAAATTCTCCAGCGAAAATGTTTAATAGCTAAAACAAAGATTTTCGTCATTCTAAACTTTCTTTTTCTGAGCAGTTTCAAAATAAACATAATGTTCCTCTGCTGTCGTCAGATATATAAAAAATCAATAAATAAATTTTAGTATTAATACCTTTTTTTTTTTTTTTTTTCCTGTGATGGTGCTCCTATATTTTCTTGATTTGTTTAAGATACCTGTCTGTCCGTGATAGATTCCGTTAGATGACATATGCTATTTTTTCCTGTCCTTTTTTTGTCTACTCTCTCACACGCAAGACCATCCTCACAGATTACACACGAGACCATCTTCAAGATTTGTTATTGCAAACAAAATCCCTGATGTAAGTCCCCTTTTTTTCTGAAATGATGTTTCTTTTTTCATTAATTATACTGAATGATTAGTGTCATAGAGTAGATCTACATCTTTTTCTGTCTGTGAATTTTGATCTACTTTATTTTATCTGGTGTGTACTACAGCATTCAGAAATCAAAGCAATCAGAAAGCATACGAAGTTCTTTCATTGAATAAGCAACTCTAAGTCCCTTAGTTAAATACAAAAAAGACATGTGAATTTTTTTTTATAAACTTTTCATTTTTATAATCGGAACAATTTAATAAAAAAAACTTTTTTTTAAAAGTTGCTTAAGGTGCGAGTCGGAGGTCACTTACTTTAAGAGAGCCTCGGAATTGTACGTACACTTTTTTATTCCGTAATTAAAATATATAATGTTAAGCTATCATAAAGTAAATTGAATAGAAAAATCAGTAAAAACACATCCCTCTACAACGCACTCAAAAATGCAAATGACTTAAAATAGGTACTGACCATCAAGATAAGAATAATATAGAGACGGCATGGACTCTGGTGTCAGGTTAAGGGAGTCAATATCGGCCCAGGTAGTGTTATATCCTTATCTTTATATGCCGTTTCGGAGTTTCCAAACATCTGTTCAATCATTATGCAGGCATTAGACCCCCAATTCTACGAATTTCCAAGGGAAATGTATGTTTTTGCCATTTTCTATGTGCACAGTGTACACAATAGTACACTACTTAAATTTTAAAAAAATTATGTGAGTAGCTAAAATTATTTGGTTGATTTTGGGGACCCTGGGGCTCCGGGGGTCTGAGGCTTGCGCCTCCACCATCTGTACGGAAATCCGCCACTGGCTCAATGGTGTAACGTAGGGGTCTTCAACCCGTGGCCCGCCGACGGGAATTTAGTGGCCCTCCTAAACATTTCGATCAGGCAAAACGAAAGTTTGATATAAATTTGAAAAAAAAAAAACTTAGAACAGCAAATCCTCTCAGACAAAAAAGACCAAGAATGGACAGGGAAAAGTAATTCACGGCACATAGATTTATCAAAATAATAAACTGGTCATTGTATTCAGAATCCTAAGACGATATAAATACAAAAAGCAGCATGCCAAGGCTCTTTCTTTCCAGAACCTCACGAGCGTCTTGTCCTACTGCATTCTGTTTCATGCAATATAAAAAAGTACAAAATGCATTCATTCAACCCCCATTTTTTTGTTTTTTGTGGAAAATAATAAATAAAACCCCTTTTTAATTAGTAATTGTTACAAAGGTACAAAATACTTTTTAAAACACACCATACATACAAAACTTCAGTGACGTGTTTTAAGGTATTAATTCTTCATCATCATGCTAACCTAACAGTATATAGACACTCTGTCACAAAAAATATATGCACCCAGAAGAAATCGAGCTACTATCACGAAACTTGGCAGGAATGTAGTCTGGTAAGAAATATGCAAATGATTAAAATTTCGACACCAATGAGTCAAGGGTAAGCACGCTATGCGCATATGAGATGCCCAGCTGGGAGAGTTTAAAAGCATGATTGTTCGTGCCATAGGGTTATTCAAACAAATCTGTCGACTTGGATGGACGGTATTGTGACTAGAGATGCCTCTGAGGCATAACCGGCGACAGTACGAACAATTGTCGGACTTTGAGAGGGGGCGTATAGGAGGACTCAGAGAAGCAGGTTGGTCAAACAGGCGTATAGGCCGCCACCTCGGTCGGAGCGATATGGTAGTTGCTCGGTGTTGGCTACAATGGATCACGGAAGGGATAGTCTACCTTCGCGGAGGGTCAGGGCGTCCCAGGAACACAAATGCGCGCGAGAATCGCGCAATCATAAGAGCGGCCACGTCCGCACCAACAACGTCGCTAGAATCGGTTCGACACCATTTACCATCTTCCAGACATCCGGTGGTATCAAGGGAAACCATTCGGAGACGACTGACCAATGCAGGTATAAGGAGCCGACGTCCATTAAGACGCCTACCACTGATCTCACATCATAGACAGTGTCGATTGGATTTTTGCCTACCTCGGGCAAGCTGGAGTGTGGCCGACAGGAGGCGTGTGATCTTCAGCATTGAATCCCGATTCAGTCTCAATGACCAGTGCATACGCGTGTGGAGGCGGCCAAGCCACCGGTCTGATCCAGTGATTACACAAGGTGTAACAGTGTGGGGAGCGATTTGTTGGGACACACGACCACCTCTAGTCGTCCTTCAACGCACTTTAACGGCACGTAGTTACATGGACGAGATTTTAACGCCAGTTGTACTGCCTATGCCATTAAGTCTCCCAGGTGCCATTTATCAGCAAGCCAACGCTCGTCCACATACTGCGCGTCTCTCCCAACAATGTCTTCAAGGATATGACGTACTCTCATGGCTGACAGGTCACTAGACCTCTCGCCATTAGAGCACGTCTGGGACGTGCTTGGAAAGGCAGCCGTCCCGGAATACTGGTGAATAAACTGCCCAGTTGCAAACATTATGGCATGATCTTCCGTAGGAGGTCATAGGTGACCTCATTGATTCGATGCCACGCCGTGTTTCGGCTTGTATAGCTGCCAGAGGTGGATTTACTACTTACTGATTTGTAACTTTTTCATGCCATATCTTCTTAATAAAACGGTCTGTTCTTCTGAATTTGTAATCAATTGCTTATCTCCTCATACACTACATACATGTTAAGTTTCGTGATAGTAGCTCGTTTCCTTCTGGGTGCATATATTTTTTGTGACAGTGTATATATATATATATATATATATATATATATACCGGGTGTGTCATAAATTCGTGCAAAGTTCAAAAATTCGTGATAAAAGAAGTAATGCTCGAAAAATTTTCTGTTTACGCCAATAGGATCAGAGGGACATTGGATTTTTTTTCCATGTAAAAAAAAAAATGCTTCCAAAAGTAACCGAAAGAGGTCGCTCACACGTCATACTGAGACGTTTTATGCAAATCAAGCTATCAATAAAACACCCGGCTGGAAATGGATCCATTATTCTATTTTCGCAATGTTGACATGCAGGATGGTGCCCCGCCCCACATTTCACGTGATGTCAAGACGTTCCTGTTGGAATCTTTCACTGAAGACCGAGTTCAATGAGTCGCGGTGATAAGGTTCAGTGGCCCTCACGATCACCAGACTTGACCCCAGCAAATTTTTAGTTGTGGGGATACTTAAAGTCTCATGTGTACCGGGGCTCCCCAATAACTTTGGTGGAACTGAAAAATGTCATTCGACAGACAGTCGCTGCCATCGAAGCTACACTCCGCTGTAATGGACTTAGTGACGCGCCTCACTTGCCTATTATCTTGTGCTGGTAGTAATGTTGAACATCTGTTACTTTAAAATAAATCCACAGTCTTACGCTATTGTAATCTGTTTGATTTTCTGTTTGAGTTTGCCAGATTTGCATAAAATATCTCGGTATTACGTGTGGGCACCCTCTTTCGGTTAGTTTTGGAATCTTTTTTTTTTTTTTTTTAGATGGAAAAAAAAATCCAATGTCCTTCTGATTCTATTGGCGTAAACAGAAAAATTTTTTCCCAGCATTATTTCTTTTATTACGAATTTTTGAACTTTGCACGAATTTATGACGCACCCGGTATATATATATTTATATATATACTGAGGGGGGGGGGATGG
Source organism: Dolomedes plantarius (assembly GCA_907164885.2). Taxonomy (NCBI): domain Eukaryota; kingdom Metazoa; phylum Arthropoda; class Arachnida; order Araneae; family Dolomedidae; genus Dolomedes; species Dolomedes plantarius. The sequence goes on from OU015494.1 coordinate 172,529,524, forward strand.
CTCAAGCTCTCCGTTGATGGATCACTCCCCTTTCTTTTCATCTTTTTTGGTTTGTTTATTTCCGTATATGGTAGAAACAATGAAAGATTATGTAAGTGTGTCACAGCATTAAAGAATTGTTCATAGTGACACCATCATACCTAATGCTTGACGATGAACTATTAACTATTTCGAAACATGTAGCCATCCGTTTAATTTATTGGGAATTTGAAGAAGTGTTCATTACGGGAGAATTAATCAAGGGATCTTTCTGTGGTGAATTAAACTCGAGTTATCAAGGATATTATCTCGGAATCCATGTCAGACACAGCAATAATAGAAATTCACATTCACATACGAAACACAAATAAATACACAGTGAATTTGGATGCTTTTGTCTCACTTGACAGAAACCAATCATGTTGCTGAAATCAATCAGCAGAAAAACTGTTTAAGGTTATCTTACACTTCTAATTGTTCAGATGGTGCCCGCGAGCACCGCGTTGCCGACACCTGTTCTAGACAAAAAAAGACGATCGAAGAGATAAGAGAACGCACATGGCTGAAGATATTTTCCGTCGAATACGCGAGGAAATTTCAAATATGAACATGGATTTCACAGCAGAAATCTACAACGAAGCGTTGATAATGATTGAGGATTTGTGCTTAGAAATCGCGAACAAAATTCTCAATCATTTGGGAATGCCATCACCAAATCGATCTGCTGATGCTTCGTTTGATGTAGAATTGCGTCGTGAACAAAATTACAACGCGGGTGATCTTTTGTCGTATGTGCAATCAAATATTTCTAAGCTAACGCTTGAGCAAAAAGGCATTTGCGATCAAATAATGCAAACTGTCAATGACGAGGTTGGAGAAATCTTCTTCTTAGAGGCACCAGGAGGAACTGGCAAAACGTTCCTAATTAGATTGATTCTGGCAGCAATTCGATCCCAAAATGACATAGCCTTAGCTCTTGCGTCGTCCGGTATAGCTGCGACATTGCTCCCAGGTGGAAGAACTGCACATTCCGCTTTGAAATTGCCATTGAAAATGCAATTCATAGAAACTCCCACGTGCAACATTTCCAAAGCATCCGGCATGGGAAAAGTATTGCAGAAAGGCAAACTTATTGTTTGGGAGGAAAGTACAATGACACACAAAAAATCGCTCGAGGCTCTTTATCGATCATTGCAAGATTTTCGTGGAAACATCAGACTATTTGGGAACGCATTAATATTGCTTGCAAGAGATTTTAGGCAAACATTACCTATAATTCCTCGATCGACACCAGCGGACGAAATAAAGGCTTGCCTGAAATATTCTACTTTGTGTCGACACGTAAAGACGTTGAAATTATCTACAAATATGCGTGTCCATCTGCAAAACGATCGATCAGCTGAGTAATTCTCACATCAAATGATGGAAATTGGGAACGGAAAGGTGCCGGTTGATCTGACATCAGGACGAATTTCATTGCCTCATAACTTCTGCAATTTAGTATCGTCGAAAGAAGAATTGGTTGAAAAACTATTTCCCAATATTCAAACCAATTATAAGAATCATGATTGGATGAGTGAACGAGCTATTCTTGCCGCCAAGAACAAAGTCGTCTACGAATTTAACAATATCATTCAGTATAACATTGAAAGCGAGACAGTCACATACATGTCCGTCGACACTGTTGTGAAAGCAGATGAAGCGGTTCATTATCCAACAGAATTTTTGAATTCACTCGATCTGCCAGGGATGCCACCGCACGTACTGCAATTGAAAATCGGCTTGCCAATTATAATGTTGCGAAATATCAACCAACCAAAGCTTTACAACGGCACGCGGCTTGCAGTAAAAAAATTACTGAGCAACGTCGTAGAAGGAACGATCTTGACAGGACCATTCAAAGGTGAAGATGTCTTCATTCCTCGCATTCCCATGATTCCAACGGATATGCCATTTAAATTTAAGAGATTGCAATTCCCAATTCGAGTGGTGTTTGTAATCACCATCAATAAAGCTGAGAGCCAATCTTTACAATTGTGCGGGTTAGATTTAGACACGGATTGTTTCTCACATGGACAATTACATGTTGCGTGTTCTAGAGTCGGAAAACCAGACAATCTATATATCTGCCCAGACAATGGAACAAAAAAAAATATTGTATACCCACAAGTATTGTAAAATTAAACTTTTTAAATTTTTTTTAAATTTCCAATGCAGCGGGCGAAGGGGAACACAATTATTTCGCCAAGATATTACATAAAACAAGCAAGTACTAAAAACTGAACTATAAAATATGTTGGTGGGTAACGTTACTCGCGTCCGTAGCATACTTTAAGCTACACTTGCCCCCTGGGTAGTGCTAAATGAGTAACAGCTTTGCAGCCTTTATAAATTAAACATATTAGAAACGTGCTTTCTCTTTTTTTTTCTTTTCCATTTAACCAGACTGAGCCACAGCAACGCGTGGCCGGGTACAGCTAGTAGGTTAATATTTATATCGATCAATCTCTGACTTAGTCAATCAATGAACTATCAATGAACTACAGTCGATTCCGATTAATCGGACCAGCCCCGCTTATTCGGACCGAATCCCGTCTTGTAACATAGGGCATGTTTGTTTAATCGGGCCAGCCGATTATTAGGATCAAAATGATCGCGTCCCGATGTGGTGCGATTAACCGGAATCAACTGTATCTATAGCTATCTCTAGGCTGGCGTGTGGGTATGAAAGCCCCCCCCCCCCCCCCCCCAATGGCTGGGAGAACTGAGCCTAGGCTCTTCTCCGGGCGGAGCCAGAAGCGTGAGACCGCTTCGCCGCATGCGTTGCCCCGGGTGCATCACAGGGGGTGGGTCCACGCTACATCCGTTTGATGGTCCGCGAATTTTGAACCCAGTCAAGTAGCGGGAACAGACCACATGACCCAGAAGCCCCAGAGGTAATTGAAGCTAAAAAATGGCATTTTTATATGTTTCTCGATTTAATAGTAAAGAGGAAAAATTGGTCTGTTTTAATTCAATCTATTTCTAGCAGGATTTTTTTTATAGATTGCATATAACAAACTCCTTATGAAAAAATGTTCTTTTTCTATGTTTGTTTTTCTAATAATTGAATGCTTTTGATTTGATCGCTGAAATCTCAGTTCTGAAGTTAGTTCCTTACTGAGCACATGAAAATTAACCTCTGATATCACTCTTATGTGTCCAGTTTGATTAAAATGTTGAAATGCATATAGATTCTCAAAAGAATGCAAAAGCATACTTTCAAAAGCTGAACAACACTTATTTTTCACATTAACTTACTTGGCCCCCTTTTTTTTTTTTTTTTTTTTTTTTTTTTTTTTTTTTTTTTTTTTTTTTGTCACTGAAATAGTGTTGTAATAAATTGCCAAATTATAAGAAAGTAAGATTTCTTTTAATTTTATTACTTTTCCTCCTCATTTTCTATAAAAAAAAATATATTAGGAATGTTATGTATTATTAAAAAATTCAATTTACTACTGTCAGTTACCTTTTAACTAACATCTTTTGTTAGAAGAAGGAAAGAAAATTTTTCTAGGTATTAACAAAATGACGGCTAAAAACTGGGTAAAAATAAATAATTTTATCTAAGATATGTACATATTTGGTTAGCTACCCTTCTCGAATGAGTAAAATTTCTTATGTTTAATGAAATACCACCTTTTACAGACTTTATGGGCATAGCTGTACAAGATTTACCGCTAATTTTATTGTATATTTCAAATACCTAACAAAATGTGTTTTGCTTTATTAAATCAAAGGTTCTGAACTCTTTTCACTTGCGTTCCCCTTGGAAGCTCATAATTGTAGTCTTCAATTCAGCGAATTCAGTTTAGTTTTAAAATAGGCCTAAGCCAGGTGATGGCCGAATGTCTAGGGCGCTGGCATTCGGATCAGATCCTGTGGGTTCGAGTCCCACTGTTGGCATGGATGTTTGCAGCCATTCAGAAATGGCTTTAAACTGTAGGTCCCGGTCTAATTAGCCCTCGTGTAGCAAAAAGTTGACCATAGCGCTCCAAACTAAACCATTTCAGCGAAATGTTAATAAATGATTTATTTCCACTTGTAATCACAGAAAACAAATGGATCACTGATTGTATTAAAAAGCGATAGCATAAAAAATGGGAATAAACCTAAGCCTTAGGATATGACCAAGCTCTAGGACCTTAGATTAGTGAGTTTATGAGAACTGAATATTTACATTCAAAACTCTTAACATGCAGTGAATTCGTGTCGTTGTTTTGCAGATTACATAAAGACATTGATGTTGATGGAAACATTTTCAATCCATTCTTCTTCTTTTAATTATTATTATTATCCTTAATATTATTGTTATTGTGTGTGTGTGAATTGTCACATGTCTTGGTGTGTACCTTTAAGGGTATGCGTACTCTAGGTTGGGAGTCACCGTGTAAACGACTGGAAATGAGCATATTTTAAAACCGCTAACTTAGAACAAGTGCTTCTAAATAAACCAAAACAGATGTTATAATATATATATATTAAACGAACATGCCGATATATATATATATATATATATATATATATATTATATATATATCTGATAGTTCATCAGATCCATCCGGAAACTTAAAAGAAATAGTTGGCTTCATCTTGAAATCATATATGCCATAGAAAAGAGCAAATATTTTACTGACGAATCAAAACATGTCTTTCAAGCAATCCAAGCATCGCGGTATATATTCGACGAATTACTTCAAGTTGTCGATCCAGTAATTCAACGAATGCATTTTTTTGCGCACCCAGAGAATGTTCTGTTGGCAATGCTTGTTGATGAAAGAAAACATATTCGAGAACTTGGTTACAGAAGGATCTTAAAAGCAAGACAAACCGTCCCAAAGAAATTATTAATTAGAATTCTTGTGTGGTGTATCCTCCCCCAATGCTGCGAAACCTAAGTGAAAATGATATTTAATCATTCATCAATTCTGACGCTACGCCCATCAGAGGAATACTAAACTTTCCCCATCACACCCAGGCTGTGGAGAGGTGAGTCAAAATTGTGAAAGAGGCCTCGAATAAAGTATGTGGGCATGAAGCTAGAGATGGCTATATCCGAGCAACACTGAAGTCTAGATCGGTTATGCCTCATTTCTCCAAACAATATCAGACTTTAAATGTGTATAGATATAAAAAAGAAAAAGTAAAAAACAGGGCAAGCCAAAGAATCCTAGTCTATGGAAAATAGATGTAAATATAGTGTAAATACCACACCCAACAATTGGATGGTTGGTTGGGTAGGATGTGGGTGCAACTCGACGTGCAACCACCTCCACGTAGTGAGTTTTGGGTCGTTTTGTTCTAGCAAATCGAGCGAAAAGTTGCACATTGCAAATTGCGAAAAATTGTCAAATTTCTGTTTTTTCAAAGACGTTGCGCGAACGGAAAAAATTAGATTTATGATCAGAATTTAATTTATTTAGGTCATTTAAACCATTAAACAACCATAAAAAATTAAAGCGTGTTTATTTTAAAAGTTTTAACTAACAGAAAAAAATACAAAAATATTTGCAATTTTTCACAAAATTTAAGTGTGATGCGCTAGCGGAAGATGTTAACCGATTTTAATTTTTTTTATGTCGTTTTTCTTCTCATTACAATAGGCAACTTTTCCATACTAAAAAATATATTTATTTTTTTCGACTCACCCTAATTAATATATATATATATATATATATATATATATATATATATATATATATATATATATATATATATATATATATATATATATATATATATATATCTTGTAAAATGTTATGAGCATAAGACTTATAGGAATGTCTCTGTAATTTCGGGATCCTTTAACAATGCCCCATACAGGATTCAACTTATTCAAGGAATTCGTGCCATGACCACGACTTCTCCCCTTTTCTTAGGCCCCTAGCATTTGCCTCCGGCCAGAGGTTTCAACCGTTCTGATTCTAATCTATCCCCCTCTTACACCCTGTTGCGGGGTTCACGTGAGAGAGCATATTCGTGGAATCCAAGCTCTCTTGCGAAGTCCATTGGATAACCTCAGTATTTCCTGTTATCTTAGCAATTGAGACCGAAGCTCGTGGTGTGAGGGCTGAACTCATATTAGTTTTAGTTTGCTGCCTGTTTCCATGCTCCGATTCCATAAACCTGAGCACGAGGTGAAATAAAGAATCACAAATAATCCATAGTTATAATATTACACTTGAAGTACGTATACATCGTAACGCTCAGTGAAAAATCACTCTTTTAATTAATTTACACTTTTCACTGGGGAAAATTTTTTTAGGCAAGACTGTTATCCGGGAACACATTGCAGCTTAATGCCTTAAAAAGTTTTAGCTTATTAATACATACATCATTTTACGATATGCTTAACACACAATGACACAATGACATCTGATAAAAAGGAACTAAAAACTTCTATCCAAGGATTTATTTTTCATTGGATTAACAAAACGGTTTTAAAATTGGCGTAAATTTGTCATTTTAGCATATTTAATTAGTATAAAACGTAAATAAATTCGGTAATTTTATTAAATATGTTTTTCAAACTTGTATGTATAACAATGGTAGAATATAAGCTGTTATTAAACAAAGAAAACAAGTTACTTTCTGACCCAACAACAACAAAAAAATCATAATCAATGTTCTTTATTTATGACTACACTGTTTTGTTTCATATTTTTATGCAAATCTATTAAAAACAAATAAAAGTGGCAATTCAAAAACACTGATACGGCTTTTTAGATGATAGAGAATACTATGAAAATTTGTTGGATAGCCTTTCGAACTTGGTTCAATTCAAAATAATGTGTTCTTCCTTATCTCCGGAGATGTGATTGTTAAGGGACCTGGAGACGAATAATATTATCAAGATCCTGAATCTAATTAGATCGGCTAATTAGAATACTAATAATAAAATTTCTAAACCTTACAATTTCGATAACTTTCAGAATATATTACCATAAAAATTCACCACTTTAAGGCTCCTCTGAAGGTAAAAAGATCCCTCTTGTGGTGAAATACCCTCTTAATTGACAAGTACAAAACGGTATGGAGAAATACCCTTTCATTCTTTGTCAATATTCTGACGTTCCTAGTTAAAATTTCTCATGTTCTGTATTCCAAAGACAAGCCTAAAAAACAAACAGACTCCCTAAAAGAAATGCAAATTTATTTGAATTTTAGCAAAAAATATCCCTTTATGACTGATTAAATTTGTACTAGCGTTAATTACATTAATCCCAAAAGTTTTCCTTTTACACAAATTATGAAGATTTTGTTCTAGGAATTATGGAAAATATAGTTTTAAAAAGCTCTGTCAAAAGATGGGGAGAGAGAGAGAGAGAGAGAGAAAAAAAAACTGAAAACGATAGGCTGTTTGAACTCAACGTTTCTGAAACAAAATCATGCCTGTGTCAGTAAAATGTTACAGTTTTTAGATTCAGAATTTTTTGTTCTATTTTTTTTTTTTTTTTTTTTTTTTGGGGGGGGGGGGAAATAGTATTCTTTGTTATTATTATTATTTTTTAATTACAATTATTGTTTTTATTGTTAATGCAGCAACTCATAAATATTATTGTACATAAAGAGATATGCTTCCTTTGAGAATTATAATACTAACATCTAACTTACCTAACCGAAGTTACACATTTTGCATCTTTGCACGTGCATTCTTTAATGAGAGATTTCAGGCTAATAAAAGGTAGGTTTTGATATCGGAAACTGAAGCTCTGCTGAAGCGATTAGTTTGCCTATCAGTTTTCGACAATTATCACTTCATATGACTTTACCTTGTTATCTTCAAACTCAGCCACAAAACATAAATGTTAAAGAGATTATAGCTCTCACAATCTGATATTCTTATCCCTATAGCCTCTGACTGCGGTTAAAGCCCACTCATAAAAAAACAAGTTACATTCGAAAGTCTCTCTCTCTCTCTCACACACACACACACATTGTATACACATTTATTTAAGGGAGAAAGCCCTCAAAATGAGATAAAAGCAAGTAATTTGTCATACAGGCTTTATTATTAAGGACAAAGAAAGGATTTTAATTATTTTGAAAATCCTATAAGCTTTATATTTGGCTATACATTTAATCGGATTTATTTTACAGGGTGTTTCTAAAAGAATCACCCGATTTGAAATGAGTATATTATGAAAAATATTGAACATAGAAACTTAAAATTAATTTTATATTACATGGCTAATCATAAAGTTTTTTTACAAGCCAATCAAAGGTGCTCAATATGCCCACCTTTGGATGCACGACATATTTCTATACGGTAAGCAATTCGTCCCAAACTTTTGCGAGCATGTCTGCATACACTGCTTCCACGGCTGTTATGCCTGCACAGACAACCCGTGTCTTGGAATTGTTTATACCATCGTCTAATGCTCTAAGAGGCAGGAACTTCAATCTACGAGGGTTTTGTCGACGAAAATCACGCTGAACTGTTGTTACGGACTCACACTTCGCGAAGCGTAGGAGACAAAACGATTTCTGTTGTGCAGTCGCCATATTTACAAACACTGATGTGGAGGGCGAAGGAAGGGCGTTAGTGTTACTTGTCGACAACTGCGTGAAACTCGAGATTTCCCTCTCTCTGCGTATGCATTATTCCATTAAAACGGATTAAAAGATGAATAGTTATGATTTTTTAAAATCGGATGATTCTTTTTGAAACACCATGAATTTTATTTTTTCAAGATGAGCGAAGCCTCAATGAATCTTGCACAGCTGAATTTTCAGTACAGGGGACCAAAAGGGAGAATAAAAGAAGTGAATGTTAAGCTTTATATGCCGTTTGATAAATATTCACAAGATTACAAGTACAATGATTTCGTGCATTCTATACATGACACTGCCTAAAAACAACTTGTCAAAAGTTCGATAGCTATTTTAACCTTAAACTCTATCTTAATTTTCGCAAACTCGCGATTTTTATCACCTTTCTGTCCCTTTTTTTCCCCTTCTTTTTATGACTCTTTTGCTTAAGACCACGCTTACGCTAAGATCATTCTGGGAGTTTCTAATGTTCCTCCTTGTTGTATGTCTAACACCGCATTTGCACAATCGCGATTGCGGCGAGTCGAATTGCGGGGGCGAATGTGTAAATGGTGTTCTCGCCGTTTCTCCTCGCCAATCGTGGCGCTCGCTTCGGGAGCGGTTTTCTGGCACGAATCAAAGGGCGAATGGCGCCAGATGTCAGACGATTGGCTGACGCAAACACAAATGACAGCAAGAGGCACGAATGTGAGAACGGTTATTCGCGTCGATGCAGGAGCGTGACTAATGTCTCGCGAATGTCTTGCAGGTGGCGCAATCGCGAATGTGTAAATGCGGCGTAACGAGTTAAATGTTTTTAACATTTGTGATATATCTTTAAGGGACCATCGAGTCTAGCCGGCATTACGAAGGGTTGCAAGAGTTATTCCGAAACTAGTAGACAGTATTGTGTATGATTGTGTATTTTAAGAAGCTTCTATTACAACTTATAATAAATAGAGTTACTTGTTTAAGATATAAAGAAGATCGTTTAATCATTTGGCAGTCGCAATCAAAATATAGTCTTGTTTTGGGGGCTTTCATAGTGATTTTAGTCTATTCGTGTTGTATCATAGTCTGTATATTATTTCTCAATACATTACTTGTTCAGCTGTCAATAGTGTCATATAGTGGAACAGAATACGGATCACCCCCTCGTCCTCTTCCATGAAAGGGGTTCTGGGTGCGCCATTGGTCCATAACTTACATAACTACACTTATTAAAATGTAAAAAAACTGCCCAAATTATCTAAAGGTATAAAACAGACAATCTTTCTTCATCACAGGAATTCTTAGGTATTCGAATCACTAGTACGGAATCAGGGCCGGCCATCTGGGAGGTGCGGCAGATGCTATGCACCGGGGCCCCGCGATTGAGGGGGCCCAACATGATCAAGAACTAAAATAATGTACTCTTGCACATGAATTGATTTTGAATGAAAGGGGTGTAAATAACGCACAAGACATATTGCTATGCATACTAAATAATAATAATTATAATGAGTTATTTCTAAATGTATTAACTGTGTTAAAACTTTACTTTACGTTGTCAGTTACTATAGAACAGGGGTTTCCAACTTACAAGTGTCCAAGGGCCGCAATCGAAAACACCTGTCTAGTGGCGGGCCGCAATTTAACCAGGACCATACCCAGGACTTTTTTCTTGAGGGAGGGGGATTTGGAGGATTTGTGTATAGTATGTACTATGAAATTTTTAATAATTCGAGGATGAACCTCCAACAACGACCTTGATTATAACTGGCCAACTTTCGTTAAATTACACAGACACACACAAAAAAGTCAAATAAGAAGTGGGTCAAATAAGAAGTGGGGGGGGGGGGTATGAAATAGAACATGAGTGGACACCCTACTTTTCATGGAATTCGATTAAAAATCAATCTTTTTTGTAAATGAACAGCATTTGAAAACAATAAAGATTTTTACAAAAACATTTTTCGTTAACTAAGAATATCTAAATTTATGCTGCAAATTATTTTTCTAGAAGTCTTCGCGGGCCGCAAAAAAAAGGCACCCCGGGCCGCCAGTTGGAAGCCCCTGCTATAGAAAGTGCTGAGCTCTCTTTCAGCAAATTAAAATTAATAAAGAATTATCTTTAGTCAAGCATGTATGCAGAACGCTTAAAAGCACTTGCTACATTAAGCATCGAAAAAAAATTGTAATTTTTCTGAAGAAATTAATGTATTAGCAAAAACAAAATCCCGCATTAAATAAACATGCATTAGTAATATATGTTCGTGTTTGTAATTTTTTTTTACTTTACGAAAAATTAAAAGGCCCAAATGGTTTCTTGCACCCAGGTCCCTTTATAGAGAAGGCCGGTACTGTACAGAACCCCCGCCGCTGTACATCTACAGTTCAGCCCCCTATCGTCATGTGTGAGAAATTATTTCTTCAAATGATTTCTAGATATTAAATTTTCAAAATAATTAAAATATACTTATACTAAATAACAAAATACTTATATATGAAGCAGCGGTATGATATTAATGGATAGTATTACGGTTTATTTATATAAAGAGTTAGCCGCACTTTTAGGCACGATGACATTTAAAAGGAAAGGGAATTTTTCTTTGGAAATTCATTTTATGAATTTGTATGAAAAATCCATCAAACTTTAGTTGAAATATACGCTGTCTCCTTCCCATTATTCTCAGACTGACCATACAATCGATATAATTAAACTTTTTTTTACAAACTAGAACGAATAGAAATTATAATAAATAAACTGTAGTTCCTATGAGACTTAAATATTTATGTAAATGTAACTGGATATTCAAAACATTTGATTACATCAGTCATCTAAATCATAAAAGAGATACGAACAATAGCTAAATTGCTGTTTCAACCATATATTGAAACTTGCATTAAAAGAGTTTAAATTTGACACTGCTTAACATACAAACTATGAGCACTGAGTCAATCTGAAACATTTTTGCATGTGAAAATATAACATAATTGTTTATGTTGCTGAGAAAACTTTAAAATTACCTCTTTTCATTTGTCGTCTTTTTCAGTCACAAAGTTTAATGCTCTTATCTGCAATTATATGGACACAGGGGAGATTGATTCCTTCTAATGCAGAAACTGAAAACTGCTACCAGCATCCACAAAACATATCGCAGTTCACTGCCGTTAAGATCGGGCGAGGCCAGCCTCCGGTAGAACAACGGTGACTGGGGGAAAAGGGTCGACCTGTACTTTTCAGGGATGTATTGTAAAAGACCTAAGAAAGGTCTTCCCCAAAGACGACTTATTCAAAAGACATACTGACATATAAGAGGAATGATATTCGCGCGGACTTATCTGGCGCTCTGCCCTTGAAGCATGGCTTAGGAAATACCGGGTGCCAGGTAATCCAGGCGCCTCATCTTGAATGCACATAAGCAGACTGACTGCAATAAGCAGACAAGAAAACACGTCTACTGAAATTGAGACAAAAAAGACCCTCGTGGAAAACCCTCGCATAGAGAATAGCATCAAGTTTTTTAAAAACTGTTCATGTTTGGAATGAGTTAATGCAGTTTACAGATTGAATCAAAGCGGCTGTATGACCAGGGCCCGATTATGAACTCTGGGGGCCCCTGGGCAGATGCTATTTGGGGCCCCCCCCCTTACGGACATTTATAAAAATACATACTATTATAAGTACTAGGTGCATACACCAAGGGGGTTTTGGGGCCCCCTAGCATCAGGGGGCACTGGGCAAAGTCCCGATTTGCCCATTCGATAAAAAGGCCCTGTGTATGACTATTAACAAAATTATGTAGAACACTATTACAACTTATAAAATTTTACCTTTATTTCTTAATATATGAGAAGGATTAAACACTAAAATTTTAAAACGTTACCCAAACTAATGATATTAAAATTCCCTATCTTGTTAATTGCCTACGAACAAATAGACATCTCATCATCTAAATTATCAGCATTCGGGATTGGAGCTCTCAGATCACATATAGCAACACACACGCTAAAATACCAATAATTTTTTGGACACAGAAATACTCATCTATAAAATATTACTTTTACTTTCCTACCAAGCTTAGGGGGGCATTTACTATGCATACACGCACACACAGATATTGGAGGTCTGAATGAGACCGGACCTGATTTCCTTTCAATAAACTAGGAATGTGCCATTTCTTAGTAATTTGTACTAACAGTCTGGTTGACTTAAAGGATTAAACGACCTTTAACAAAAGAGAGTCTCAATTACAGAGGTGCCAACATTATCATGCCATGAATGTTTTTATTTCTGAAAGCTATGATTTTGAAGGTGGAGTGTCCTGTGAACGTCAAAATGTGTTTATCTGCAGAATCATGCGTTTCAGATACAGTCTTACGTCTAATGATAATGTAAGAAAGATTGAAAAAGAGGCCTTGTTATTCAATATATACAAATTGTGTTCGACCATTGCCCTATGGGAGAAAACTGTCATTGTATGCACCTGTATTAAACGAAATAAAATTTTGGTAAGTACGACCTGATGCTTGCCTTTCGTATGATATTAAAGGATTTTTAACATACATTTTTAGTGATCTCACGAAACAAGTTTCATTTATTCTTGTTGCTCCAAAATTAAGATTAATTTGCATTTTTATAAAAATAAATTTTATATATTTAATATAAGAAATTTTATTTCAACAACATTTTTCTATAGAATATATTCGGTTGTGGGAGCTATTTGTTAGAAATGAATATCTAATAATTTACTGAAGTGGTTACTCGAAATTTTATAGCTATATTTTTGTTTTACTCATTACAACCAAGTAAATATACAGTTGGGACTGTTTAACAGTAGATCCAAATTTTTATTTACATTTGAAGTTCTAGCAGATTAATTTTAAACTTGATAGATAAAATGAAATAATTACGTACCTTTACTCTCTCCTTATGCTCATCCATTGTTATTTCAAGAAATATAATCTTAGCTCCAAAATGCGTAGACTTTTATTCAGTAAAATAATGTAAACGAAAAGAATTGTTTATTGTAAGAAATTCAGTCACCACTGGTACAAAGGAATGAATGTACTAGGTCCAAAAAATCTCTGCAATGTTTATAGTCCAGATGAACTCAGTGAATGGGAACTATCGAAAAAGTTGTCGAGCTGCTCGACCAGTCAGGGAACTGTCCCACTTCCTTTATTATTACTTTTTCCCCCTGCGATTTAAGGACCCAGTATTTTAGCTTTTCTCCAGAATCTTACACTATAAAGGGACGGAGGAGTAATTAGACCGAATGGCATATCGTTGTTTCTTTATCGTAGTAATCGCTTAGTTCATTACCAAGGACCCTGCAAGTGCCTCAACCTGGAACTAGGCCGGTTTACATTTTTGCTTCGTTTTCTTTCTAAGTGGGGATCTTTAGGGGTGAGAGATGAGTTCAAGATAGATAACTTAGGAAAGATATAATGTTCATATTACATCCAGAATCCTAATCGCCCATCTTTTAAATCCTAAAAAAAAAAAATGTATTTTTACAATCACAGCGTTAATTTTAAAGAGCATTCGTCTGCATACGAAGAATTTTAATGTATAATTTTTTATGTCTCGTGTTTAAGAGAACCCTGAAATTTCTGGAAATTCAATACACAAAGAAGACGATACTCCGCCCCCCCCCCACCCCAAAAAAAACCTCTTTTTCGAAAAAGAATCTCTCTCAGGCTGTATATTTTCTTCTCTTACCTATATATCTACTAACATTCATACATTCATTCATATACCTATCTAATCTAATGATGAAACTTTTGTAACTGTTCTGTGCAAGCTATAAATCATTACGCTATTTCTACCTTTGCGCATGTTTGAGTAATGGAAAAATATAATTTTTGGTTTTTTTTTTTTTTTCAGTTCAGCTAAATTTAGTTCAAAATAAAATTATTAATACTTCCTTTCCCTTCAAAAGTATTTATGGTCTGAAAAATAGTAAACGGGAATGCTGAGTTTGGGAACATTTGTCAATTTGCTATTCACAAGGGATTAATCGCAGATTTTAAAAGTGGTTATTCCACTGCAATTTCTACCCTATTCCCCAGTCCGGGTGGGTCTTTCCAGCTCAAGCCTAGAAAATATCAAACAACCTTCTCGCGCTTCATGAGCGGCCATATTAGAGCACTCACTTTTCGGCAGGGTCAGAAGATCTTCCCGGAGTGTCACTGGTGCTCTGCCGACATGGCCTCCCCTGCCCATCTTTTGGCTTGTTTGGGTTTTACAAAGGACGAGGTCCTTCGGGATCCTCTACTGTTTTTAGACTTTTTTAGATATTTTTAGTTTCATGGAGATTGTCTAGCCTTGCTAGACAATCTGGGATTAGTTAGAAAAAAAATTTTTTCCCTGTCTCGCACTTATACTTGAACTGACTCCATAATTCCCAATCATCAAGCATCTGAGAACGCAACCAGAATCCTTTTCAAGACTTTACTTCCCATTTCTATGGAGAAAGAGAGGAGGTTATGAAAACTTACCATGTAAGTACGGTTATACTACCGATTTTTAGGCTCCCGGGGAGTGACTTTAAAACTCCCCTCCCTCCCGATGGTTGCGCCATTGCGAAAAGGTGTTCCAATGGATATATTTTCCTTGTTCATGCATCAGGATGTACTGACGTAAAATCCTGTTTCTATGATTTATTTTGCTCTTTTAATGGTTTGGTTTGGTTTGGAGCGAGCGCTACGGTCAATTTTTGCTACACGTAGGCTAATTAGACCGGGACCTACTGCTTAAAACCGATTCCGAACGGCTACAAACGCCCATGCCAAGCGTGGGACTCGAACCCACAGACCCTGGTACTGAAAGCCAGCTCTTTTAATGGGCCCACCTCTATCATGACTTCTATACATTGGATATCAGTTATGCAATTGGAGAGTATCATACAGTCGTGTAACATAACCCTTCCGCTTTTATCACCATTTAATATGAGAAACAAGTGCCAACTCTTTTCTGATCTGCATAAGGCAAAATTAAAAAGATTCCAAAGAGTTAATTATATATAAGAATTGTTTAATTACCAATGTTCAAGAATTAGTTCACAGATAGCCACTAGGCTTAACACTCACTGAGTAATAGAATAAAAATATACCTCATTTACTTATACAGAGGCTGTTCGCACATTTTTTAGACGATTTTGGTAAGCGGTAATAAAAAATCGTTTGCTGCAAAAGAAAAAATTGCAATTGAACTATGTTTTTAAAAGTCAAAATTATCGTCTGCGGCTTGAAAGTTTTGTTTTTATTCAAAATGGCGTTTTTAACAAAGCAGTGGTTCGAAGGCTACATTTATGCTCTTTCCGAAGAGAAATATGCATACTCCGTTATCCAAAAACGATGTGAGAGTCATGGTTTTGTGATATCTAAAGCCTTGATAGGTAATATCGTCAACAAGAAAGGGAAAAAACGTCAAATTGGAGCCTCAAGTGGTTCAAAAATTCCAAAAAGGAATCCAAGGAAAAAACGGACATCTTCGACTATTGCAAAGGTACGTTGTGTAATGTTAAAAGAAAATCCCCCTAGTCAAAGGACAGTTGCAAAATCATTAAAATGCTCGGTGTCCACTGTAAACAAAATGATAAACGTTGATTTAAATCTTAAAGCGAAAAAACGCAGTGTGCATCGTCTTCTGATCATATCGCTGAACGCAGGACACGCTGCAGAATTCTATATGAGAAACACTTATCCAAAGAAAAATGGAAAACAATTGTCACAATAGATGAATCACGGGTGTATTTAAATGATTGCAACAAAAAAAAGAGCCATTTATTATCATAAAAGGGGAGAAAAAAATTTAAGTACATGGTTCAAAGAATCGAAAGAAAGTTTTTCTAAGGGATTCATGATTGTTGCTAGTTTTTCTTATAATGGCAAGTTAAAAATAAAGAGAGTGGAAAAAAATGTCAAGATTAACTCCAAATACTATCAGGAATATATTTTATCGCCAATTTTTCTGAATGAAATACCATCGCTTTACCCACAGTGCCATCAATCTGTGAGACTCCATCAGGACAAAGCTAGCAGTCACACATCAAAATCCACTGTAAATTTCCTAAAAGAAATGGAACAAAAAACTGGTATCAAGGCCATTCCCTTCACTGATATCCCTACTAAATCTCCCGATGTATCACCTATGAATTTTTGTGCTTTCGGACTTTTAAAACCTGCATTATCCAAACGTCGTCCCAAAACCCTTACAGGACTCTGGAAAGCTGTTCATTAGGAATGGGATAGAATACCTCTTCTGACACTTCAAAAGGCATTATTATCCTGGAAATTACGGTGTCGAAAGATAGTTCAGAATAAGGGATGTCAAATAGAACATTTAAAACACAACAATTTTATGTAATTTAGTTTTGTGAATACAATATACATCGTCTAAAAAATGTGTGAACAGCCTCTGTATATCGTCAACAGCCACTGCATAAGGAAATGAAGCTAAAGCCTAAATTGAGACTAAGAGTTTCGTACTGTTTTATCAGTTTATTTTTCTTTTTAACGGAACTCTTTTCTTGGATTTATATATATATACAGTAACCACCGCTTATAGTGATCAGTGGTTATAAGAATCAACCGTTTATAAGAATCAATATCGCGAAAACAAAAACAAATGTATTATTTCCATGTTAAAATTTTCGCTTTAAAGAATCAATCCACCGGTTTTAAGAATCAGTTTACACTCTTCGCTTTCTTTTCATTTTTTCAAAAAAGCCACTTAAATCCTCAAAGGGCACAAAGTTCTTTTTTTTTTTTTTAAGAAAGATTGATAAGGTGGGATGAAATATAGTCGTAAAATTCATCCTTTTCTTTGTTAGACATAACATAATAGTTTCCCCTTAAACGCTTTAGCACAACACTGTCCTATTAGCTTGACCCAGGGCCATCTTTACCCGTCCGGATCCGATTTCACTTTTCTCCACTGGCAAGCAAAAATAGGGACTCTTTTTTCCCACCTCCTGGTTGCGGCTTCCTGGACCCTGAAACACATAAATCTTCGGCGAAGTGTCCACTATCACATAGGCAAAGTGACATTAGTAGATTCAGCATGTTATCAAACCTTGAAACTTAAGCTAGAAGGTGAATCTTCGTTTAAGACTATTAGTATTGAAAGAGGTACAAACAGCCTCCTGAAAACTTCATTACGTCAAACTACCATAGAAAACTTTTTCTTGCTCCCTTCCTGTACATAAAATGTTAAAACTGTTAAGCAGGTATGTTGTAAGAAATATTGGATTTTTTTTTCTTCTGTTACTATAATCACCTACTTATAGGTCTAGAAATTAAGTTGTATTTTTAAAATTATAAAAAATAATTTTAATAAAAGATAATTAACGTAAATTAAAGAGTATTTTATGGTAAATTATCTAATATATGTATATATAGGTGTGTGTGTGTGCCTGTCCAAAAACCTAAATTTCGGCTATAAGAATCAACCGCTTATAAGAATCAAATCAGTAATAACAAACGTGATTCTTATAAGCGGAAATCACTGTATATATTATTTTTCATTGAAATTTCTCGCATGTATATATTATTATATTGTCAAACATATTCGGATACTGTGCTATATTTCATTTGAAAGAAAAATATTTTCCGTTTAATTCTAAGTAAAATAAATAAATCTAGGTTTTTATTTTTATATTTTTCATTTATGCTTATAGGTATTTTCTAACAAATTTCGATTAGATTTACAGTTTCAACGGTAAAGCCTCACGATATTCCGCAGAGCAATGGCCATAGGTGTAAAGAAAGTCGCTGTGGTGTATTTCGTAGCTGTCACTCCAATTTATCCCAGGTGTTCCAACCGGTAAAAACCCGTCCTCTAAGGAAAGCAATTAACATTTTTCTCCCATTCTCAAAGAAACTCCCTCTCGCTGATACTGCACTGCGTGGAAGCGAACTTTATCTTGCTGTTAAAGACTAGGGTCGGTCAGCTGCTTATTGTGACTATAATGCAGGGAGGGTGGAACTGTCCAGAATATCTTGACAGGTATACTCTCCACACCTAAACGCATTCCCGAAACGGAGCATTGAATAGAGCAATCCATCTGTTGTCTAAATCCACAGTTTCCCGACTCATATCACAGGACTTGGTCGAACCGATACTAAAAAATAAAAAATACGTTTATTTTCTAGGGAAAAAAATAATTCTGAAACTGAGAACTCAGTTGAGTTTTCGAAGTTCTTCTAGTTCCAAAATGCTGCCAAAGTAGACAGGATCGATGCACTGGCATCGTGGAAAAAGATAGGCATAAAGCAAAATATTTAGAAGTGCACTGCAGTATAAGAGCAAAGAAAAATAAAATAAAATTTAATCAAGGTGTGACATCGCTCTGATTATAGTGGAAAACATGATCTGCGTAAGCATTCTCGGGCACTGATAAGATAAACTCAAGAAATTTGCACTAGATAATCAGTGTCAAAGAAATGAATCACTTAAAGTTTACATTCTCTATTTACTCACTCTATGACTGTGGAAGAGTACTAGAATTACACCATTTTACAAGTGTTTTTCTTTTCTTTTTTTTTCTTATAGTGCTTCTCTGCAGTTCAAAATATTTCTCAAGTTCGAATGTTGGAGAGTATCCTAAAAACAGTTTAAAACATGCAGGGTTTTTTTTTTTTTCACTTTATGCGTAACTTTATTATTAAATAACTATTTTTACATTGGTTAACAAGATCTCTCTCTCTAACTCTCTTATCTATCTTTCTTTCTTTTACCTTTTCCCCATAGAATTCTGATAATTTAAATAGAATCTGAAGCAGTTTTATATCGAAAATTTCCGTACCTTAAAATTCTGATCTAATAGATAAAAAGAAATACAAAACATACCATGGTAGCTCTGAAAATGGATAATAAAACATTCTTCTTCTTCAGATCAAGATAGAGCACTGACAAGAGAAGTCACAATATGATTATAAGATTTTATCTGAAACCAAGAAAATTGAAATACCTGAAATGAGAGCCCACCTGTAAAATTTCTACGTTAATATCCGTAGCTGGGCTTAAATTCCTGAACATAGACCCGGTGTATTTATGAATGAAGAATTTTCACTTAAAACAATTAACTAAAGATTTTGAGTACTTCAGGAATTACTCTTTCTTTACTTTCAGTTTTCTATTCACATTCTATTAATTTCAGCTATCCTTTTACAAGCTTCAAACATTGGGTGAATAGCTTTACATTGAGTGAATAGCTTCAGTTTTGCTTCTTCTTGATGCAATTTAAGAATAAAGCAAGAATTTTGCATCTGCAAGATCAAGATTAAGTAACATACAATTCATTAAAGGGGAGTTTTTAAAATTCAGTTCCATCCCCCCCCAAAAAAAAAAGAAAAGGGGGGGGGGTTAAAAATATAGGAACTGACAATCTTCAATTAACAAACGATTGAGGTCCATTTAAAAGAGAAAATGTTGTTGCTAATGCCCCCTGGCCGAAGTTCCAGACCAGATTCATATAGACTTCGGGATGAGTAGAGCGGCTCCGATTTATAATAGCACCATAAGGTTCGGAGTCTCACTAGGCTAGAGTCTAACCCCCACAATTTTGACCGAGCAGCCTCCAGGGGCGACATCTGGGGTTGATCGTACCTTCCCCACCTACTGACTTCATTGAAGGACTTTCCGGTCTACGGATTTAACGTGCCCATATCCAGCCTAGATACGATGGAATTTCATGGCGCTTGTCGGGATTCGATCCAAGCACCCTCAGTACCGAAAGCTAACGCGTTACTGATAGGCTACCACGAGCCCAGAGAGAAAATAAACGACGAGAAAGCTTGCTCTTTAACAAAGAGCTTTTTTATGGCAAAATTTAGTAATTAGGTATAGAAAGTCTTTTTATTTATTTCATTTATGCATATCATATTCTGAACCAACTCATGAGATGGCAGTTGTTCGAAAGGATACATTCCCTATAACCTCCCCAGTGACGTAGCAAACATAACTGACACCCAGGGCACGATAACTTTTTGGCGCCCCCTATGATCTTGGGGATCAAATAGTCCAATGGTCTGGGGGACCATTTGGCGCCCTCTGCGAGAGGCGCCCGGGGCATGTTAGACCCTCCTGCCCCCCCCCCCCCGCTATGTCACTGAACCTCCCTCACCCTCACCCTCTGTTTACGTCCCTAGCTCGTTTCCCTTCTGCTTCATATTTTCAATAAATTTTACTCTCTACCCTCGGAACGCGAGAATGAAATAAGCACGAAGTAAAGCACGGCATGAGCTACTTTTAAGAGGAAACAGCGGGCCCAAGTGTGCCATTTTTTCTATATGGTAATCATAGCAGCAGATATAAAGACCGCTGTACGAAGTTGATATCATTGAACCCCTTCAACGAAGTCTGAAAAGCCAGCAAAGCTGCGAAGCCTGCAGAGAAAAATAAACCAATGAACAGGAAGTCTTAGTGCCCCGTGTAAGAAATACTGAGTAGAAGTTAGAGTGTGGGGTGAATGAGTCTAGTTTATCGTTAGGGTATTTGTTATCTAGCTGAGTTAATTCAGAGTAGGAATACACTATCTACCAATAAGTATTTGGACATTTGGACACCTGTGATAGAAAAGAAAAGCAAAATTTATTCATATTCAATAGTTGGTAGAGCCTCCACGAGAGGCAATTACAGCCTCAACCCTCCGGGGTATACTTTCCACAAGTCCTTGTATGACGGCTAGTGGTATTTTCTTCCACTCGACTTGGAGAAGACATGTAAGTTCCTTCACCGATTTTGTACGGTTGTTGCACCCCTTAATTCGGCGATCCAACTCGTCCCAGAGGTTCTCGATAGGGTTCAGGTCTGGGCTCTGGGCAGGCCAGTCCATTCAGTTAACCCCATTGTCACCATACCAATCCATGGTAGACCTCGCAATGTGACAGCTGGCGTTGTCGTCCTGGAAGTAACATGGGTCCAACCCGTAAAACTGCCCCGACGAGGAAGCACACTGTCATCAAAAATAGTGCAGTGTACGTCAGCTTTGAACTTACCATGAATTGGGACCAAGGATCCCAGTCCATACCAGGAGAAACATCCCCAAACCATAATTCCACCTCCGCCTAACTTTATTGTGGGCATAATGCATTCTGGAGGAGGCGTTCTCCAGGCAGACGCCAGACCCAGCCATCCGAACGGTAAAGGGTGAACCTTGATTCGTCGCTCCAGAGAACCCATTTCCACTGACCTGCGATCTACTTTCGAAGTGCTTTGCACCATATTAACCGAGCAGCGTGGTTGGACTTTGTGATCAAAGGCTTATCGGCGGCAGCATGACCATTAAAACCAAGCACATGTGCTTCCTTACGGATGGTAGTCATTGAAACAACACTCCCGGATGCCTGTTGAAACTCCTGGAGCCTGTGTGAAACTCCTGGGTCTATGTGTACCACGGGTTGGGTGCGGTTATTCCGAATTTCTCTGGAGAGCATCTATCTGTCTCTATCTCCCAGTGTCGTGGATCTGCCGACTCGGGACACATTCCAACAATCACTGCTCACCTTCCACTTCTGAATTACAAAGGCCACTGTCGATTTTGGGTAATTCAGCTCGCTATAGATATGTCCCTTAAGGATCGGCCATTTCTGTGATACTCGACGATTACACCTTTCTCGAAATCAGATAACTCTGCACTTCGTGACATCTTGCACGCGACTAATGCCAATGTTGTTCCCTACACGATATTTAACGGCGGAAGGTTTGACGTATATCAGGACCGCAAACCGCAGATATCGTCATTTGCATAGATGTCCAAATACTTATTGATAGATAGTGTAGATTTTGTACAAAACCGTGCAATGGCTAAAATTTGGTTTCAGATTTTTTGTAGTTTCTCTGAAATCGAATAGCGAATAACCTTATTATTGAATTGTAGCTATACCGTGGTCTTTTATAATTCAACCAGGTCTAAAGAAAAAGGTTATTCTACAAACATTAAAATTACTGTTATGAAATATCATCTTAAACTTGTATTATCTCGAATATCATTACACCGTGTTTCCATAAAAAAATTTAAAAAATGAAGAGAACATTTAAATTTAAATATCTGTGTAACGAATCATTTTTATGTATTGCATATTGAATCATTAATGGATGTTATAATGAATCATTTGTTCATGTTTCAAGTGCTAAAAAATTCTACATCATTAACAATAAAAACGGAAAAAAAAATAATTATCGATATTCAGAAAGTATAAATACAAAGCTCACAAAAGTAAAAGTAATAGTAATGTTGTCCTCTTTTAAAGTATGCATTTTCTATGTAAGACTGAAAACGAACCGTTAAGATCTCGTGGATGTGTGATTAATATACGGCGATTCACTGGAAAGAGGCCGCGAATATTCGGTAATGACTCCCGCTAGGATTAAACAATCTGAACAGAAAAAAAATACACTACATACCTTGGAGTATGTGTAATCGATTGCATTACATGCGATGCTGGAAGTCATCTCTGTTTTCTGACGGACACGTTTCGACGCGGCGCTCCATGTTCCTGAACGTATTGGCAAGGATATCGAGGGTAATAGCAGCAATATCATGTTGGATGTTTTCATTTAAATCATCCACAGTACGCAGCTTGTTCCAATAGACTTTTCCCAAAGGAAGAAGTTTGGTTGTGTCAGATCCGGCGACCGTGGTGGCCAAAGCCCCTTTGAAATGACCCTGTTGCCGATGGAAGACTCAATTTCTACCATGCTCCTTGCTAATGTGTCACACGTTGCTCCAACTTACTGAAAGTAACCCTCCGTTAACTCACGATCATTCAGTTGATTCACGAACTTTTCAAAAATGTCCAGGCACACATCGCTGTCAAAGAAAATGGGGCCAGTGGTGCGCAACCGACACATCGTGCGCCACACACCAACTTTTTGATCAGGATGTGGTGTTTAGTCAGTGACAAAGTGATTTTCAGCGGCCCATATACCGGTGTTTTGCGAGTTAACATAACCCAACAAATGGAACCCCGCCTCATACGAGAACACTGTTATGTGATATGCCATCTACCGAGGAGAACATTGTACGTTGATTCGTTCAGATTACTTTGTCTTAGCGAGAGTTATTACAGAATATTCGGGGCCTCTGCCAAGTGAATCCTTCAGTATAAATGAGAAAAAATATATTAATTTTCTCGCTCATTTACATGTTGATGAGATATGTATTTTAATATAATGCTTTTGTACAGTTTTATACAATGGACAATTTTACATTATGTTAGCTTTCCAAATGAGGAAATACTATAAAATTATAGTCTTTTTAAATAATTACTTTTTCAACGACACGAACCGCAACATCATACACTGCAAAGAGATAAGATTAGTTATTTATTTGTAAGTCTGCTGATCTAACTCGCACAGCAACTTGCGTTGGTTATTCCATACAAATAACATTTTCGAGAGAAACTATATGTTTATGGAGATCTCTCATTTCGAATAGCTACACTTAATTAAATGATTATGATAATAAAATGAGCAGAGATTAAGAAAAATTGTCAAGAAAAATAAATTTCCTGAAAACATTCATAATAAATTAGAAATTAAAAAATGTGTGCTCTTATTCTACAAAGATTCAAGAACAAATTTTGTGGAAAAACACATCTACAACTTTAGAGGCAGTGTAATAACTGGAATGTCACAGACGTTACCATCTTGTTAGCAATATTGAAGATATGATTTGGATTGTTTTGTGACTGGTGCCTTACTACTTTTTGAAAAGAATAATTTTATTCGATGGTTTCGGGAGCCGTTTCTGAACTCAGGGAGAAAATTCTTACCGGGCTCTAAGGTCTCACAGAGGCCCTCGGTTTTACCTTCACAGAGGCCCTCCATTTACCTTCAGAAGCTCAAGTTAGTGAGGATTCTTAACCCGTCGTCAGGTTTGATTTTATTCATACACACAAGCATACATGTAAACGAAACGCTGTTAAAATAATTTATCCCTTCGTAAACAGCGTTGATGCGACTTTTCAAAGCACAGTAATTAGGGAAAATTTGAGAAAACAGGGGAATTCAATGGATGCCTGCATCATTTATGTTTTTGTAAATCTTGGTAACAAATTTTGTCATTAGGTGGCACTGCAGCACTACGAATGATTTGAAAGGTCTATAGTTGTTCATCAGTTTTTCTCTATATTCAGTTATAAAATAAGTTATTGAAATCGTGATATGCTTCTTTTTACGCTATCACTTGTTCAGCCTGCTACTTTTGCAAGAATTTTTTTAAAAATTTCAAAGCATAAAACTCACGCAATGAATGTCAGATGCTGCCATCTATCGAGCTCACGTGACAACATTAACCGATTCTATTTTTTAATTTTTTGAGGCAATACCTGAGGTACTATTCCTTTAAATTATTCTTTTATTATTAGTAATAGTTTACAAACGCCTATGCTACGTCTCTGTTTAGACAGTCTTCTTTTAAAGGGTAAAAACAGCTTCATCGTGTAATGCAATCGAAGTCTGTAAACACTGATCATCACCAGTAAGTAAACATTTATGAGTTTCAAACGGAAATACGAAAGTTGTGTTTATTGAAAACAAAACGTTTCTGCTTCTGAAACTCTAAATCTGAACTTGGCTTTATCATTAGGTTTTTTTTATGTTCTTCTCCTACTATGGACTTCTCCTTTGAAAATCTATCTCGAAGGCTACACATCTTATCTTGCAGATACGTCTTCAGGTGGAGTTTATTTTCAGCCATCTCTTTTAAATGATGATTTTTTCTTACTTGGTATGATCCATGTCTTTAATTACCTTTGGCATCTCCCGAAGAAAAATGGTCAAGGAAGTATTCCCGTCCTCAAGTATAGTGCCACTGATGCACATAATGAGCAGTGAAACTGCTAATCGCATTTTAGTGACTGAATACCTAAGTGTGCGTAGACCACATTACGGACCACAACATGAATATTATTGATTAACACTTCATGAGCTCAATCCTCCATAGTAACAAGCAATATAGTCCAGTCAATGAATGCATTGTAGAGTGCATGGAATATGCGACAATTTTTGACTTGAGGACTTTGTTAGGAGTAGTTAGCAGGTAAACATACTAAAAGTCCCCGCCCCTGGGAGGTGAGCTAAAGGGGGGGGGGGGGGGGGGGTGGAAAGGTCCCATTTTTTGGTTTTACGCTTATATCTCAGAAATGGTGCACTGTAGAAAAAAATGTTCTTATAAAAATTAAAGCTATTTAAATTTCCTATAAAATTGTCTATATACATATTTGTCGAATTTCCAACGGTTTTCGAGATATACATTATTAAAAATCGATAATTCTCGAAAAAAATAATTTTTACCTCACTCTTTTGGTCAAACATTTGCTTCTAGTTCCCCCCCCCCCCCCCCCATGATCGTTTCTCAGAAAAATTGTCACAGACGAAGTTGTAGAGCATTAAATTTCTTTCAATTTCATATATACTTTTGCCATTTTATCTTCAACCAATCAAAAGTTAATAGAATTTCTAACATGTACGCTCAATTTCGATGTTCCTCTAGAAATGTGTATGTTGAGAGCCTGTTGCGTTTTAACTGCTGTAACTTGCTATCATGATGAATAACACTTTAGCAATGGAAATCAGGGAATTGCAATTGAAACACACTTTTTTATAATTATAACTTTTATTATATTATTACGAATCATATATTATTACGGAAAGTACACTGCTGGCCACCCAAATTGCAACACCAAGAAATACAAGAGATATCACAACAAAATTTATTTTGTAGATAACATGTTGACCAAGTATCAAATGATTAAATTTATAGACTTCTGTGAAGTGTGGTTCCTGCCAAAATCAGTAGCCAGAGTAGCCGCCATTGTTGGAAATCACCGCTGCCACACGCCTCGGCATTGATTCAAAGAGACTTTGGATGAGTTCTTGGGGTACAGCAGAACGAGCAGCTTCCACACGTTGCCAAAGTTGATCTGCTGTAGCAGCTGGGATGGAATCTGGGTAAATCGTAGAGCAACCATAGACCACATGTTTTCTATCGGCGAAAGATCCGGAGAGCGAGGCGGCCAGGGAAGCAATTCAATCTGGCGATTGACGAAGAACCGTTGGACAATGCGTGCCACGTGTGGTCGCGCATTATCCTGTTGAAATATGGCTGTGGGCAAGCCCTGAAGGTAAGGAAGGACAACTGGCTCCAACACCTCGGAGATGTAGCGCTGGCTGTTTAAAGTACCGGCAATGCGTACTAGAGGTGTGCGAGAGTGAT
Organism: Dolomedes plantarius; assembly: GCA_907164885.2. Taxonomy (NCBI): domain Eukaryota; kingdom Metazoa; phylum Arthropoda; class Arachnida; order Araneae; family Dolomedidae; genus Dolomedes; species Dolomedes plantarius. Next base: position 172,556,286 of record OU015494.1, read on the forward strand.
ATCCAATACCGCCCCATACCAGAATACCCGGTGCAGGACCAGTGTGGCGGTGCATAACGCAGCTGTTCAGCATCCTCTCTTCACGGTGTCTCCAGACTCGAATGCGACCATCGTGGTGTTGCAGACAGAAGCGTGACTCGTCAGTAAAGACAATTTCATTCCATTCTGCCGTCCACATCCTTCTGTCATCGCACCATTGGCGGCGGAGACGTCTGTGGTTCTGTGTCAAGGGTAGACAAAGCAATGGACGTCTTGCGGACAGACCACTCTGCTGAAAACGGCGTCGAATGGTACGCGCAGACACTGGATGATGCGTTACAGACTGCATGTGCTGTGCTATGGTTCGTGATGTGACTGAGCTATCCGTCACTGCCATGCGCACAATTTGCCTGTCATCACGTGAAGTGGTGCGCTGAGGTGGATGCGATCGAACACGCCGGTCCGTCGTACCCTCCTGCATCCAACGATCACATATCCGCATTACAGTTGTTTGGTTTCGTCCAACACAACTGCCGATTTCCCTGAAAGATAATCCACAATCTCGGTAGGCCACTATCCTTCCTCTGTCGAACTCGGATACTTGATCAAAAGATGATCGCTGTTTTCGACGAGGCATAATTGATCGTTTTCTGAAAAAAAACCACAAGAAAAACACAATTGCCGAACTTGAAATCGTCGAAATCTCCAAGCCTTAAATAGCGCTTTGAAGTGGCGCCACAGGCGCGCGTGATGTGCGTCTGCGCTGAAATTCTAATCATTTGCATATCTCACCTTCGCTAATGCATGTTGTAAATTTCATGTTATTTGCATGTTTCCTTCAGGGTGTTGCATTTACAGTGGCCAGCAGTGTATTTACATAGACTGATAATAATTCTCAAATGAAAAAAATGTGCATTCAAGGCAACATCTTGGTTTTTTTGAGGCGGAATGGTCGAAGCTCTTTCATCTTCGTCGGCAGTGAAGACGTCGTCCAAAGAGATTGTTAGAGTATTGATGTCGTCGTCGTCATCTTCTTCCTGAATTAATATTGCGACTCCGTTGTTGCAATTGCCCTTGCAATCCGGGCATGTGACAGAGCAGTTTAACGACGCTTTTGTACAACCACACCTGCCATTGTCACATCCTTTCGTGCATCGGCAAAAAATCATCTTCAAGATTTCGTCAAGGGTAGCATCCAACTCTGAGAGTTTCGGAACTAGTTGGTCATTCCTCCTCTCCCTACCCCAATTCGGCGCCCTACCATTAGATTCCTTCCTTAACCACAGGTGTAGGTGGTGGTACGTCCAGAATGCATTCTGCTTAACAGCTCCTTCAGTTGGAGGGAGAGTTGAGAGATCAGGCTTCATGTTTGCAGCGGCTTTGATAAATGATTTGTAGCGGAACTCGTTGAGGGATTTTTCTGTGGCTGGAGTGCCATACCATGAGAGAGTACTCATGATCCCAACAGTCTTAATGGAGTCAGGGGAAGAAGATCCGATGGCAAATACCTCAGCTGCACGTTGTATGATTTTGGACTTCTGGTACATTTTGACAAAACCCACTTTACTATTACGATACGCTTCGGATGTTGTGTCACAGCCTGTGAGTGCATGTAAGAATAACAAATGGGCATTGTCCTTCATTTTCAACTCCTGCTGCAGCTGTTGTGAGGAATATACACTCGTCTTGACCTTTCCTCTTCCAGGTTTTACCAGCAGAATGTCGCGATCAGTTGGGGTTTTGGCTACCAAGAGAACAGTCAAGTCGACGTCCACTCCAATAACAGCAACCGAGGAATTTTGCGATTTGTTGATAGCTGTCTTCACAATATCAACGTCAGCATTACCTGAAGCTTGGAGCGTATTTTATCAGCTGACTCTTATTATGAAAGTTGGAAGGGACATCCTCTTGTTTGACTTTAATTTCACTTTCCAAATTGACATTGATGTCCACACATCTCCTGAGTCGATATCGTCGATTTTGTTCAGCTGCTTTTATGCTCTCTGATGTGTCAGTGTACCCATCAAAAATTACTATACAACCTCTACCATGATAATGGGTCTCCAGAAATCTAACATAACCATCGCAAATAGTTGATACAATTGTCTCTTTTTACCAAACAAATTTGTGGACTAGGAATCCTCAATCAACAACAAATTCAAAGGTACACTGGTGTAAGAAATTAAGAGAATTTGCAGACTTGGTCAATTATCTCTAGAACTACTGTACCGATTTTAACCTTTAGCTTGCGGGCCCATTTTTCCGATTCGATCTGTAGAACGGGAAATTTCAAACCCCTTTTGCAAGAAGGGCTATTAAGGGGGGTTATATACAATATCAATATATATATATGTGTGTGTGTGTGTGTGTATTTTTCTTGGGCCCGTATTCTTGGGATACATGCTATCCCACCCCGTAAGGAAAGGGTTTATGAAATTTGATATGTACATACATTGATACAATACAAAACAAATAACCATTCAATAATTGTAATACACACGCATGATCGTGCGTAACACTCGTTGGAGTCGGAAGGTATGAAACAGCGGTTGCAGAATAAACAAAAAAATGGGTTAATAGAAGGGTTAATAGGAGGTATGGTCCCCTCTTACAGATATACAGGTCTCGCAGCGTGATTTCATACTTGAAATAAGGCAGTTTATCATTTCCTGTGGCAATTGGTCCCACTCGTTCAGCAACGCTGTTTTCATTCCCTGGATGGTTCTCGGAGTGGGTTTGCGAGATGCAATTGCCCTCCCCAGAGCGTCCCAGACATGCTCTATAGGGTTAAGGTCTGGAGATCTGGCTGGTCAATCCATCCGGCGAATATCCTCACTCTCTAGAAATTCGTCGACCAGAAGAGCTCTATGTGGCCTCGCGTTATCGTCCATTAAAATGAACTCGGGGCCAACTGCACCCTTGAAAAGGCAAACATAGGGCTCCAAGACCTCATCCCTATACCTCACACCAGTCACAGTGCCTCTTTCAAAGACATGGAGAGGTGTGCGGCCATCCAACATGATGCCTGCCCAGACCATTAAACCTCCTCCGCCATAATGGTCGATTTCGCGGACATTGGAGGGTAGGTAGCGGGTCCCTGGTTCTCTCCATATGAACGTACGGTGAGAATCGGTGTTTAGGCTGAACCGGGACTCATCAGTGAAGAGAACGGTCGCCCATTGATCCATACTCCAATCTCTATACTCTCTGCACCATAATAAACGGATTCTCCTGTTCGTAGAAGTGAGCGGGACGCAAACAGCAGGTCTTCTTGCAAACAACCCTCTCTCATGAAGTCTTTTGGAAACAGTCACCCTTGATACACGGGTTCCTGTGGCTGCATACATGTAACGAGAGAGCTGAGAAGCTGTAGCACTCCTGTTACGCATCGCTATAATCGACAAATGGCGATCTTCTCTGGCCGTCGTGGCTCTTGGACGACCTTGTCCAGGCTTTCTCTCGATGGATCCGGTATCCTGGAACTGTTTCCATAAGTTACACACTAAGCTGAGCGTTAAATTGAACTCTCTACAAATTTGGATTTGAGATTGGCCTGCTTCTAGCCTCCCCACAATTCGCCACCTCATTCCATCATCTGAACGTTGGTAGTTACTCATTTTTACTGTTATAATTTGAAATTAACCGATTGCTGCAAAATAACACCAAGAAATTCGCCGAGATGTGCTAGCGAACGATATGTGTCTTAACTTACGCGCGCTTATAAAGCCTGTTTCTCTACTGGCTCCGTCTACACACACGTGTACGCTTACGTATTTGATGTACAAGATTTGCATTTTTGTCTAGAAGCAGTGGTTTTACATTCAGTTCAGTTCTTTTCATGAAATTCGATAAAATATGCAAACTCTCTTAATTTATTTCACCAGTGTAATTAAATCAGTATCCTTATCAATTTACTTAAACAGTGTGTATAGTGCTGACTATCTGCACTTCCTCATTCCACTTCCGTTGAAGAATGCCAGGGGGTAGGGAGCGAGTTCATATTGCATATAATTCTTCAAATCCTCGTTCGATTTCTTGGTAATGGAGATTCGCTGAAAAAGCAAGAAGGGATCCACAAAAACATTTTCACTGTCAATCTTGATTGCCGAATTCATTGAGGAAAAAGTGCGCGATCTTTCCGTAACAGTTTGATATTTGTGAATGGCAAGTTTTCCATTTTTGCTATTGCTCGTTTGCCAATTGTAACTGCATCATGTCATAAGATTGTATCATCTCACACGACTCCTGTCGCTATTGACATGATTTTTTTTATCCTCCGAAAAGGAGGGTGATTATCAAACCATTGTGTAAGCTTGTCAATGTCACTTGCGCCTCGACTTTGGCGAGTTTCTCCAAAATCCTTGTGCTTCTCACTTGATGAAAACAAAACACCACAATATTCTTCGAGTGAAGCACATATGTCTTAAGTTGCAGTCACCCCAATTACCCATTTACTGAGAGCACTATCTATCATACCTCTACCACGGGCCATGCCACCTCGGCTTGAGAATGACCGCATCAAGGTTGTCTCGATGGTCATGTCTGACCACATGCCGCACCAGAACCGGTCATTCCTTCTCATAGTGAAGTAGCCTTTGTTCACGAACTTCTCGTACTCCTATGGTGTCAATAGAGTATAGAGACTTTCCATATCCTGTACATATAAGTTGCAAGACTTGACATATGGGAAGTGTCCAGCAGCGTGAAAATAGGGTATAGTTCGCTTCCAGCAGTTCAGGTGATCAAAGAAATCGCCAGACCTCTCTGCATGGATGTACTTCTTTATCAAATTCACCATTTTGCAGTATTGGATAAGAACTTAATAGAAGAAGGGTGGAACATTCTAGCCTGTCGGTGGCCTTTTGATATCGAGGAGGAAGCTTGGAAGATTCTCGAACGTTCTACTCCTACCACCGTTAGTTGTTATTAATCAACTTCACCCGACAAAAACATTACAATAATAAAAGCTATAATTATAAAAAAACTGTTGTGTTTCAATTACAATTACTTGTAAGGTATACACAAGATTCGATTCCCAAGAATCGAACTTTTGAGTGAATTTACTTTATTTCCATTGCTAAAGTGTTGTTGTTTATCATGATAGCAAGTTACAGTAATTAAAACGCAACAGGTTCTTAACATACTGATTTCTAGAGGAACATCGAAATTGAGCGTACATCTAATTTCATAAGTTTATGAAAAATTGCAAAAATCACGATATTTTTGCAATTTTTTTCTGTTAGTTAAAACTTGAAAATAAACATGCTTTAGCTTTTTATGCTTGTTGTATGGTTTAAATGACCTACATAAATTAAATTCTGATCATAAATCTTATTTTTTCTGTTCACGCAACGTCTTTGAAAAAACAGAAATTTAGCAATTTTTCACAATTTTCGCTGTGCAACTCTTCGCTCGATTTGCTAGAACAAAACGACCCAGAACTCACCACGCGGAGATGGTTGCACGTCGAGTTCCACTCACAACCTACCCAACCAACCATCCAATTGTTGGGTGTGGTGTTTACATCATATTTACATCTATTTACAATGATTTTCCATAGAATAGGATTATTTGGCTTACTCTGTTTTTTACTTTTTCTTTTTTATATCTATACATATTTAACGTCTCATTTTTTGGAGAAATGATGCATAACAAATCTAGACTCCAGTGTTGCTCGGATATAGCCATCTCTAGCTTCATGTCCACATACTTTATTCGAGGCCTTTGTCACAATTTTGACGCACCTCTCCACAGCCTGGGTGTGACCGGGAAACTTTAGTATTTCTCTCATTGGCATAGTATCAGAATTGATGAATGATTTAATATCATCTTCACTTAGGTTCCGCACCATTGGGGGAGGATACACCACACAATGATTCCAATTAATAATTTCAATGTAATCGGAAGCTTGAAAGTTTATCTTTGGTGGTACGAAATTTCTATCAGTCTTCTTATTTGGGGCTGTTTGTCTTGCTTTTAAGATCCTTCTGTAACCAAGCTCCCGAATATGTTTCCTCAACAAACATTGCCAACAGAACATTCTCTGGGTGCACAAAGAATGCATTTCGTTGAATTACTGGATAGACAACTTGAAGTAATTCGTCGGATAAAAACCGTGATGTTTGGATTGCTTGAAAGACATGTTTTCGTCCGTCAGTAAAATATTTGTTCTTTTTTATGGTAAACCACATAGCCATATATGATTTCAAGATGAAGCCAACAATTTCTTCTAAGTTTCCGGATGGATCTGATGAACTTATATAAAACCTATGGACTCGGTTGGCCGCAGTTAGCCATATGGTATGGGACAAAGGACAGGGTCCCTATTTGCCAAGTCTTATGGACATTGTCCCAAGGTGAATGCATTTGAAATGTCAGACAAATATTGTTGGTCTTTGCTCAACAAATTCCTGTCTATATTAGGAATCGAACAATCTATGGGTTCATAATGAACCACAAGGAGTTTTTCACAGCAAGTGAGCTGCTGCCCGATCGGCCCACTAAAAGAATTTTGTCCCGCAGTTTGACCGTCAATATGTTGGAAAATGGGGCGAAAAGGAAGCTCATTAAAATGCAGGAGGCATATGCACCACTGTAGCGGGCGTTCTACATGATTTTCTAGTCGGTGGATGACACCGTTCTTCCATCCAGAGTGGGTTACATTCGCAGTACACCCTACTACTTGTAGTTTTTCTAGTGATATTGAGTTCAGGCAAACGAGAAATAATGCTATGACTTATATCATTTGATAGACTCGAGAAAGGAGATACATGTTCAATATAAGTTGATCCAGGTTCCTGAATAAGAGAATAGTGTTCTTCTTTCCCATTCCTGCGAAATTACTTGGCATTCTATTTTTCAACGCACAAAGTATCATCTTTTTGTCCGTCAAAGAAAAGACCCCAACTTTCCTCAGTAATTGTGAATTGACTTCAATTGAGTTTAAACCAGTTTAACCTATTTCAAGTGAGTTCTGGTGCGTTTTGTTCTAGCAAAACGAACGAAGAGCAACACAGTGAAAATTGCAAAATATTGATAAATTTCTGATTTTTTTAAGACGTTGCGCGAACGGGAAAAAAATAGATTATTGATCAGAATTTAATTTATTTAGGTTATTTAACCCATAAATCAAGCATAAAAAACTAAAGCATGTTTATTTTAAAAGTTTTAACAAGCAGAAAAAAATTGCAAAAAAATCGTGATTTTTGCAATTTTTCATAAATTTCAAGTATGATGCGCGAATGGAAGATGTTAACCGATTTTAATTTTTTTATGCCGTTTTTCTTCTTTTTACAATAGGCAACTTTTCCGCACTAAAGCGTTCCGAAAAAAAAAATTTATTTTTTTTCGACCCACCCTACTCTACACCCCTCTTTTGAGCACTCATTGACTGGACTAATAAGAAATGTTCATATCAATTTATTGCTCTTCAACCCCATTTATTTTTTACACTAAATACCTTCTAGAAATTTCGACATTGTATTTTCCTTGTGACATGGAATTATAGAATTTGCTTCTCATTGCCTGACACGTGCTACAAAATATTTTTCATTGGGATCACAAACTTCTACCTTGAAAATTGATGTGTCTGTGTATGTTTACTCTGTCTGTGTAATGATACGTATATTTATGTTAACAAAAACATGCATAAAAAGCGTTTGCTTTTCAAGAGTAATCATTCATGTCTAACAGATTATTCTTGAAGCTGTACGCTGCTGTGTATATGGAAAGTGTATTTCATGTAGAGTTTGTCAGTGGGACCAATAACGTAAAAGAAAATAATTCAGTGATAAACGTTTTTTAATTTATTTATGCAGTACATGCATATTATTTCAAAAAGATTATGTCCGTAATCTAAAAAATAAGATTACACCTCTAGTAATGCTTCTTTGAATTCTCCTTTCAGTATCAAGAAGTTTAAACGTTTTTCAGCATCACTTATTGAAGAGACAAGTGACAGATACGTCGATTTATTTATTTCTATCATTAACTATATTAAATCTGTTAATAACATTTACTAGGAAAATATAAAACAACAATAAAGGGGTATGATTAAACAAACAACGTTAAATGGAAAACATAGTATTCAACTGGTGAGGCAATAAATTTGGAACGAACTCAGCATCAGCCATAAATCTAGACCTAACACCAATCCAACTCTCTATCGGCCCTCATCACGTGGCGGTTCCACATAGAAAACAATAATAAGCCCTTATGCCAGACTGACATCTGACTTTGATAGCTATTTAATAGAATTAGGATCAGTAATAAAACTAGCAACAGGTGAACTGCTTATTGGTAGGGATTTTAACACCCACTCCTCCAGAGGTTATGCACAGACTGACACCAGAGGAGAAAAATTATTAGATTTTTATCTTATAACATGGACTTACGGGCCACAATAACCCAAATAGCATCCCGATATACCAGAGTAATGACAAGCATGGCTGACCGGACTTTACTTCAAGTAGGATTCAACTCTCGCTAAAACTTAATAATTGGCAAATAATAGACAAATTAAGCATAAGTGACCACAAGTGTAATAGAGTACTCAATAGATTATTCCTTGGCAGCCCCCTCCCGTCATAGGCTGGGCACGTCGTATGGTAACCACAAAAGATTTAAGAAACAATTAAGGAACTATCAAAAGCAACAGAGGAAAAAATTAAAAACGCGAAAACTACAGACATACTAGTTGTTACCGTACTAAAACTATTAGAAATATTCATAACAGTAGCCCAAAACAACTATAAATAAAAGAAAAACCCGACACTTAAACCACCAACCTGGTGGAAACCAGAATTAAGAGTGGAAAAAAAAACAAAGTTCAGGCAATTGGGAGAAAGAGACAGAAAGAAACAGACCCAGAAAAGAAAACAATGAACCAAATTAAATTTTAAAATGCCAGAGCTCAGTACAAAGGATTAATAATAATAACAAAGGCTAATATGTGGAAGAACTTTCGTACTTCAGCATCACACCCCTATGACAAAATTTTCAAAATGGCCACCACACTAATAAATATACGAGACAAATGGTTTTGGCAAACATTCTAGATAATAACTCCTCTCTGACCTTTAAAATGATCCAGGAAAAATTTATAAAAACGTTTTTCATAACTGAAAAAGACAACTACAATAGGATTAAATACTCCACTCCTCTTTCCTACCCTCTGGCCACCTATACAGAAATTAAAAGACTATTTAGTTATGTTAACACGTGGAAGGCTCCGGGTTTCGATTTAATAGACTGCAAGTTGCTTAAACGAATATTTGAAACATACCCAAAACTCTATAAACAAATGTTTAGAATTAAGCCACTTTCCGTCCCTGCTTAAAAAATCAATAGCAGTTATTTCAAAACAAGGTAAGCCGCCCAACAACATATGGCATATGCACATCGATGCTACGCTAGTTGCTATAGTTGAGCACCACGATATGTTCTACGTTAAATACCCTCCGCAATAAATGGTACGAGTTAAAATTAGCGTAAGTTTGTATAATTTGCTGGTTTCTCATCACACTTCATCCTTGGATTTGATAATGATTCTGTTATTCCCATAAGTTCGTGAGGGTGGGGGGGGGGGCAAGAAAAGCCTAATTGTTTTTAAAATTTAAACATCTGGGTCGAGTTCTCTTACTCGACAGGAATTCACAGAAAATACGCCCAGACCTCACATGAATACGCCTTTCTGCGACCGTATAGGTCTTGCGTTTCGCTACTTTAAAGAGTGCTTCCGCACAAATAAAATATGTTTCGCAGTCATTATTATATTTATTTGTGTTTTACAACGAAAATTTTGGCAACTGGACAGATCACATCAAATAGCGGAACTAAAATTAAAAGGGATAAACCTAAACCTTTTATACAGATCGTTTACTACCTCTTGTTACGATTCGCTGTGGCGCGGTGGCCCAGTTGGCAAGAGCAGAGGGCCAGTGATCTGAACGTCTTGGGTTCGATGCTTGTCGCTGCAAATCCACCGCCGTGTTCACTAATGATGACGGGGCACGTAAAATAGGTCGTAGCTGCAATGTCCTCCAAGTTCTCAAATTTACCTCTGGAGGTGCGGGGTCAAGTGTTCCGGTCTTGTCACTTGACTGGGTTCAAAATTACGGGACCGGTCATTTTGCCAAGTAGGACTCCGACCCTTGTGGTGCTAATTCAAAACAGGAGCCGCCCTTTTCCGCCCAATAGCCTATTAGGACCTGGTGAATGGAACCTCCAACCAAGGGGCATTAACAACAACATCAACAACAACACGATTCGCTGTTATATCGTGGTATCTTGCTGTGATGTGAATGGCCTAATTTCAGGCATTGGGACATGAACATAATCCAGCAGAGTGGCGCCTGTTTATTGACTCGTCCAAACGTAGTCTCAAAGCAGTGCTCCTCCATATAGGCAATGTTTGTCCGTCTGTTCCTGTGGCATATTCTACAAATACAAAGGAAATTTACGAAGTTATGAGTGCTATACTGAAGTTAATTGGGTACACCACATTCACATTTGTGGATATTTGAAAGTCATTGAGATATTAACAGGCATGCAACAAGGATACACTAAATTCTGCTGCTTTCTCTGCGAATGGGACAGCCGTGACGGAAAAAAATCACTACATCCGTAAACAGTGGCCTCCAAGAAAAAACTTCATTCCTGTCATCAAAAACATATCACATGAACCACTTGTGAATCCGCAGTGTGTCTTTCTTCCACCATTGCATATTAAACTCGGTTTGAGGAAAATATTTATAAAAGCTCTGGACAGAGAAGGAGTGGCTTTCTTGCATCTCAGGAACAAATTCAAACATTTAAGTGAGGCAAAGATAAAAGAAAGGATTTTTATTGGCCCACAAATTAAATCAGTTTTTTATGATGAAGAGTTTGAAAATAAATTGTCACCAGCAGAAAAAGAAGCTTGGCTGGCATTCAAATCAGTGTGTTCACGTTTCCTTGGAAATGAGAAAGCTGAAATCTATGAACATCTTGTTGGTGACATGGTGAAATGCTTTTGTGTTATAGGTTGCAATAAATCTTTAAAGCTACACTTTTTGGACCCACATCTGGACTTCTTTCCCCAAAACCTTGGCGCAATTAGGGATGAGCATGGGGTAAGGTTTCACCAGGATATCTCTATGTTTGAAAGGCGTTTCAGTGGACGATGGAATGGAAATATGCTAGCTGAATATTGCTGGTCTGTTATCAGGGACACATCAACAGATGTCTACAAGAGGAAACGGCCAAAAAAATCATTTTAGTGTTTGTGTTTTCTATAATCAAGCCTCTGTTACATTTCTCTGTAACCAATTTGCATAAATATGAGAAGTAGGTCTCCTACAAAAGAGGTACGTGATAGACCCTTTTGGTTTTGATGTATGAATCAAGCACCTTTTGTTTATACAGAATCCCATAGTTTCATCTAAAGGGCAGAAAAAAAGTTCAAATATGTTGTACAGTCTAATCTAAAGTTTCTAAATTCCAAGAAAATTGATGTCTCTGAGGTCTCTTTGGATCATGTCCTTGGGCATACCGACAAATAACTTAGAAAACGTAATATCAAGACGTCTTAACAAAGGATTTTTAAATGTTGATCCACGGTCTTTCACTGTCACCTTGGTAAGATTTTAACAGTTCTGTTTAAACTTGACAACTTAATGGAATTATATCATCACTTGAAGGCGAAGTTCCTTAACATGCAACGTTGACGGAAAGCATACAGACCTCGAGAAACGACAGGCTACTCAGCTGCCAATTCAAGAATTGACTGTTGGCGTGTTCTGGTCAAAGTGAAGAGAAATTTTTAATTTTTCAAGCCTGTACTAAGGAAAGGGAGATATACACCCAAAAATTAAGTGAAAGAGAAAAATTGACATTAAACAAGGGCGAAAGGTTTATTACACAGTTAAAAATAAAATATGACCATTAAAATGTTTGATAAAATACTAAAATTTTAGCTGATAAATAGGACAGTAAATATTCCTACATTACTTAAGGGCCTGTTCACACAGGAGTCCGTTGCGCAGCGTTAAGGGAAAGATGACGTTGAGACGAAAATAAACCAATCATAGGCGTTAAAAATTTCATTACTAATCATTTGGAGGCATATGATTGGTTTATTTTCGTCTCAAAGTCATCTTTTCCTTAACGCAACGCAACGGACTCCTATGTGAACATGCCCTTAGTTTGATTTTGAAAAAATTGCATGTCACCTCTTTGTGTTTTCCTTTTCAGCAGAAACGCAAAAACAGCTTTCAAGGAATACAGGTTCAGGGGGTATCCCTTAATGATGACTGTCTTCAGTTACTAATGAGCAAGTCATTATAGGTTAAAAATGATATTGACACGCACAAGCGCATTGTAAATTGTCGTAAATTGATGTAAGAGCAGATGAATAGGACCATAACGTCTGGCTGGATTTAGGGCCTGTTCACATAGGAGTCCATTGCGTAGCGTTAAGGAAAAGATGACGTTGAGACGAAAATAAACCAATCATAGGCGTTAAAAATGTCATTGCTAAACTTTTTAACGCCTATGATTGGTTTATTTTCGTCTCAACGTCATCTTTCCCTTAACGCAACGCCCCGGACTCCTATGTGAACAGGCCCTTACTTGTAACAAACATCGGCGAGCGAATCGACTGAAAAGATTTCTGTGGATATGAAAGAATGATCTCTTCATATGCACAGAACTAGGCTAAATGACTTCTAACTTCTCAACTGGGCTACCTGAAAACAACATCATGAAGACGAAAATAATTTAATAACATTAGATGTCCCACGCTTGTTTCTTCTTGTTATCCTTTTGACCATAGAGGTAGCAAATGATTCAGTTTACGTATAGGTAGGCGTGGTTTTTAACGCAATGCTTCAGAATAGTAGTCATACTGCGTATCACTTGCACATGATATCTCTCAACACAATGTAGTGTGTATGTAAACAAATCGGGATGAAAATTTGGTTATTCACTTTTAAATTATCACAATGGTGGTATATTTTACGCACTGTTTGAACTGTCTCCCATTAGTAAATCTTAAGGTGAGGTGACAGTTTAAGTAAATGTCACATTTACAAATGTATGTGTTCCGTTTTGTAATTTCAGTTTCAAAAGAATATGTTTAAAAATTAAAATGATAGAAATTGGGTTTTTAAGTTATATATTAAATATATTAGTTCTTATTGTGGGGAAATTATGTGATTTATTTTAATTTTTTTAGGGTGTAATGCTCGTGTTAATTTAATGATCATTTTCCCATCTTTTAGAATAATTTTATTGCATTTTATTGCAATCAAATTAAAAATGCTCTCTAGGAGACAAAACAGTTATAGTTTATTTTTTTAAGCGTTTTGTGATAGAAATTCTTATCAATAGCTTTTTGTATTTACATTAATCATCTCTAAGTAGTATTATATCATGCAGTTTGGTACGTAAAAATTCACGTTTTAAAAATCTAATGAAGTTCCTAGGATCTTTTTTTCTCCCTGTTTTAAATTGGTAGGATTTATTTCTGTATGTGTGTCTTCTGTAATGCTTTATTGAAGTTTGGCTCTTAGAAAGGAAAATAAGATTTTCATAGAAATTTTTAAATTTCATATCTCTTAGTCTTTTATCCGATTAATTTCTTAATATCTATGCTCAGAATTTTAGAGCATGTATGTCACCTGATAGGTAGCTACAAATTTTTTCATACCCCATTAAATTATTCATTTGAATTCTTAGTTCATTGACAGTAGTTTTATTCTTCCATAATCTTTTATCTCATGTTTTTTATTTTATGCAAATTTATAAGTATTTAATGATGGGGAAAAGTATTATTTTAACCCTTGAGACTTTTTTTCTTCTGTCTCTTGCTTTCAACTGGAAGAAGTATTTAAGATAAATTATTCCATCCTCAAGTGTGGTATTCAAAAGCATCAAAATTGTACCATCTGAGACACTTTTGAACACCAAATTAATAATGGGATATTCTGTCACAAGCATGTTTCAAGGTGAAAATATCTGATAAAAAATATATTTCCTGTACTTAGAGGGTGAAAGTCTATTTTGAAACAAGGCCATATGTAATTATAGTATTTATCTGAATTTTTTAATTATTTATTTTTGCTGAATACATTAGATTATATTGTATGATGACATCACAAAGAAAAGTGTGTAAAAGTTGCTCTGATTAAAGGTTTATGATTTATCAAATTCGTTATTAAAATGCAAAATTGTGTTTCTTATCTGTATATCAACTTATGTCTACAACTGACATAATTTCATCATACACCATACCATGCAAATATGAATATTGATGATTAATACCTGTGTTGAAAAATTTTAGAAGTGTTCTAGCTCTGAGATGTAATTCTTATCAGGGGAACAAAGCAAAGATATGAAATAATTGTAATTTCCTGAAAACAATTATAAAGTTATAATTGTACCTCTATTATTTCCAAAAATTAAACTATACTCAATCCTAAATTAATTTCTAATCAACAAACTGTAATTTTAAACTAGATTGTGTCATTTTTATGTAGAATTTCATAATTTTTTTTAAAAATATATCGTATGGAGATATTGTGCACAACATCTCTCTCATCTGTATGGTAGTTTCATGCTTGACATGTTTACTGAGTTAAGTGGATCTAAAAACTTATGTTAAGACAATGCTATAAGACTGTCAGTAGAAGAAACTATAAATATGGACAGTTAAATTGTAATGATTCTTTTTTTTCCATAATTAACTTATACATGTTTTGTAATAATATCAGTCAAATTCTGTTTCAAAGCATACCTTTTAATATATAAATGTTATCAAAGGACTTCAGTTAACTATACCAAAGAGAGTATTCTTGACACCTTCCAAGTATTTAAAGATACCTTTGTTCATGTGTTTATGCATATATATGTATAAACTTCTCTAGGTGGCCACCCATATTCAGTGGCCACTAAATGGCCATATTTTGTTCAGAACCAATTCAATTCACTTCATAGAGCCAATGTTATTTTTCACCCCTTTACTGTGGCCATCTCTGAAAATGGCCTCTTTTTTGGAACCATGACTGGCTGCAACAGAGAAGTTTCACTGTGTATATATATATATGTGTGTGTACATGGTGAAACTTCTCTGGCAGCAAGTAATGGTTCGAAAAAAGTGGCCATTTTGAGAAGTGGCCGTCAAAGGGTGGTTTCTTCTATAACAATGGCCGTATGGAGTCTTTAATCAGTTCTGTACAAATAATGGCAGTTTAGAGAGGTGGCTGGCTAGAGAACTTTCACTGTGTGTATGTGTATATATATATATATATATATATATATATATATATATATATATATATTCTTTGTTTGTGTATGCCTAAAAAAACTTTAGTATGAGGGATCTTATTTTCTAATTTTAAAAGGATAACACATTTTGTTCAGTTTTGCTTTGTTGTGACTAATTCAGTTTTATTTCAAAATGAATATTTTATTTTGATATTTTATTGTCTTACTTTCTATATCATGCCTAGTAACATTTATGGCCTGAATACCATAGAAATAAATAAGTGCTAAGATTTATTAGTCAATGATGGTAGAGCTCAATAAAGAGAAAGGAAAGTACATATAGCAGGATGAATCAAATCAGAATAAAGATTTTTTTTTTCTCTTATGAAAGTCATCACAAAGCAGCTCAAGTTTATAAGTACCTATGGGAAAAATTTTAGAGAACTTACTTTGGTTGTCAAGATGCCCTCCCATTTATACAAGCATGTAAATGAAAGAAAAAGACAAAGACATCCATCTTATTGGAAAGATTTTTTTTCCATTAATATATATATATATATATATATATATATATATATAATGTACATTCCTTTATTTTACCAAATATAATAGAAGAGTTCGAGAGAAATATATCATTTTTTTAACATTGATCATGAGAAATATTCTTCTGTTATACATTTTAGAAATAAATTTAACATCTGAAGTTAAACATTTTAAGATTTCATATTTTATATAAACTGAAAACATTTATTTTAAATATGAATATTTAATATGTTGTGTTTATTTATAGGTATCTTACATGGATTTATGAGCATCATCTTATTTGTGATGCTTTGTTTCCTGTGTTATGAAAAGCATATTATTTTGTATTATATTAATGACATTTTCCGTAATATATTTCAAACTAACAATATTAAAGGGAAGTAATCCTAATGTCACAATATGTGATGAAGATTTTCTTCATAATGCACCAGTTTGTAAAATTATATGTCCACCTGGAAGCTTTTCATTACTGGGAATGAAATCTTGTCATCATTGGCTAACTTGTGATGCTGAAATTACTGTTCACTCTTTGATTTCTGTTAGTGTTGTTAAAACGGTAAGGTCTATTTGTGAGCTATTTTTTTTATTGTAATTTGTATGATTTCTATGAGTAAAACTGTCATGGTAATGGTTCTTTTTAATGTCACTATATTTTAATGATCAAAGAATTTGAATCTCATTAGAAGGGATATTATAATTATTGAGAATAATATTATATATGTGTGCAGTAAGTTTTATTTTTCTTATTTATTTTCTAGTAGTTTTGTTTTTTAGCTTAGAATTAATGAAGTAAAGAAGGGGAGAACAAAATTTAGTTATGGGCCATTCCATTGTGACGGGTGTGACAATCGGACACGATTTTTAGAGGTTACATCTATATTTCAGGCAATAAAATAGTTAATAAATACCAAAAAAGTTTTTTAATTATGTTTATCTATGCATTAGTTTGAATAATTGAGTTGAAATAAAACTGCAAGATATTTCAATTTTTCTTAAAAAAATTTTAAAATCTTGTGACGGGTGTGACTCTTTCAGGACATAAGTTTTCATTTGCTTCTATATTTTTAGAAATTCCTGTGAATATTGAAATGTTTAATCATTATAGCAATTTTTTTCTATTAAAAGACATTCAGATGGAACTGAATACATGGATTTTTATGATTAATTTTAATATTTTTAACATGCAGGAATTTTTTTTCTGCTGTGACGTGTGTGACATTGTGCAAATTTACAATTTAAAGAAGCAATTTTTTAAAGAAAATAATTATCAGTACAGATAATAAACTTGACAATAGTTAATATATATTTATATTTTATTGGAAACAAAATTTATAAGTACATACAGTAGATTTAAAACTTATAAGGCCCTCTACCTGTAACAAGGGTCAGTGGAGCAACTTTATTTATTACAGAGATTTTTTCATTAGAAATATCTTCTTTTTCTGGACAAATCCAGTGGGGTCCACTGGGCTGTATATATTTCTGACTAACTTCTCTTTTGGAGTTTATTTCTAAAACAGTAGCATAATAAAATCTACCCTTGCAGTGCTTTTTGCTACTGCCTGCAGTGGTAAGTGACACTAGAACATAGTCTCCTATAACAACATCAGGTGTTTGCACAATCTGAGTGGGAGAAGAATATACTATCTGAGTAACAGTGACAGTTACTTTTTTCAAAGTAGACTTTGCAGTCCTTCCAATTAAGATTTGAAGAGTCTCTCACTTGAAAGTGGGGAAAGAACTTAATTCCTTCCATGGAAAGGGAATTCTCCCATCTTGCAGATAACACTGACTTGGACTGCAATATTTGCTTCGATGTCACATATAATTATTTAAGTGCACTTATGTTCACAGCGCAGTTAAAGAAATCTAGAGCTGAGTTTATCACTACTTGTCTCAATTTTACTAAGTACCAAACTTCTGACTTTATAAGTCCCCCAATACCATCTACTGCACCCTTTCCGTGGGAAGTGGCAAAAAAGTTCCATTCACATATTAGTTGAAAATCCTCCAGAAAGATGCACAAGTTCGAAATGGTATACTTGTTTTTTGAACTGTGCCGCACAGCCATTGGAAAAAATATTTAAGTAAAAATAATCTATTAAATTTTTATTTCTTTGGAATTTTATCAGTAGAATTTAAAGAAAAATGACTTTTCTTACTCAATTAATTATAAACTTATCAAAATAAACTAAATATATTATATAGTTTTTAATTATTTTTAACCACATTTTTTAAAATTTGTTTGGAAACAAAAATAGTTTAACCTTTTTTTTTCCATTTAGGAACTGTTTTTATAGTTATTTAAAGTGTTGTCACACCCGTCACACCAAAATTTCAGACAAAATAAAAATTTAATATATGTTTAATACTTTCTACTTATTCAGACTTGTAATAATTAGACTTTTACAAAGTTTCATGTTTTTTCATGGAATGGTGCATTTGCTACATGGTATAAAGCATCTTCTTTGTGATGGGTGTGACAGAGAGACCTTATAAATATATTTGCATTAAAAATTGAGTTTTTATATTTTTAAGAAAGATTAAATGCTTCAAAAGATAGATAAAGGTCACAAATGGCAATATATGCACTCACAATGAAAATGCTGCAGGTTTAAATATTATTTCTGAGAGAATGAAAATACCCTGTTTTTCCTAATTGAAAGTTTTTTACATTGTACTAACTTTAAGCTTAAAAAAATAATACAAGAATAAATTTTACGACATTTTCCTCCATAATTTCATAAACCTCATATATTTACCTTTAATTTGATATATTACATGTTACAATTAAGACAAATTGAAATTTCAATCCTCATGTCCACTTTTTCATGGAAATGCCCTTATGACATGCTTTTAAATCTTTGATTTATATTACTGTGTAATTGGAATGACCACTAATATATGCAAGTACTCCGAGGTCTTAATAGGGTCTGTTTCAACTTTTAGCTTATGGGGCCCATTTTTCTGATTCCCTCTTTAGAATGGGAAATTTCATACCCCTTTGTACGGCCATTAAGGGGGTTTTATATATATATATACAGTATATATACATACATACAAACAAACACACACACACACACACACACATATATATATATATATATATATATATATATATATATATATATATATTCATTCATTCTTGGGACCTTATTCCTGGGATAAATGCTATCCTACCCCATAAGGAAAATGTTAAGACTAATCATGCACATTTTTGTTTTCTATGAGTTTTGTCTTTCTGTATTCAACTTGAGTCTAGTAATTTTCATGGTAAAACTCAGTATACCATTGTATAAAAGATAAATCTTCTATCCCAAACATTTATATTTTATTGCTCATTGGTAAAATACACATCTTCACTTCATTGTCAAATATGTATGTTATGCATATTGCTGTGTTTAATTTCATACTGTTCATCCAATTTATGTGCTATACACCCATTCATGTGCAATCAGGTGTCTGCGGACCTATCTAAATATTAGAGTAATAAAATGTCTTTACATTATAAATTTTAGTTATATATGAGAACTTATAAAGAATGTAGAAAGAAATTAAATTATTGGAATCTCATGTTTTATATTTGTAATAAGGGGTATGTGTTGTGTTTCTTTCTTCTGTTTGTGTTTGTACTCTCAACAGCCTATAAATGTAAGGGGAGAAAGTCATATATTCTTATAGGTATCCTTCTGAATGGCACATCCTTTTTCCTCCTTTGTTTTATCTTAGAATGACTTGAATATAAAAAAAAATAAACAATTTGTTTAACATAGAGGGAAAAAAATGGTGATTTATTTATTTTTAGACTCATTTTATCTATATCCAACTGTCATCTATAAACTTATGGAAAAACAGTATTTATATTGAACCTAAACTACCTGTGTCAGTGTTTTAAGTATAGATCCAGTCTGAAAGAAGTAGAATATTCCTCAGGTTGGAAACACATCTCAAAAACATTTACTAATTTTCATTTAGAAAAAAGTCTAATTTTATGTTAAGGTTTTGCACCGAGTTCTTGTTACATTCTTTATCTTCTCCATCCCATCCCACCCCCCTTTTTTTTGGATGCTCTAAAGAACACAACTTTTACACTTTTCTATTAAAATTATCAATAAAAAGGAAAACTTGCCTACATAAAATAAAACGAATTTTACACACCCATGCAATGAGTATATAAAATGTTTTCTGCTTTCTCTTTGCTAAGACATACACATAATACTCCTAGTGTATAAGAGTAGTTAGACACACTAACTGAACACTATTCAGTTATTTATACTATTAATTTATATATATTATTTTAGATTATAATTTATGAAGTTGCTAACCATTAACTATTATACATCTACATTTCTGAATTATTTGAAATTGCCAATAAAATAATAAAAACTAATCAAAAATGTGCTTTAAAAAAATAATAATAATAATAATTAGTCTATATACTATGTGCCGGTGACTATGAAAGTGGTGTAAGTCATACATTTTTCGTTTCGAGATATTCGAAGGTTTAAGTTTGAACACGAACTGAATTCTGTTTAATGACGCAACAACCAACTTTATCTAATAGTTCAATTTTTACAATTTTGCAAAGATTGCTTCAGATTGCGGTAGTATAAAATAATGCAATATGAAATAACTGATAAACTTATTTTTTTTAGATTCTTGACTTGGCCAACTTTTATAATCACCGGCACATATATGCTCTTAATTTCTTTTCAGATTTTAAAGTTCATTTTAATGACAACATTTTCAGTTGCTGTTATTAACCTTTACCTTCCATTTTAGGTGTATTTAGCGGAATGGAAAGGATTCAGTGTTGTACTCTCGGTGCTTTCCTCTCCAAAATTTCGAGATGACTTTCTTCATAATTTGTTAATGATAAAGTCATTTTCTCCGAATCAATTTGTTGTTCAGTTGGTAGGTTACTGCGGAAATTCTATTTTAACTGAGTATCACGAGCTTGGAAGTGCTTTAAATGTACAGTATCATTTGAAGCATTCTCTCAAGGCCCATGACAATGTGAAAACTCGTTTAAATCTTTGCTTAAGTTATATTTCAATAATTGGATTTCTACATAATAGCTCTGATGGTGTGCGAGTTATGTGCGATTCTAATACTTTAGAAAAAGCTTTATCACAGTATTTGCTTTCTACCGATTTAAAATTGGTCGTTAATGACTTAGATGCTACGCCTGTTATTAGCAACTTAAAAGAAGGCATTCATTGTGGTAATAGAGAATTAACTGGTCCGTTTATCGCGCCTGAACAAAAGTGGCCTTATCCTGAAAATGAATTTGACATAAACGAAATGCCCTTGTATGATGAAAAAACCGACATTTTTAAAGCTCCCGATGTTTGTAACTGGTTTTTAGGCAACAGTCCTGATCTTGACGTAATAAAATATAAGTTATTTAACGTCCATAAAAGTTGCAAAAGCACTGACCCACGTTTGAGACCGAATGCGGATGCTCTCATTAGAATTTATGAAAATATATTGCGTGATATTTCCTAGTACAATACAATAAGAAGACTAAACTATTGTTTTAATTTTTAAGATTTTGATATGAAACATATTAAAGATGTATATATGTATTAATAAAATAAAGACAACATTATTTTATGCTTCTTTTTATTTCCTCTGCATATGTTCCTGATAAATTAGTGTCTTGTATGTCTATATCAGATTTCGTCCGGAGATATTGCTTGTCTGTTAAATACAAATTAGAAACTTAATATGGATGGAAGGGGGGGAAAAGTAAAAAAATAAAATTTTAAAAAAACCTCAAGGCGCCGGGAGCAAACTTATAGTTATTAAAATGAAAATTTCGACACTGAAAAGCTTGAGATAGGAGCAATAAATGTGATAATATTGCAAAGTTTCGAATAATATGCCTTTGAAACATTTTATTAGTTATTTTTATAGCCAATATAAAAGTATACGGAGGAATTTGTAATTTGGGGACTGTTAAAAATTCAGCATTAAAGTTCTTTTTCTTCACCAGTGATGAACATCGTCGGTGAATTGAACTGAAACATTAAAGAGCCTAAGAGCAAACTTATCTACAAATTTTTAAAACAACTAACTATGATAAACAAGAAAGAGAAGAGGTAGTAAAGAGATTTATCGAAGATCAATACCTTTCAGTAAAATTAAATAAGTGGCCCCGATACAACCTAGTTTAAGCGCGTCGGGATTAAGTACTTGGGGAGCTCGGTTCGATTCCTTACAAGCGCCACTGAATGATCTCGTGCCTACGCTAGGTATGGACACGTTAAATATGTTGTCCGAAAAGTCCCCTGTGGGGTTTGTAGGGGTGGAGGTAGGGTACGAGTCCCCCAGATATTGCCCCTAGGGGTGCTTGGTCTAAATTGAGGTGACCCCGGGCAGAAATTGGACTGTAAAGGAAGATCCTGCTACTTCCTTTAACTAGCAGCTGAAATTTAAATTTCAGGTTTTTATTCAGTTCGTTGTCAGCAGAATGCATTGCGAATAGATGATTACAAACATCCTAAATCTGAGATCGTAAAAAAAAAAAGTACTTTCGGCTTACTCCTACATACAGTAAAACTCTCCGGAAAGATGCGATATATTATTATTGGGATAGTGCGAATTATTTTTCGAAGGGACACAAGGGTTAGAGAACCACCTAGTTTTATTATGGTAAATCTGGTGTGCATTAAACTTGCGATATCAGACACTTGCATAATTTCTGAACGATTATATCCAAGATTCTCATTTTTCCGCTTTCCTATCTGAGTATATTAACTTTTAAAATAATAAATACCTGCCGCTCTGTAAAAACAAGAAATTTCCATGTCTTCAATTGCTTAGAACTCCTTTCTTGAATATCCAGTTATATATACACTGAAGAGTAAGAAAAACTGGTACATCTGCCCAATATTGTGTAGGGCCCCCACGAGCACGCAGAAGTGCTGGAACACGACGTGGCATGGACTCGACTAATGTCTGAAGGTATCCTGGAGGCAATTAACACCATGAATCCTGCAGTTTAGTCCACAAATCCATATGAGTGCGAGGGGGTGGAGATCTCTTCTGAACAGCACGTTGCAAGGCATCTCGGATATGCTCAATAATGTTAATGTCTAGGGATTGAGGTGGACAATGGAAGTGTCTAAAGTCGGAAGAGTGATCCTGGAGCCACTCGGTAGCAACTCTCGACATGTAGGGTGTCGCATTGTCCTGCTCGAATTGCCCAAGTCCATCGGAATGCGCAATGGACATAAATGGTTGTAGATGATCGGACAGGATGCTTATGTACCCGTCACTTGTCAGAGTCGTCTCTAGACGTATCAGGGGTCCCATATCACGCCAACTGCACACGCCCCATACCATCACAGAGTCTCCACCAGTTTGAACAGTTCCTGGTTCGCATGTACGGTCCATAGATTCATGAGGTTGTCTCCATACCCGCACACATCCTTCCGCCCAATACAATTGGAAACGAGACTCGTCAGACCATGCAACGTGTTTCCAGTCATCAACAGTCCAATGTAGGTGTTGGTGGACCCAGGCAAGGCATGAAGCTTAGTGCCGTGCAGTCAACAACGGTACACGAATGGGCCTGAAGCTCCGTTGAACAGTTCGCACTCTGACATTTGTTGATGCCCCAACATTGAAATCCGCAGTAATTTGGGGAAGTGTTGCACGTCTATCTCGTTTAGGGATTCTCGTCAGTCGTCGACGGTCCAGCTCTTTTAGGGCCTTTTTCCGGCCGCACCGCTGTCGGAAATTTGATGTTTTACCGGATACCTGATATTCACGGTACACCTGTGAATTGGTCGTGTATGAAAATCAAAATTGCATCGCTACCTCGGAGATGCTATGTCCCATCTCTCGTGCACCGTCTATAACACCACGTTCAAAGTCACATAAATTGTTATAACCTGCCATTGTAGCAGCAGGAACCTATCTAACAGCTTCGCCAGACACCTGTTGTCTTATATAGGCGCTGCCGACCGTATCGCGTTATGCTGATTGGTTGCATATCTCCGTTATTTGCATACGCACGCCTGTACCAGTTTTTTTTTTCTTGGGGGGGGGGGGGCTCAGTGTGTGTGTGTGTGTATGTAAGAATCTTTTGCACTCTCAGTTTGGCATTTGAATTTTCATTTTTTAGCCAGTTTATGTATTTCTCGTTGCGTCGGCACTCTAGCCTGTGACAGTATTACAAAAAATTGCGTTAATTTGCATGGTTCTATTCCTTATATTCAATCAGTTTGGATATCTGTAATGTGTATTTTATTTCTCCGTGAGTAATCGCATTATTTTTTATTCGTATTTTTTAAATTTATGTATTAATTTATTTTTAAAGGTATTTTTAAATTATCGTCTATTTCTTTTGTATTTTTCTTTCTTTCATGCTTATGTTTATTTATTTATTTTTTTTTTTTCCTTCAGTCTTTTCGTTCTTCAAACACATTTTCTATTTCCTTGCTTTTTTTCTTCAGTAGGTGTCTATCCTCTTTTTTCTATTAGTTTCTCTTTCTTCTCCTTTTTCTCACGTTGTAAGGAGCTGCAACGTTCTATTAGCTAACCGCGTGCTTTTTAAGTTATGTACGTTGATGCACTGCAGCCAACACCCCCTATATCCGATATAGGGGGTGTTGCTGCAGCCCGTTGAGAAAAAGCTGTTTCTAATCTTTTAAATTGGAATATTCGATTAGGGTATTTTTCTACTTCTAAAAGTGAACATTTTGGTTGTTTTTGATAAGCTTTCAGGCCCTTATTAATTTGACGAACACTTAAAATAATTTGGGCGCTTGTCACAAAAGGAGTTTAGATAGGAAAAATAATTATCTAGATTTTATCATATGAATTCAAAATTTGTTCCTAAACGATCTACATCTGCGGAAATTTTAAATATTTTCCTGATGAGTAAATGAAGAAATGTTTATGTTTTGTTTTTGTTTCTTAATGTATAAATAATGTATAGCAGTTGCTTTAACGGATAGATGAATAAATTAAAATATAAAAATACAATACTAGGATTAATTTAGATGTCACAATTAATGCATTTTAAGTATAAAATCGCTGTCAAAATATGTTACCTGTGAGGATATATTCATTAAAACAAATGCAAGATTTTGTAAAGTATTATCGATGTAGAATTTCAGAATTAGTGATTTCTCCATGCTACTGTATTTTTCTGATGTTTGCTCTTAGTCTCTTTGTGTGTGTTTGCTTGACGTCTGACTTATTTTTAAATACTTTATTCCATGTCTAAATATTACTTCACTTTAATCATTAAATATAAGCTCTTACTTTATTCACTTTGCCTTTTATTATAAATCGTTACATTTCTTGTGAAATGAATGTTGATTTAAACATTTCAGCAAAACTGCTATTGATTTCTATTTTATTTAGCGTTTCTTTGTAAACTAACATAAATATTGACGCAATACCTTAACAAGATAAATAGCGTAACTACATCTGTCTTCCATTTACAGTTTTCATTTCTGCGAAAATTTAAATTATATAGTTGTCCAGATAGCTAACCTGATTTACAGTAAATGCATTTTACTTTGATTAAATCAAATTTACATTTTTTGTATAGGAGTCAACACTGCATCAAGTGCGTACATCATTTCTGTCTCAGTCAAGCAATGTTATTTTGTAGTGCCCTTTAAATTTTATAGAATTGTTCAAGTAATAGCAAAGTAATTTTACCTCGTCCTCCTTGTGAAGTGACTTCTCTAGAAATTACAGAATTCGTGATGCTACAAAAATTACGTTTTTGCAGATATTTCTTTAAAAAAAATCACGTTCTCAAACGTAATAGTTTTGCAAAGAGTAGTAAGGTGGAGAAAACCATGAACATTTCGAAGCAAATGCTAAATAATTATTCATTGTTTTACTTTTTTAAACCTGTTTTGTGGTGCCTCTGTGGTTTGGGTTTACATATACAAAGAAAGGGCCAATGTTCTATACCTTGCTGTTTAATGGCTATTATTTTTCACTTTATTTTGTGGACTTCTATGTTCCGAGAAATAAGTTGCGTCTCTGAAGTTCACCAAAGCAGATATATCCATCACATCATCTGCTTAATTAACTCGTTCCTGTTGTGGTTTGTAACTTTCAAACGGCGTAAACAAATTCGAGGAATTTTACTTAAAATGGAAAAGCTGCTGAAAATAACGGGTATTCGGATCAACACAATTTATAAACGATGTTTGGATATTTTATTTTTCGTTTCGGTGATTTTGATCGTAATTTTGGGTTTTAGCTTTTACTATTCTCTGCATGATGTTATTAACAGTGGCAGAGTAAAAAATGAATGCCATATATTGTACCTTTCTCGAATCTGGCCTCATGAAATCCAAACTCGTCTTATAATACAAACTTTTCTCTGGTTGTTGGAACGCATCCCTTGCTGGGGGCAATGTAGCATTCTCGCAGTGTTCTTTGGATTTTACTGTATTCAACTTTACCACCTCTCAAAGCAGTGCTGCATTTCAACAATACCTTCAGAAATCGCAAAGGAATATTACAATCTAGTCACAGGATTAGTGAAGGAAACAGAGAGTGTAATGTCTTTTATCATTTTCATTGTCCTTATGAATTTTTTCTTTGAATATTTTGGAACGGTTGCTGATTTCATAGGTTTAGTTAAACAACCTACTTTTTCACTAGTTTTAATATTCGTCGTTTATATGGTATGGATAACATTTTTGTCTCTCCTTGTTATTTTCTCGGCTGAATCTGTGCGACATGGCTGCCACTATCTACGCAAGAAATTAATGAATCGTGTAGAGAATGTGACCACTCTCATGGAACTTGCTGAATCCTTGAGATTCAATCGCATAATGACAACAGATGATCATACGCTTTATTTAAGTGCATGGGGAATGTTTGAGCTGAATAGAAATCTATTACTACCAGCTGTGGCATCGCTTGTTACTTACGGAGTTTTGCTTACACAGTTACACTTACAATGACCTAAGAAAGTAATACCTCTCTTAGTAATTCTGTTGCAAACAATCCTTGTTTAGCGTGACAGTCTTTCTATTTGTGAATAGCCCGGTGACTTCATTATGAAGCAAAAATTTGGACGATGGTGTCATAAGCTTGAATGTCATATGATTCATGTGAAATTTGTAAAATGTTGGAAAAAAAATATTTTAACCGTAGCACAACCCGATCTGTAGCAACCTTGACAAACATACGAAAACCTTGAGTTGCGGGGGTAACGAAAGAGAGTTCTAATCGCCGTAGATGCTTATACTACCTTTAGTGGATGCGAGATTTATGTGTTTACACGTTGTTTTCTCGTTTATAAACGATTACTGGCATTTTTTAAAACAATTTTTACCGTGCTCATTACTTATCCGTCAAATTGATTTATTGTTTTGTTCCATACTACTTGCTTCACCTCGCAATAAATTTGGAGGTATTACTTTCCCGAATATATTTTATATCATGTTATTTGTCCTCTTTTTAACCTGAAAATGTTGTCCTTGTGATACTGCGAGAGTCACTGTGATGTTTTACTTGATGTTTACCACATTTTATTTGCTCAGAGATCTTTATACTTTGTAATCTATCTTTATTCTTTGTAAGATACAACTTAGAAATGTTTAACAGCATAAAAGTGTACACCATCTCTGTTTTGGTAAATTTTGTAATTGGTTTTTGGTGATTTCTTTGTAAAAATGCCGTGGTAATATGAGCATATTCTGGAATAATGTCGCTTTAAATTTTGTTTTCCTAATATCAAAAAGATTTTTTTGTGCTCGAAGCTACTTTATTTTATTATTATTATCGTTACTATTTTCCATTCTTTTGTTTCTCTTTGCACTTTTCGAACTTTTTTAATTGAAAGGAAGGTGGATTTATCTCTTCAGTTTATATACTATATATAATAGAAAGATATTTTATGCATTATACTATTAAACTCATTGAAATCCGCTAGGATTTATTGTAGCATTTTATATTTGTCACTGTAATGAAATTACGGTTCAGTTCCGAAAATGCTTAACCCTGCAGTATAAGTTATAAAGGTAATTTTAAAGGTTCCGCCGACCACAGCGATAAGCTTAAACGACTAATTTGATTGATGCCAAGTCGTCCCGCCAGCAATCCGCTTGGCAGGGACGCTCGGGGGAGAACGACTTACTCAGACACCACCAAGCCGGAATTTCCCCCCCCCTTTACAATTCGCAAACCTAATCTATCTATTTAACCAATTTGTAATGGCAACCCCGTTTAAGTTCCACACCAGTTCCCTTTTGCTTTCTTTTTTTTTTCCTTTACTTATTTATACATTTATCTTTTCCATTCCCTGCAAACTAATTGCGCTTTACAATTACAATTTACATTATATAATTGCAATTTTATATTCAAAATGCAATTTCAGTTACAATTACACTTTTCCTTAGATTTAACAATTGCACTGCATATTACAATTTACAATTACAACTTACATTATGTACTTAAAATTTTACATTTAAGGTGTAATTTCAAATACTATTACTCTTACTATTACATTTAACAATTACATTCTATACTAACAATTTTACATTTTTGATGCAATTTCGATTTCACTTACAATTACCTTTACCATCGCATTACGAACATATTGCAATTTTCAATTACGATTTACATTATGTACTCACAATTTACATTTAAGGTTTAATTTCAATACAATTATATTACTCTTACAATTTTACATTTAAGATGCAATTTCAAACATAATTGTACTTACTATTGCATTAAACAATTACATTACCTACTTAATACAATTATATAACTAACCAATTACAAACAGGTGTACTGGTAAACATTTTATACGTTAATTAGTTCTTCTAAAAATTGCAATCACTCTTTTTTTATTATTATTATTGATTTCAAGTATTATTTTGCTCATATGCTTCCAATGCACTTACTATTACATTTAACAATTACATTTCACCCATTTTGCAATTTACAATTACATTTTATACTTACGATTTTTCATTTTAGATGCAATTTTAATTACAATTACACTTACAATTACATTAACCATTACATTACAAGCATATTGCAATTTACAATTACGATTTACATTATATACTTACAATTTAGCATTTAAGGTGCAGTTTCAATACAATTACATTTACTCTTACAATTTTACATTTAAAGGTGCATTTCAAATACAATTACACTTACTATTGCATTAAACAATTACATTACAATCATAATACGATTATATACTGGAAAGAAACTGTGGCAACTAAAGATTGTGTTGGGGGTTTATTTAAACCTTAATATTATATATTAATTAATGTTAGAATTGAAGGTAGGAATAACTCTTACTAATTAAGGTGGGTTTCAGTTAAATTTAAATACAACAATATTTGCCATTTGGCCGTTAGTGGTTAGTACATTTTAAGATAGATGGTAAAGTTGCGTTGTGTGTAGCAATAACCCATAAACATATAATAATTAAAATTTACCCTAGGTTCATTACTGTCTGCATCACTGTGGTGATTAATGAGCCAAAAGGAAAAGGAAAAAGTTACGCTAATAAATTTACTATCTAATCTTGGAGAACACCTAGAAAATAAAATTATCTCACCTAAAAGAAAAGCTTCATATCTGCTGAAATAAAATAAAACCTAAAGCTGAAAATCAGAAAATTTACTAAAAAGGCATGGACCGACATGACACCACTTTACAATCTACAAATAACAATTTATTTAAGAATTTCCCTGACATTATAACAAACAAACTCATTAACTCCAGATCTTCTTAACATTATTCTGACAACCAAATTCAATTGAATAAATACAATTTCGTTTAAATGAGTTCTACTCTCCATAATACAAATAATTATCAATAAAAACAATACAAATAAGTGAAGTGGCTGGCGAATAAAAAACTAAATTATTCTATATGCAATTGCTCATCATAAATTTAATCTAAATGATTCTGCTGCAGCTTTAAAAAAAGGTAGAGAGGTTATGGATAGAATTTACAGAAAGTAAAGGAAAGGAAAAGAAATTCACCCGTCGCCGTCACATCATCGTCGGGATCTTAGCGTCGTCCCGAGGCCAGAGCCTCAGCCCCCGATCCCTCGATCTTTTTTGCCCTCGCTCTTCGTTCAGGCTCCCCCAAAAATCTCTCCTGTTTTCAAACTCCCGCGCTCCCGAGTCAGTACCTTGTCACTACTTCCATCAGTCCGGTGAAACCATCCTCCATACCAAATAGTTCCTTGGCGCTCCTTGAATTCTCATGGCCGAAATGAGGGGGAAAGGCCACAGGTAGCACTCTTGCACTCTGCAATTCTTTATACAATTTCTTTTTCCCACCCCTCATCTCGTTCTTCTTGATTATTTTAATTTCACGGCGTCCTGGTCATCCACCCGGCGATGTATCCTTGCGCGCCTTGCATCTGACCTTCTGAGATTTCTCCCCGTTCGAAAAAGGGCGCGTAGCGGACGTATCGGGTTACCGATAGTGGGGGAGGCTATGAAAGCTGTTGCTAGGCACTGGGTCATTTTTAAGGAAAGAAGGAAAGCAAAGAATATTTCTAAGACTTTTACCATTTAAATTACAAACCGCCAGCCTAAAAAACAATATACCAGCCATTCACAAGGTTCATAAATAAGACTTATTAATTTATCAATATTAACAATAATAAGGTATAACCTGTGATGATCTATTTCAAACTTAATTCTTCTCAATGTCAAAACATTTAGAGAAACTTGCGCACACTTCTCCAAATGCGATGACATTAATCAAATCAATTAATATCTGATCACCACAAGTATAACCCTTACATATATTTAGCAGAGGCTTAATAAATTGATTAAAACAAAGCACAATCGTTACTAAAATTTACTTACTTACTTACTTACTTTCTAATTTAATTATCTGAATACCCGATATTAATATAAAAGTTAATTATTTCTAAACTATTAATTATCATCACAACAAAACTAAGATGTACTGTAAAGAAAGCCGAACTATGCCACTTTCCCCAACAAAGGATAATGTTGATCCATGAGGTCTCTCATGACCCCTTTTATAAACGCTCTACAATAAAAGTCATGGTAGAAACGATGGGCTGGCCAACTCCTTATGTCCGATGGTAATTTTTTACGTTCATTATTCCATAAACCGTAATCAAATAGTCAATGTTCAATTGTCTGTTCGTTTCCGCAGCTACATAGATCCGACTACCCATGAAATCTCTTTTGATATGTCCCAATACTACCGTGTTGAGTTATTGCTTGGTTTATATAAAAGTTATCCGATATTCTCGTACACCTAACCTTTGGAAAGACACGAAATACCAGCCTCCCCACATCGCTTTCCTCCCACCTCTGGTGCCAAGTTTTCCTTTAGTAATTCTTAAGTCTCCTTTTAAGCTATAAAGGTAATTCAAATTTGCTTTAAAAATTGTACAGAAGAATTTATTTTTGTGGTTTTAAAGTGTGTATGTTTTAAAGCGAGATAAATACGTCCGCAGTGAGGTTGTTGTGTGTTTAGTGTCTTTATATCAAACGTTAAGATCTAAGAATTGATGAAAATATAAAATTGCAACAAAATGAACTAATAGTGCTTCGTAAGTTTTGTTGAGGACACTAGTTTCTTAAAGGCAACTAGTTTCTTATGGGCTTATTTAACTGGAATTTGTTGAGGTCACCAGAAAAATTTAGAGAAATTCCACGTTTATAATTTGACGCTTCCAGCGTTTTATATGGATGTGCTATGCTGGGGGAGCTCGGTAATAAGGAGGAAACCAATGTGCATTACTGCTGATTCAAAAGTGACATTGCATTTCACCTATACTGTCATTTTAGGATCTTTAGAAACATGACACCGTGCAATTTTCTACTTTAAATTAGTTTCATAGATTAGACTGATTGCTCGTTGTAACTCTCTTGAAGAATATGCTGAATGCGATTCACTACATAAACGTGATCACAAGTTACCCTAAAGCCGAAAGCAGCCGTTCTCCCCCTTTTTAGCCCCACCACAACCACAAAAAACACTTCGCGAGCCCCCCAGACCAAAGCTTAATAACAGCTCGAGTGACTAGTTACTATCAAGTTGCCTTGATAGCGACGCGTTTGAACCCCACTGACATGTATGTCATCGCGACCTCCAGGATGAGAAACGCTGCTCTAAAGAAAACAGAAGAAGAAACACAGAAATCACAGAGAAATAGTGATGAAGAAGTATTTCTTCTGTTCAAATGCAACCTATTCACTTTTATCTCTGCGTAACCATGGTTATGTTCGGTTTATTTGAATGGCTGCTAAAAAAATGGAACTAGTCTCACGGAAAAAAATGGAATTTTCACACTGCGCTCCTTTTTCAATTCCTAATATTAGTTCACACTCTCCCTTTATATATCTTGTTGAAATTTTCAATCGTTAATAAAATACTGTTTATTCATCCACTCAAGTCCAAATACATTTTTTTAAACTTGTAGTGGATGACACTTGATGTAAATACAGTTTTTTCAAATATTAATTCATTAATTAAATTTAATTAATTAATTTTAGTTTTATATGGGAGAAAAAAAATTCTCGTTAATAATGGTGTTCACAGAATCGAGCCAATATCAGTGCAATTCCCCGCCAAAAAGTAACTAAAATAAAATTTTTCTTTGTTGACCTAAGTAGGAATTGATTTAAATTTTTTTTTTATATTACTTGTTTTTTTTTCAAATGCGGAGGCACTTGTCGGATAGACTCGCCTGTTATTGTTCACCGCAGTTTTGCTGGCCATTTTATTGTGGGAGCACCATATAGCCGGACCAGCTCACTGCGCTCCTGAAAATCCCATCAAACCAAGATGATAAACCATTTTGAAAAGAGAAAATTTTCAATTTTTTTAAAACTATTTTTTGTTCAATCTTTTAAATATGTTTTAGGTATAATATAATCGATCTAAATATAGAAATATTTTGTTGTAATTCCAGAAGGAAATTAATCCATGTAATATAATTCAGAAAATTTATAAATCTTAAAATTAATTGAATTTAAATAAAATACGCTTAATAAGAAATCAGTAGCTCTTATTAAGCGTATATTTCCGTATGCTTTTATATGAATCTTTCCAATATGCTTTTTATTGTCCGTCTTTAATCTCATATGTTATCCGCATTTAGACATTTTCCCCCCGAAAACAAGGT
Source organism: Dolomedes plantarius (assembly GCA_907164885.2). Taxonomy (NCBI): domain Eukaryota; kingdom Metazoa; phylum Arthropoda; class Arachnida; order Araneae; family Dolomedidae; genus Dolomedes; species Dolomedes plantarius. The sequence goes on from OU015494.1 coordinate 172,589,191, forward strand.
TAATAATTCTTTTCTATAATAAATAAATTAACATTGAAAAATTATTGAACTGATGTATAAGAAAATTTATAAAGGCATTTGTGTTGTATGTATTGAAATGTATTGAATATTATTCGTGTTTTTTTATTGGTTCTCTTCACCTCAGTAAAGTTTTATTTCAATATCATAGTTATATCACATTTGTACGAGTTTTCTCTCTGTAATATGACATAATTAAAGAGTATTTGTACACACACTTTACTGCAATAAATTTTATGCTTTTATTTTCATTACATTGTATTTATGTTTTGATTTATTGATTCATATTCTGTCATATACTAGAGAATTCATTGTTTTCATCCTTTTATTATAACCAGAGGCTTCTGAAACCGTATTCATAATACAAAAGCGAATTTTCGAAAGCAGTTTTCAAAAATATTTACATTGTATTGTAATAAATCAAATGCCAAGGGTCAGTTGTTCAAGTTGACTAAATGTTGTGTTTAAATTATTCTAATTTATTTTATTCTACTTAATTTTACAATAAGCATTTTATCTTTTCTATTCATTGATTTTTATCTTATATTTTTCTGTTGATTGATTACATCTTATTATATTTTTCTCTCATTTTTTTCATTCAGTCTGTAATGAATGTTTTTCATTTCTCTCGTGGGTAAAGGAAAAAATTGTATCACACTAAAGGAAGAAAAAAAAATGAAATATTTTTTCGTGCTATTTTCAACTTAAAATTGCTCATAATAATTGGAAAAGGGGGATAAAAGGGGTTGAAAGTATCTCTGATGCATGAACCTTGTACTGACTTGAATATGAGTCCAAACAAAGGGATAGCTCTAAACTGAATCACCTTAGCGCGATAGGCATGACGATGAGCGCGCTGTTGGAGCTTTAAGTTCATTCACTCTGAAGCCTGTATCCGCTGTCAGTTAATGTCGCTAGAAGTTTTTACCAGGGCGTTGTAATAGACTGACAGTGACATTTTCAGGCATGCTTATTCTTTTAAAGTATCAAAAACTCACTGTTGCATTCAATTGCATCTTTTAAAATCGCTTAAATTTTTTCTGGTAGTATAACTTTTTATGGAATATATAAAAAGTTTTCCGTTAAAATATAAACGGAGGCTCATAGTTCAACCACAAGGCATAATCCTTCTCCACGTATTAATAATAATAATAATAATAATAACTAAGCCAAGTGTTGCTCTTCGTTGTCCTCTTTTCCTCAAACGGATTCTGGTCGCGCCACTGGGTTCATCTTATACTTCTGGCTACCGTTACTGCCCACGATTGTTTAACGCGGTTGTCTAGATTGTTTAATTGTTGGCTGAAATATCGAAATGCATAGGGCTTGTTGTGTATATCGATATCGATTGCGGTATATCGATATAAAGTGTAAGGGCCTGTTCACATAGGAGTCCGTTGCGTAGGGTTAAGTGAAAGATGACGTTGAGACGAAAATAAACCAATCATAGGCGTTAAAAATTTCATTGCTAATCGTTTGGAGGCCTATGATTGGTTTATTTTCGTCTCAACGTCATCTTTTCCTTAACGCAACGCAACGGACTCCTATGTGAACAGGCCCTTAGGGCTTTATATCGATATACCGCAAAATAAAATGAAACGCAATGAGAAATTTGGTCTGTGGCGGTCTTGTGGTACAGCGCGCTGGCTTTCGGTACTGAGGATGCTCGAATCGAATCCCGGTGTCGCGCCACTAAAATGCCTCCATTTGCGTCGTCCCTTCATAGGGGTAATGCTGTCCGCCTATATGGTGCCCCCATAATAAAATGGCCAGCAAAGCTGCGGTGAGTTATAGACGAATGTCTTATGACGACAAGTGCCTCCGCATTGGTTAAAAAAAGAGAGAGAAGTTTTAAATTTCACTGCCGCAATATCTGATATTCAGGCCCAACGAGGGAAAGAGAAAGTAGACACTTTCGTATCCGTGAGCTATAGCGGCCTGATCTAAACTCCAATACAAAGACCCGGCGTGAGACTAAGAGTCTTGGTTAGGAATTTTTTGTTCCCGGCCCTTAGTAATCTCTCGACGGCTTAGATCTGCGGTGGGCACATATGAGGCCAAAGAGAGCCGCAATCCGGTTTTTTTTATATTCTATAAAGAGCCACAGGTAGGTATACAAATTCAACATTTTTTATTTAATGTAATTGCATATTTTCACAAATCACATATAAGAACACATAAAAAATATAATTATGAAAATGAAAATAATTTCAAAATTTTAGTATTAAAATTCAAATATAACAAAAGCCTAATATAATAAAAGTATATTTATTGATAAAAAAGTATAATTACATTTAACGACAATCTTTGACCAAATTTTTTTAATTTGGCGTAAAATTAGTTAAAGCCGACCGCAGAAATTCTGTAAGATGTTGACTGGTAAACTGTGAACGATGTTTCGACTTTTCACAGCGATATGTTGTACCAGAAATCGAAAATAGACGACAAGCAGCTTTCTTTAAGTTTGGATATTTTGATTCTGGCACGAGTTTCCAAAATTCAATCATAGAAGAAGTTTTGTGCAGCATTTCAAATGCCTGATTGTCTCTCATCGCTGAATTCCAACGACCGCTACTACTCCCTTCAACCCAGCGGGCTGGCTAATAGGGTTTGAGCACACGCGCACTACAAACGGTTCAGGGAAAAATGTAAAACTAAAATTTTAATGGGAGCCGCATTTGCCCACGGTTGGCATAGATGATGCTAGTTGTATGTTCGTTTACATACAACGTATGTTCGTACAGGCCCAGATTTCCGCATGGGCAAGAGGGGCACTTGCCCAGGGCCCCCAAAATTATGGGGCCACTAATTAAGTATTAAATTGTACATATTTTTGAAAATTTGGTTTTTGGTTAATACAGTAAATGGGGGCAGTGGCAGATACAGAAAAAAATCCTGGGTGGGGGTACAGTGCACCCACTATAGTGAAAGCATAGTTACATCCGTAAACGTTTATTTTATTTATTTATTCTTTTTTTTTTGGGGGGGGGGGGGAATAACTTCAGACTGTGATCTATTTTGAATTTCAAGAGAAAATTTCATTAATTTATTTATTAACATTAAAAAGTAAATTAATAAATTAACACTTATTATATTTTTTTTTTCTTCAAATTTTTGACTTGGTCGAAATTTTTTTGAATATCCAGTCCCATTTTATGGAGGACCTGGGTGAGTGTCCCACATGTTCATGTGGAAATCTGGTCCTGTGGGAGGGGGCATGTGCCCCCTTGTGGATCTGTCCTTGGAGGGGCCCCCAAAGTCTGCTTTGCCCAGGGCCCCATTGGGTCAAAGTCGGGCCCTGTGTTCGTATGATAACCTAGTTGTATGTTCGTCTACAGAAACAATTTAGACCGTTGCCTCACTTAGAATTGATTTATTTGCATAACTGTAATACACGCATTCAAGTTTATGTATTTTTAAGCTTGAGATGGAAGACTCGAAGGCAGAGCCTGACTAAGGCAGGGGCATACGGGGCAGTTGCCCCGGGCCCCTACATCAGAGGGGGGCCCCAAATCGAATAGAAAGTTTAGTATTAAGTATTAAGTTCTTCATTACTGAAGTAGTGAAGCAGAGGGGGGCCCCCAAAGAAGTTTTTGCCCCGGGCCCCAATTAGGCTAAGTCGGGCCCTGCTCGAAGGACATATTTTCAGTGAGCGGGGATTGGTCATAACTTGCTAAGTAATAAATGTTGAAATATATGGCATTGTTGCTAAAATTAGAGGCTTTGCAAATTTCTTGGAAAAATCCCGAGGGAAAGAAAATGTTTGGAGGTATCTTTTGCCATCTACAAGTCAAAGCCCTCCGAAGAAGTAAGAAATGGATGCGGTATCTTTCTCAGCACCATAATGATCTGTAGAGAGTTGCACAGTGTTGGCTTTTACGGTAGAGCAGCGCATACAAACTTAATATTAGTGCTATTAATACGAAGCAAAATTTGCGTTGGCATTTTGTCCTCCCACCTCCCCTCGTTCCTCGATTTGAGATGGTTAGAAATAAGTGATTTAAATAACGAATCGTGGAAATCAGTATCCCGCTCCTATGGGTGTGTTCTCGCGTGGAAACAGCTGCAGAACAGTTTATGAATGACTTTTACACCTGCTGTCTAGAATAGAGGTTTGTCTGTCATAATGTGGAATTGCATCCCATAACTGAGTTTATGTCGGCTGTTGTACCATGATGTCGGGTTAGTATATTGATGTTCTAAACTTTTATGACATATGGAACTTACCGTTTCCATGTTCAGTAAGATATATCTTGCTGCCGGACGCCACACGATATATATACGGTGAGCCGAAAGTTCGTAAAAACTTTTAAAATTCATAAAAAGGAAGAAATTATGATAAAGAAGTGCGGTTTGCAAGAAAGGGCTTACAAAGAAGTTGGATTTTTTAGCAGCAAAGTAAAACTTAGTTTAAAAAAGTCACCGATAGAAGGCGCTGACGACTAGAAACACAATTGTTCAACATGACCTCCAGAACATTGTACAACACAACGAAGGCCACTTTTAACAGCTTGACCAACAACGCTCGGTCGTGTAATGATAACATTCTAAAAGCTAATGAGAGATTCTCGTGTATCACGGTCTTTATCACAAGATTGATTTGCACAATTCTACTGAATCTCTCGCATGTCAGCGCCATCTACCGGTTGTCAGCGCCATCTACCGGTGACTTTTTAACTTACTCTTTTTTCTGCTAAAAAAATCCGACTTCCTTGTGTGTAGCGGCGTGTATGATGCCGGAAGAAAACAGCGGACTGTACTTGGCAAACCAATAGCGTTTATTGCAGCAATATATGTGTACAATAATGATATGAAAAGTAATACAAATGAGTACGCTCGTACTCTAAGCGTGCCGAATGGCCAAAACCACCGTGATCTCTCTTAGTTGGCGAAAGGCTAAAAACGCATACTGCGAACGAGCGAGCACCGCTTAAATGCGAATTCGCATTTTCGCGTTTGCGCAGAACAAACAAAAGACGCAAATAAAAATTAAAAATGCTAAAGAGCGATCACGGTTATAGGGATAGAACATGCCGCCCACCTTGAAATATATCATTTCAAAACATAACATTACTAGATATAAACTATTAACAAAGATATACAGAAAACATTGCAAATGAAATAGAATATTTAACAAATTAAAAAATTGTATCATTACAGTTCTAATGGTAACTTTGATAATTTTACAATTGGCCTCTTCATTAAGCCATCTGCAGTTTTGACTGACACGACTCGAACACAGTTGTCCTTGCCTGGAAATACTTCTGTGATTAGTCCCGTACGCCATTTCATTGGTGGTAGGTTGTCCTCTTTAATTAATACTAGATCTCTCACCTGTAGGTTGGGTTGCCGGGTTAACCACTTGGGTCGTTGTTGTAGACGAGATAGATATTCTGACTGCCAACGCTTCCAGAAGTGCTGCAAAAGTCTTTGGGTTAGCTGCCACCTAAAAAGACGATTCATTTTGGAAGACGTAAAATCTATCTCTGGAACAGCAGTAATAGGACTGCCAATAAGAAAGTGACCAGGTGTTAATACCGCGAAATCACTTGGATCACTGGGCATTGGGGATATTGGGCGCGAATTCAGACAAGCTTCTACTTGAGTTATGATGGTATACAGCTCTTCAAAGGTCAAGATGATGTTAGTTAATATTCGCTTGAAATGAAATTTAACCGATTTGATTCCTGATTCCCAGATGCCTCCCATATGAGGTGCAGCAGGAGGGTTAAAATGCCAGTCAGACAAGTTACGACTAATAATCTCGTTGTGCCTGTAAGACTTTGTGAGAGCCGTAAAATCTTTAAGCTTTTTGTTAGCACCAACAAAATTAGTGCCACAGTCACTTTATATATCTAAACACTTGCCTCGTCGTGCAATAAATCTTTTTAAAGCCCCGAGAAATGAGTCAGTTGATAGATCACTTACAAGTTCACAATGAATTGCTCTGGTAGCAAGACATACAAAAAGTGCTAAATAAGCCTTGCAGGTTTTAGGTCTGCTTCCTTTCGACATTCGAATAGTAAAAGGGCCAGCAAAGTCTACACCGCATTTGAGAAAAGGACGTGATAGATTCACGCGACCTGGGGTAAATATCCTAACATTTGTTTCGCTGTTTGAGCTTTAATTCTAGAACAGATCATGCATCGTTTTATTCGGGAACGAATAGCGTCTCTGGCTGAGATTATCCAATATTTTAGCTGCAAGCATGACTGTAAAAGTTGCGGTCCAGCGTGTAGGTTAGTAATGTGATAGTGAAATATAATTAAGTCCGTTAGAGTTCCCCGTTTTGGGAAAAGAATTGGAAATTTTTGATTTTCAGGTAGATTTGAATAACGTAGGCGACCGCCCACCCTGAGCATTCCTTTTTTATCAATGAAGGGATTGAGGGGCAGAAGCTTACTTTCGGGATTGAGCGATTTTGACTGTTCTAACGAGCAAATTTCCGATTGAAATTCTTGCCTTTGCACAGTTTTTACCCAGAAAGTCAAAGCATCAGATAGTTCCGGCGATGTCAAGAATCCAAAATTTTTTTCACTGCGTAGTCGTTTACTGTTGCGGATGAACCTAAAACAATAAGCAGTTACTCTTTGTAATTTGGTAAGGGAAGAAAATTTTCTCAAAAGATTAAGAATGTCATTTGAAGATACGGGCTCAGATGTTGTTCCAATGGAACAAGATAATTTCTTTCGTTCTTCCTTCAAAGCATCTTCAGAAAGCGATACTTGATTCGAGCATTGAATATTGTGATAAAGCCATTTTGGTCCTGACGACCACAAGTCGTTAGAAACAAGTGCTGATGGTAAAAGTCCTCTAGTTGCGCAATCAGCAGGATTGTCTTTACTTTTTACATGATGCCAATGGGTTGCAGGTAATAACGATCGTATTTCGGAAACCCAATTAGCTACAAATGTTTTCCAACGAGTTGGTTCCGAATGTAACCACGCTAATACTATCGTTGAGTCAGTCCATGCGTAAATTCTATCAATTGATATTGGTAAGGAATTTTTAACTGCTTGAACTAAATGTGTTAGTAGGACAGCTGAACATAATTCTAACCTGGGAATAGAAATAGTCTTTAAAGGTGCTACCCTGGTCTTTGATGTTAAAAGACTTACCTTAATTGTGGAATTGTTGGATGATCTTAAATATATTACAGCTTCGTAAGCTTTCTCAGATGAATCACAAAAGGCGTGCAATTCGACAGTAGTAGCTTCAGGCAATAGTACACGTCTAGGTATATGAATATCTTTAAGATAAGAAAGTTTAGTTGGATAATTCTGCCAAATGTGCTCAATTTCCTCTGGTACCGGGTCATCCCATGATATTTGCGCTTTCCAAATGTCCTGAATCAATATTTTAGCTGTTATGATAAATGGCGCTAGCCAACCAAGCGGATCAAAGATTTTGGAAATAGTGGACAAAATTGTTCTTTCTGTAACGCGTTCGTTACTTTCTGAAGTGGTGATATCACAGGTAAAATGATCTGGAATTGGATGCCATTCCAACCCTAGGACTTTAATGGTTTTGGTATCAACAATCTTACATGAAGAATTACCAGTGCCCTGTAGGTTAAGAGATTCTTCCAAAATTGATCGATCATTCGAACACTACTTGTGTAATTGAAAAAACCCTTTATACAATAACTGCCACAACTCCTGAATCAAAATAAGACCTTCTTCTCTGGTATTTGAACCAAAAAGGACGTCATCTATGTAACAATTATCTCTAATTATGTTAGCAGCGTTTGGAAAATTAGATTCTTCATCTATAGACAATTGTTTGAGAACTCTAGTAGCTAAATATGCAGCGGTTGTTGTACCATAAGTAACGGTATTCAATCGATACGTAGTGATTGGTTTTGTGGGGTCACCCCGCCATAAAATTCTTTGAAAATCACGATCCTCAACATGTATTAAAATTTGACGATACATTTTTTGTAAATCGGCAGTAATTGATGTGTTGTAACTTCTAAACCTTAAAAGAATGGAAAATAAGTCATTTTGAACTTTAGGACCATTCATTAGGGTATCATTCAACGATATTCCAGAAGACGACTTCGAGCTAGCATTAAATACTACACGCAACTTAGTGGTTATACTAGACTCTTTTAGAACAGAATGAGGAGGTATGTAATAATGTGTGTTCAACTTTTCCGAACTGTTCTTGGGCAACTCTTCCATGTGGCCAATAGACAAGTATTCTGCCATAAAGTTTTTGTACTGTTGATATATCTCTACGTTGTTCAATAATACTTTTTCTAGACTAAGAAATTTGTTTAGCGCTAATGATTTGGAATTTCCCAATAAACTTCTATCTGGTTTAAACGGTAACTTTACTGAATATCTACCATCGTCATTACGAGTGTAATTTTCAAGAAAATGAGTTTTGCATAATTTTTCTTCTTTAGTGAGAAGTGGTGACGAAGGTATTTGTTCCAGCTCCCAAAATTTTCGAATTAAACTATCGGTATGTCCATTTAAGCTATTAATCGAAACACAGTCAATCTCAGAGACTTCAAATAAAGTTCGACCTGAAATAATCCAACCTAGTTTGGAACTTAACGCAAATGGAAACTTTTCACTTCTTTTAATGATCTCTGGTTTAATTAAAGTCAAAAATACGTTTACGCCTAACAATATGTCAATCTCTTGTGACTCATAAAACAACGGATCGGCTAACACCAAATCATTAAAATTGTCACACAATTCTTTTGGTAAACTAGCATGTGGTACTTTACCCGTTATTCTATCAATAACAAATGCCGATGTATTAACCCTCAAGTTGCTTTCAAAATGAGGTTTGAATAACAAATCAACCTCTCCACTGCTATTTATAGTGGAAGTTCCTAAACAAGATATTGAGACTGATTTTTTCCGCACAGTCAAACCTAATTTATCACAGCAAGCTTTGCGGATAAATGACCTTTCACTTCTAGAATCCAGAAGACATCTGCATACGTGGAATTGGTTATTTATATCTTGTACTCTAATTAAAGCAGTACACAGTAACATTGGATTATTTTTTAGAGTTGCATTAGCTCCGACACTGAAGCTTTCCTGAAAGTTAGCGCAGACAGCAGTTTCAGGGTTATCAGCTGACGATTCCTCCGATATCCGTCGGTGGAATAAACTGATTTGCTTTAGGGTATAAGGGTGTTGGATTAGTTTTACTTTTACTATCCATGTGTAGAATAGTATGATGCAGTCTTCCACAATGTTTACAAACATTTGCACTTTTACACAATTTTAATTGATGGAAATTTGAAAGACAATTAATACATAATCTTTTAGATTTTACAAATTCAAACCGTTTCTGAACTGGCAAATTTAAGAATTTGTCACGCTTATGTAAATTATGCTCTTCTCTGCAAAATTGACATTTCCCTATATTCCTTAAAACAGTAACTTTTTTTGGTACGTTTTTCTGCTATTTGTATGAAGATTTACTGCTTTGCAAAGTTCTGGCATAATCCTTTAGGAATTCTATAAAAACTGTAAACTTAGTAACCTCGTCCTTTTTAAGTTGTCGTTCCCACCATAGTTTCGTCGTTGTATCCAATTTCTGCAACACTATGTACATGATTAAGGTGTCACTAAAACTGTTACTTTCTGTCCTAACGCTTCTAGAGATCGGGTTACCTCATTAACCTTATCTACCAAATTCAAAATAGATGAAGCGGATTCCGAATGCAATTGCGAAATGCTAAAAAGCTTTTGAATATGTGCAAATATCTGTTCCCTTTTATTTGAGAACCTTTCCTTTAGCAAATTCCAAGCAATTGCATAATTTTGATCGGTAATAAAGATAGATTGTACAATTCTGAATGCATCCGACTTTAGCGAAGCTTTTAAGTACTGCAATTTTTGTGCGTCTGATAAACTATCATTCATATGAGCACTCGCGTTAAACAAGTCTCTAAAAGTAAGCCACTCAGTTATCTTACAGCTAAAAGCTGGTAACGTTAGCTTTGGAAATTTCAAACCTTCTTTATTGACTTCTATTCTAGAATTTTGAAATCTTTCTTTTTCACTAATTTCACTCGACTTCCTAACGAGATTCAAACAGAGTTCATCGATTTTCTCAGTATTTAATTTCTCTTCCTCTATAAACTCATTAATAGCTGCTTCACCACAGATATCATAAATACTATTAAATATTTCTTTGAAACCTAATTCGAATGTCTTACATTTGCTTATTGATAAATCTAATCCAGCGCTGTCAAAAGCATCAAGATTTATTTTGTCCTTAAACTTTGTAAATTGGGCTTTTAAAACCCTCTTTCTAATACCTAGTTCTTTCATCTTTGGTTCAGACATATTTTTAACTGTTAAAATAAATAAAGGATCAAGCACTTACCAATTTCCAATAGCTGTCGATAGTTTCTTTACAACCGAAATATTTCGTTACTTTGTAGCTATATTCAAAACAATTCAGCTTCTTCGGACATCTAACTTTCGAATGTATTTGTAGCTCTTGCTTCTGAAAATCAGTTCGGTTTAACTCCGGCTCGACGGACCAGTGTAGCGGAGTGTATGATGCCGGAAGAAAACAGCTGACTGTACTTGGCAAACCAATAGCGTTTATTGCAGCAATATATGTGTACAATAATGATATGAAAAGTAATGCAAATGAGTACGCTCGTACTCTAAGCGGGCCGAATGGCCCAAACCACAGTGATCTCTCTTAGTTGGCGAAAGGCCAAAAACGCATACTGCGAACGAGCGAGCACCGCTTAAATACGAATTCGCATTTTCGCGTTTGCGCAGAACAAACAAAAGACGCAAATAAAAATTAAAAATGCTAAAGAGTGATCACGGTTATAGGGATCGAACATTGTGAGTCCTTTCTTGAAAACCGCACTTCTTTATCATAATTTCTCTCTTTCTTATGAACTTTTAAAGTTTTTACGAACTTTTGGCTCACTCGGTACATGTTTGTTGGGAGAAAGATTGAAATGCTAGCTTTTCCAAAGTTCCGCCCAGAATTTTGTTGAGCACCTTTGAGATGAACAGGAAATATAGCCGTCGTGGATATGATTCAGCTACAATGATTCATTTGTGTTTTGATCAACTTTCGCATTTGTAGTATAAGTCTTTTAAAGCAGTGCTCCCCAACCTTTTAATCGCCGCGGACCGGTCAACGTTTGATAATTTTACCGCGGCCCTCTGAGGGGGGCTATGACTGCAATTTTAATTCATAATTTGAAATGTTTAATAAACAATAAACTAATTTAAAATAGTAACAAGATTTCTTCTGTTACAAAGGTAATTAGCACAAAACCGACAAAGTCGTACTAACCCGAGAGAAATACACCACAGTAAATAAAATGGAAATAATTTAATGTTCCTTGGGCGGCCCGGTACCATTTGATCCACGGACCGGTACCGTTCCGCGGCCCGGGGGTTGGGGACCACTGTTTTAAAGAACGTCGCAAGCTTGCGTATGCTTTCCATGATAGACTTGTAAAACATGATAGACTTGTTGATTCGAACAAAAGTATCCCAGAAAAAGGTTCGAATCAAACGGAGCAAAGAAATCTCTGATCTAATGAGTTACTTTTTCCTCGTATGTTTCCTCCTTTTACGAATTTCGCCTTGTCCACAATATTCAAGAATTTAGTCCCCATTTTTCAGATAACTTGTTTGCCTATTCGTTTTTATTCTGTTTAGCACCTAACCATTTTAGATTAACAATCCGCTGCTTTTCTAGAATTTCTGACTTTTTTTCCCTTTTAACAGAATCAAAGTCCTATGTTTTCTGCGAATCACCCAACTTTGCATATCATTTAAACGTCAACGGCCTACAGGAAAGAGAATCTTGTGCTTCTGTTCTAAGGTACACCAAAGGCCTGTTCACATTGCATCCGGGCGTTGCGTTCCGTTACTACATTGGCTCCGAGATTGTTGACATCTATTGTGACTGGTTTCACATATCACGTGGTCAATGAATTGGGCTCTGTTATTGGTTAAAGTTTTGAACGCTGACGCTACGTAACGTTTTAGATTCAGTGCGAACAGACCGTAATACCCAAAACGCCATATTCAAGAAAGCTCTGCCAAAAAATGTAGGCTTATCAAAAAGGGAAAGCTCTGAGACATTATGTTAATGCTCAAGCGAGAGTTTCTAGCACTATATTAGCTTTCTCAATTAGCTTCAACAACTTTACAGGCAAATTACAATATCAGATTTGTTTCGTTCATTATTAATATGTCTGTCATTTTTTTTCTTTTTTAGGGTCTGAAACTTTTCTGAAAAACAATTTTACAAGTTTCCATAGTAGAATTGGTCTGTTCATTGTTTTGTTTCTTGAAATTAGTGTTTAAATTAAAAATATGATATTCGTTAAATTTTCTTATACGATAGATTTTTTTTAAAGTTTTATTTATATCTTTTTGTAAAAAAGCTTTCTTTCCACTTTTTTAAAAATTAAAAATGTGATTATGTTTTTTCCTGTAGTAACTGACCAAAAGCCATAACGCCAATATTACCTGAGCAAGAACTATGCTTCTTGATCACGATATTTAATTTAAAGTCAGAATAAATCGCTTACTAAATGACTTCATTTAGTTTTAAATCGGAATAATTATTACATCATACATAAGATCTATATAATTGAATACTTAAAATAATAAAATAACCTATTATTATGTAAATTGAAACCCCTGCTACTTAGAAAATTTATTTAAAATTACAGATATTAAAGACTTAAATTCAATTATTATTAATTTCGGAAAAAAACCCACATCTTGGTGATAATTTCACCATCAGTACCGTTAGTCTTTTTCCTCTTTCAAACAGGAGGAAGAGTAAAATAATCAGCACCTTCTTTTGTCTTCCTCTTTCAAATATTCTTGAGGGTTTTTAAGGAGCCCAGTACTTGTTATCTTCCAAGTATCCTTGCGATCGCCCTGGGAAAGCTGTTGCTGCTTCTTGTCTTATTCGAGTGCTGTCAGGCTCATGACTGCTTTGGTTGCGTAATGGATATCTACCGACTTCTCTTTGATGTCCCTTCTTGATTACTTTGTCATGTAGTTCACGATTCTGCTGCTAATATCACGCCAGTTATGTTATCGTTCTGAGACATTTGTTTTTATGACTCATGTGGCTTTGGTCTCGGGGCATACGAAAATTTCTGCGTGCGAAAAGGGCGTCATTGAGAAGTATGTTCTTAACCGACAACAATACTCATTCGTATATTTTACAAACAAAAGTCACGATGATGCCATTTTCATATGCCCATAGATTAAGGCCCTTGTAATTACTTTACAGGCAGTGTTTCCCTTTTTGTCCCCTTTGCTGAGGAGGGGGGAGCTCTCTTGATGGTTCTGGGGTGGTGAGACTTTTCTTGAGCACGTGTCTAAAAATTTTAAGTGAAATATTCCTTCAGGTATTAACGTGCCAGCTAGTTTATTAATAATAAAAACAAACTATCTACAAAAGATTATTAATCACAACAACCTGTACTGTGCTATTAACAGAAAAAAAATCGCAGTTATAGTATTAACAGAAGTTATATAAAATAAGTAATAGAAAATTAATGTAAATTATTTATTAATGGAACTTTTCTTAAGAAATATCGGATGTCAAATATTTTACATCACTTTCATATTTAGTCACTTGGAGAAAAACACTTAACCGAGCCTTAAATACGTCAGTCTGCTTATTTTTGAAATCCTGTTTTATGAAGCTCATTTATGAAGATAAAAGTTCACATGCTTTAAGAAAAAAGGATCTCGAGTCAGATATTAGTAGTTTTTTTTAAGCAAATGAAATATCCTGGTTTGGAATTCTAAGAATCACATTATCAAAGAATTATATTGATGTCCCTTTCCTAAGCTTTTCAACTCTATATAAATCGCTTAACGTTTCCATTTTTCATACACTAGATCAGGGGTTTCCAAACTTATTCAAGTCGTGGCACCCTTAAGAGAATTATAATTTTTTCACGGCATCCTCGTTATATAATATCTATCTGTAGTATATAATTATTATATATATGTATAATATATATATATATATTTCATATTTGTACGACTGTGAAGAAGAAATTTGAGAAGTAAGTGGTAAGAACATTAATAAATAAATACAACTTGTGTTTAAAAATCACGCAAGTACTTTAATTGTAATTAATAGGAAAACATATTAATGAAATTAATAATAAAATTACCCTCCAAATGCTCTTGGCATATGTGTGTTTAGTTTTAGTGTGACGGGGGAGCCTTTTGATCATTGCATAATTGTTTGAATCACGGAATAAAGCTTGATACAGCTACTCTAATTTTTTTTCTACATTAATTTTCGAACGATATTTGCTCTTTATAACAGCAACTGCTGAAAACCCAGCTTCGCACAGATATGAAGTTGCAAAGGGAATTAGACCCCTTATAGCTTTTGCACTTAGAATGGGATACTCATTTTTTATAGATATCCAAAAACTCCGTCAAATCCAAACAAGCGAATTTCGCTTTCAGGCTTTTGTCACTCGATAGCTCAATTAGATTTTCTTCCTCTGTGAAGTGAATTCGTTTGGAGCTCCGACATAGAATGGATTTTGGATCCACGCAAACTTCTCGGTTTGGTCTTCTGCGAAACTACTTTGCGAACCGGTCAGTTAATTGTGATAGGTGCTCTGTGAAAACTGTCAGCATGCTATGTGAAACCTTTTCTCCACTACAGACCATGTACTGCTGCAATACAGGAAAACAATCCTTGACTCCATTATCATTCATTTTTCTTTTCCACATCTGGAGTTTTTTATTGAATGCTGAAATTTTCTCTTCAAGCTCAAGCTTCAGTGTATGCATGTTACAGCCCTGAAGAGAAACATTCAATGCATTTAGTTTTTCAAATATGTCACACAAGTATGCCAGTTTCAGCAGAAAGTCTGGACCCGCGAAATTGCTGGCGTTCACATGATCATTTTCTTTCAGGAAATTGTAAATTTCTTGTCGAAGTTCAAACGTTCGAGATAGTACATTGCCATGTGAGAGCCAGCGCGAGCTGCAGTAGTATATAAGGGTCGTATGCTTGTCCCCCAAATCCTCGCATAGTTTTTTGAAAAATCTAGCTTTAATTGGCCTAGTTTTTATATAGTTTACCACCTTTATTACACACTCTAGGACGAGATTCAGTGGATGACTCAGCGATTTCGATGCAAGTGCTTCTCTGTGAATGATGCAATGAGTCCACAAACAATCCGGGGCTTTGCGACGAATCAGCGCCTGTAGGCCTCCGTAATGACCAGACACTGATCGAGCACCATCAGTGCACACACCGATGCACTTTGTCCAATCCAAATCATTTTCCGTCATGAATGTATCAAGGATATCAAACATATCTGCTGCCGTTGCACTTTCAGTAATGCTTTTACAAAACAGAAGGTCATCAACAATAATACAACCATCAATGAAACGTGCATAGCTGATGAGGTGTGCATCCTTATTGCTGTCTGTGGCCTCATCTAGTTGTAGTCCAAATTCATTTCCTTTCATCTTTTCTATCAATTGATCGTTGAGATCCTGAGCCATGTGATGGATTCTTCGATTGATAGTGTTGTTTGACTGAGGAATATTCGCCAGAAGTTCCCCGCATTTTCTCCTATCATTTTATTAGCCATGCCCACAGCAGCCGGTAGAATTAATTCCTCAGCAATAGTGTGGACCTTTTTGGACTTCTCTACTCTATATGCCACCTTGAATGACGCCAACAAGGCATTTTTTACCCCTAACACTTGCTTAGTGAAAACATTTTTTTGTTGGTGCAAATCTTTGATTTTTCTGCTAAAATATTCATGTGGTTTGTCGACCATGTTGGGATACGTTCTTTAAAGGTGCCGTCTCAATTTACTTGGATTCGTGCTCGCGGATGTTAGAACTTTAGAACAGAGAAATCACACACTGCGGTCTCTCTTCATCATTCACTTCTGTTGAAGTGAAGCGAAAATCAAAGTAGCTGTCTTGGTACTTGAGGCATTTCCGCTTCTTTCCACTCACGTCACATGTCGATGCATGATCTTTATTAGTACTTGCATTATCGTTTTTTCATCAAAAATTTAAGATACTCTCGATGACTTAATATTCATAAGCATTATTATTTAGGTGGATGAATTGAGGTAACTACAGACAATCAAACTCTACATCGTAACTACAGGCATGACCTCAGCTAGCTTACTTCTCACTGAAGTTAGTGGCTGATAGGCTTTTATTTACTTTTTGTACACAGGTGCTGCCATCTACATTTATATATATTAAATATCTTACATGCCCTTTTTTTCTTAAAGATTAAAAGATTATAATTTTAAAAGATTACAATTACAAATATTACCAATGAAAGTAACAAATTACATTTTACAAATTAAGATGAGTGAATTTTAAAACTTGAGACACAAAATTTTACAAACTGAAATCTTACTTTGCAGTCCAAAAACAGATATTTTAAATGAATAAATTTTTTGATAAAAGTCCTAATTAATAGTCTCTAAAACGAATAGGTTTCACAATAGTCCTTTCTGATCTTCTTATATCAGGTGGTCTACTAAGTTGATCATTAGAACTACTAACTGGAGCTTGTCGAGTCTTTGAAGTGTCACTGATGGTGCTTTGATCATTAGAACTACCAGCTGGAACATATTGAGTCTTTGAAGAGTCACTGGAGCTTTCCAAACGATCTTCTACAGTTCGATTCCAGGCTAAACTGTTATCCACATTCGAACTATTATCAGGACGAATATGGTACCTATTTCGTCTGTAGGTACCACCATCTTTCCCTTTTATAATGTATGACCTAGGTTGTGGTCCTACTTAAACTATGAAACCTTGTTTCCAAGGCTCATTCATCTTATGCTTAAACCAAACATTTGTCTTGTTTGGGAGTTCTTGCAGTCGTGATGCATACTTATCAGCATATTTCTTTTGCTTGACCTGCCTCTCTTTCAGAGCAATGCGAGCATCTTTTACGTTAAACTTTGGTTGCAGCATATCTGGATGGGAGGGTAGAAAAGATCTCAAACGTCTGCCCATTAATAATTCAGCAGGTGATGGCATATCTTTTGCAGATTGGATTCTGTAGTATAGCATTACTGCATATAAGTCTTTACCATCCTCTGCAGCTTTAGTAAGAGATTTTTTAATTGTTTGCACACATCTCTCAATTTGTCCATTTGCCCTAGGAAAGTGTGGTGATGTAACATGAGGCTTGATGTCACAATCTTTGAGAAACTTCCTCATAAAATTCGAATTAAATGGTGGTCCTCCATCACTAACTAGCTCTTCAGGTAGTCCATGTGTAGCAAAAATGGACTTCAAGATGTTTATTACAGCTTGTGCTGTTGTACTGCTTACTGGCTTTAATTCAACATATTTAGAAAAATAGTCTATCATCAGGAGATACTGTTTTCCTTTCAAATAGAAAAAATCACAGGCTACTTTCTCCCATGGTCTCTATGGAAGGTCTTCTTCATAAATGGTTTCTTTTTGGTTTGCTCGTTGATATTTCTGGCAGATCTTGCACTTTAATACGTATGCTTCAATTTCATTCTTTATATTAGGCCAATAAAAGTATTCTATAGCTTTGATTTTACTACACACAACACCTTTATGCGACACATGTAATATTTTCAAAATTTCCTGCCTAAAGGATGTTGGCACTACAAGTCGCTGTCCTCGACATATTACTCCTTCCTTTGTTACATAAAGTTCATCTTTACAATGCCAGTATGCTTGAGCAGCTAATCTTGCATTCTTTTTATGAGACCATCCATTTTTTATGTGAAATATCAAATCTTGCAGCTCGGAATCATTTCTTGTGAGCTCTGCAATTTCTTCCCATTTTGCTGAAGAAGCTTGTGTTAACAAGTTTATTTTCACTGTAGATTCTTGATATAACCCATCATCAAAATTGTCAACTATAGACTGTGCTCTGGACAGTGCATCGGCTATGAGTAATTCCTTTCCTGGTACATATTCTAATGTTAGATTGTACCTGTTGAGCCGAAGTAACATGCGTTGAAGACGAGAAATTGTATCATATGGTTTCTTGATAAGGCCAAGTACTGGTTTGTGATCAGTTTGCACTGTAACATTTCTTCCATATGTATAGTAGTTGAAATGTTCCAAGCCATAAACTATAGCTAATAGCTCTTTTTCAATTTGAACATAGTTTTGTTCGGCTTCAGTGAGTGATGCTGATCCATAGGCAACAGGTTTACAATCTTGAAGTAGAACTGCTCCTAACCCATCTTTGTTAGCATCTATAGACACAGTTACAGCTTTAGTCTCATCAAAATATTGTAAACATGGGGACTGCATGATAGTTTGCTTTATTAGATGAAAGTCTTTTTGAATATTTTCATCCCATAGCCATTCAATGTCTTTATTCAGTAACTGTCGCAATGAATGAGTCAAGTTTGACAGATGTGGTGTAAATTTTTCCAAGTATGTTATCATACCCAGAAATCTTTGCAAGTCTTCTCTACATTTTGGCACTGCAAACTCATGAATTGCCTTTATCTTCTTGGGATCTGCTTTAATACCTTTATCTGATATTATGTGTCCTAAATAGTTCACACTGGACAATGCAAGCTGGGTTTTAACTAGATTGAATTTAAGGTTAGCTCTTCTAGCAATGGTGAGAACCCTACGTAACAGCTGGCAGTGTTCTGCAACTGAAACAGACCCTAATGCTATATCATCAAAATATGCATTCACTTCCAACTCTTTTTCAAACACTTCATCCATTGCTTTCTGAAATTCTTCTGGGGCCTTATTGAACCCAAAAGGCAAAACACAAAATCGGTATCTACCCCATGGGGTGGCAAATGTTGTTAACAATGATGAATTTTTATCTAATGGCAATTGCCAGAACCCATTTTTAGCATCTAATATGGTAAAGATTTTGCTGCCTTCAAGCTTAGTCATTAAACTGTCCGCTGTTGGGATTGGATAATGTGACCTTTGTATGGCTTCGTTCAATGGCCTTGGATCAAGACAAATTCGAAGCTTTTTAGGAGTGTTTACAATCACCATGTTACTTACCCACTCAGTAGGTTCTTCAACTTTGGTAATAATGCCAGTATCCTCCATTCTGTTTAGCTCTTCCTTAACTTTATGATGAAGAGCTAATGGCACTTTGCGAGCTGCTGCTATGTGTGGGACACAATTCCTTTAAGCTTAATCTTCACTGTTCGGTTAAGTCTCCCTACACATTCCCTACACCTGTGAAGACATCACTAAATTCTTTTATCACTTGTTCTGGGGTTTCTTCTAAATTAGACAAGTTTTCTTTTATTTGATACAGGCGTTTTATCAGTCCTAGCTTAGTACAGGTTTGTAGGCTTAAAATGGGGCTAGATTCTAGCTCTGTCACTAAAAAATGTAAATTTTCTTCTTTGTTTTTAAATTTACAGGGTAAATTACATTCTCCTATTATTGGAACCAAATTATCACTGTAGTCCAGAACAGTTTGTTTGCATTTCGAAACAATAGGTTTATTGGGCCATTTTAAAATTTTACTTTTCGGTATTACATTCACTTGAGATCCTTTATCCATTTTAAATGTTACACAATAGTCATTTACAATAATATCCTGATACCAAACACTTTCATTATCACTACAATTAATTGCGTCAATTGTTTTCAGCTCTCCGAGGTAAACAGATTCAGAGTCACTTACCTCATCATTTTCTTCCATCGCGTTCACACGTTTCATTTTGTTTTGATTTCTTCCTCGCGATCTGCAGACTTTAGCCCAATGATTTCTTAGCTTACGCACTCGGCATACATTTCCAAAAGCTGGGCAGTTTCTAGGTTCGTGAACCATACCGCACGATCGGCACATATATTTATTTTCATTTCGGGCGCCGAATTCTCTTCTAGATGGCACAGCTCAGGAGATACCTCGTTCAATGGCATCTATCGCGGCGGGTTTGTTTACGTTCATCTCGCTGGCTTGCGCTTTGCTGTGCTCTGCAGTTTTACACTCGCTGACAATTTCCTGCAACGTTTTTGCTTTTCTGCTTGTTTCTCTTATCATACGCTCTTGCAGAAGTTTATCCTATAACCCTTGTACAATTTTATCTCGTAGCATGCGATCTTCTAGTTCTCCGTAATTACATTCAGTAACGGCACTCTTTAGTCTTAGGTAGAAATCGGTGAATTTCTCCCCTATTTCTTGTTTCATTTCGAGAAACTTGAAGGACACATACAGTGGGTTGCCAAATTATTAGGGACAATACGCAATTTCTGAAATTTCGACATTTAAATGTGTCTTATTACCAAAAATAATTATTCCCATGAATTTTATCATTTGTTATGTATTGCTGGCAATATTATAAATACTACTTAGAAAGTGGCAACACCTGCGTGCATTACTCTGGAGCAGGTGAAAGCGTTTGTTCGACTGTGGGTAATTCGTACCGTTTCAACAGAAAAAACAGAAATGTATGTTTTGTTTACTATTGTATTTTTTTTGTAAGTTTTGTTTAATATTGTACTATTTTTACAAGTTTTGTTTAATACGATATTATTTTTGTTATTTTTGCAGTCAATATTTTTGTTTTATTTTGCTTTAATGCTTAAAAATGTCACTGTTGGATTTTTCAGCATGGGAAAAGCTTCAGACATTTCCCCGAGTAAATGTACTGAAATAAAGACGCTTCTGTTAAACACAACACATTCCCAAAGACAGATATCATCGATTGCCGGTGTTTCTAAATCAGTCGTTAACCGGATTAAGAAAAAAACGACAATAATGTGGAATTGGAAACGGACCGTATAGGGAAAAGTGGAAGAAAACGCATTACCACCTGTCGTTGTGACCGCAAGATAAGGGATGCCTGTCTCGAAAATTGGAAACAGAGTGTGTCTCGTCTCACCACTATGATCAATGACAAAGGGATCAAAGTCTCCAAAAGGACAATCCAACGGAGATTGGCTGAATGGAACCTGATGGGTCATCGCCCAACCAAAAAAACCACGCCTGACTGAAGCAATGAAGAAAAAGAGAATTTTATGGGCTCGAGAACACAAGAATATGACACTTGAGGACTGGAGTTGAGAAAATACGATTTCTTATTGTGAAATATTCCTACGCAAACAGTTTAGGAGGCTTAATTTAGTATTTTACAGATCTGCTTCTCCGACGAGTCAACTTTCCAAATTTTGGCTGATAAAAGCGCATTTGTGCGACGTCGATCCGGAGAGAAATTTCATCTTGAGTGCCTCGTGGAGAGTGTAAAACACCCATTAATCATTATGGTGTGGTCTGTGATATCAAAGAAATGAATGGGGCGCCTATACGTCGTCCAGGGGACAATGAGGCAAGACCAGTACAAACAAGTCCTGGAAAATCGTCTGTTGCCTCAAGTCGATGAATGGTTCCCTGATGATGAGGAATACGTATTTATGCCTGACTCAGCCTCCTGCCATAAAGCCAGAAGGGTAACAGCCTTCCAGGCTCAAAATAATGTCAGAGTTTAACCCTGGCCAGGCAATTCACCCAATTTGAACCCGATCGAAAACATGGGAGCTGACAAAAAGAAAAATAGCGACGGAACTGATCACTAACAAGCGACAACTCATCGAAAAGCTGATACAATCATTGTCCAGAACTGAAAGAAAATGCAAAAACATGCATTGAGAGCATGCCTCGACGTCTCGAAGCCATAATTTCGGCAAAGGGTAGCATTACAAAATATTAAGCGTTTTACCAAATTTTTTTCCAAATGACTGTTTAAGATAAAATAAATGCATATTAATAACAAACATGCTCTTTTCGTGTTCTAAATTATACACTCTACGCAACAAAAATAAATTACATTTTCTCTAACCCTCAATTTTTAATCATTTTTGCAAATAACAATGGAATTGTCTAATTTTCAAGGTGTCCCTAATAATTTGGCAACCCACTGTATATTTCTTTTTGGAAATCTTGAAAATATTTTCCAAATTCATCTAGAATTTGTTGTAGGCTTATCTCCGTAGTACCGGTTAACGGTTTCAAGTTGAATGCTCTGTACTGCTTCTTTAGTTCATCTCCACACACGTGGCGAAAAAGAGCCGTTTTAGTCTTTTCGGATTCATTCCCGAATCGTAGAGCTTCAATATAGTCCTCAAAATCTTGTTTCCAATTTCTCCACGCTTCCGGCGGATTTGTACCTGCATCGAAAGGTTGTATCGCTAGTAGATTACTCGTCATTTTGCGATCGTCAGTTTCTTCTTTTTCAGGCGATTTTTTACTGGAAATCGTTGAACGGTGTTCTACTCTGACACCATTTAAGATACTCTCGATGACTTAATATTCATAAGCATTATTATTTAGGTGGATGAATTGAGATAACTACAGGCAATCAAACTCTACATCGTAACTACAGGCATGACCTCACCTAGCTTACTTCTAACTGAAGTTAGTGGCTGATACGCTTTTATTTACTTTTTGTACACAGGTGCTGCCGTCTACATTTATATATATTAAATATCTTACAAAAAATATATCCATTTTTATGAAAAATATCTATACAGCTTTCTTAGAACACGACATGTACTGCGACCACTAGCGAGATAACTGACGACGGGACTACCTGCCCGAATAATCAGACGATATGAGCAGTCGGAGGAAAGGAGAAAAGGAATGTCACCACTCTCGTTCGTTAATGGTTATTGTGAAATATCTGCAGCCGAGACGACAAGTGAAAAGGATGTACAGGAGGCATTCTCGAAATTCTTTAGGTATGGGTCCTCCAACCGTTGGGGAGTGAACTGGTTTTTGGTGATTGACTTTGACATTTTTTTCTTTTGCTAAGGAAGAATGCACATACCAGACAAGAATACGGCCGGCTATGGGAAAGCCTATATGAGATGTTCCATAGTCAGGCCATAGTATGCGCCACGTGACAAAACCGAACACTCCTTAAACTGTTTATAATCTATTGATTCGATCTCCCCTCTCGAAGTAAACACAAATATATACAATAGCGGACTCGAAGAGAAGAGTTGTTTCCCCCCTTTTTGTCCATTTTCGTCAAGTCTTTCGTCAAATTATATCGGAATAGTCCTTAGCAATAGATTAGATTGGAGATCACGGGCGCTTCGCGGCACCCCAGGGTGCCACGGCACACACATTGGGAACCCCTGCACTAGAGTGTGATTTTGCTTGATCATCCATTGTAGTTTCCTATGATAGCTCTGTTATACAGAAAGTATGAGATATTTGGGAATTTTTTTTTTTAAATAAAGCCGCTGTAAAATTATGCAGCCCAAACTCTTACCCTTGAAATTAACAATAAAAAGAAAAAATCTTTGGATCGCAATAGTTAAAAACTTTTTTTACTGTAGAGATGATTGACAGAAACTAAATTAAGTGCAATCGCTATAACACGACGCGCGGAATATTGAAGGATAAAGGTTATAATGGGATAAAATTTCATGAAGCCTTCATTCATAGAAAAAAAATAATAAAAGATATGTTTACGTACTTCCTCGTGGTGTCACCCAGCAATTTTAAGTCATCTGCAAAATCAGGATAACGCAACTGAATATTCATATTTACTATTAAGCTCTGCTGTTCAGTGGCGTAGCGAGGGGGGGGGGGTCGCCAGTTATGCTCGTTACGCCTCTGCTGCTGTTCTATACTAAATGGACATTTGGATGAATGCTGTCCGATATCAAAGAGATACTAACGTTGTGGAGAAAACTTTATATTAGAAAGAAAATTATTACTGTTTCTCCTGTAATTTCTTTGTCATAGTTTGAAGATACATTGGAGAAAAATACGCGATTTTGATGTTACGATACAGGATGCTCAATTCTTCCTCTTGGCTAAAGTTTAGGGCTAAATGTGACTCTGCGTTGTTAGCCGATGATTTCTGCATTATTATTAGAATCGTAGAATTAGATCGACTGTCATAAAGTTTTTTGTTGAACTGGGGTAGGCTTAGAGACACGTGGCGGTCGGTTGCGTTTCTTGTAGTTCTATTCTGTCTGGTTTTTTTCACTGTATTTTGGTAGACGTTCTACGTGTACCGTTTGTGTGTTGGTTTCTGTATTGCATAGTGCTTCAAGTTGCTGCTTTTTCTTGTTGTTTTTGAGATTTTTTCCTCGGTTTGGTTGTGGTGTTGGTTCTGCAGCTGCCGGTGACGAAGTATGCGGTAAGTGGTTTCTGAATTTTTTCTTTTCTGGTATGGAGGAGTCGCCGGCTGACGACAACTTCTTCTGGTCTGCTAATCTCCAGCCGCATGAATTTTTGAACTAAGCTTTGGGTCAAGGTGTGGAGACTTTAACAATTTTTCTTGAAAGTCCTGCAGGGGCTATCCCTATTTCACACCCAAAAAAATTGAAGGATGAGCTGGTCAGTCGCGTGGGTCCCAAGATAAATTTAAGTTTTTAAAGGCCACACGTAACGGAAAAATCGTATGTGTCACGGAAGATAGCAATACAGCCATTCAGTTGTTAAAAATTAATGAAATATTGTCGGTACCAATCGTGCCCAGATTAAATCCGGACACACGTCAAAGTTTTTGCTATATGATATTCCGCTAAATGTCACCTGTAATGAAGTTGCGGATGAACTGTTAGAGAGCGGCATTCCGGTTTTTGAAGTCCGTCGTTTTCAGAAGCTGACGGGAGGTAATCGTGCTCCGCTTAAAACCATGCTGGTAACAAAAATTGGGCAACAACTCCCCGACAAGATTCATTTGTGGTTTTTAAGAAATATGCATACGGCTTTTTATAGATAGACCCCGGCAGTGTAATAATTGTTTCCAATTCTCACATTCGACTAGGGCATGTAAAAATGCTGTGGTATGCTATAAGTGTGGAGAAGGACATGCTACTCAATTGTGCCAGGCTGATAGAGTGAAATGTAGCAATTGTGGCGAGGGCCATAAAGCAATTAGCAAAAGTTGTAGTGCATATATCCGAGAAGCGGAAATAGTAAATTAATTCAAATGTCTTAACCACTTAACGATCAAAGAAGCTCAGCGTCGTTACGCACAGAATAATAACAATAGGAAGGCACCTTCCTATGCGGGGGTTGCGTCTCCCAGCTATAGGGAGGAAAAGATTAATCTGCTGGAGGTAACCATGAACTTGAAAAAGATTATGGAAAGATTCGAGGCTAAGTTTGAGGAAACCCTCCAGAATTTTTTAAGTACTCAAGTCGAAACTTTCAACAAGGTCATTTAAATAATGACATCATCTTTTACGAACATGTTACATAAATTTCTCCCCCCGACGCTGTCGTCTGCTCTTCCAAAAAGAGAGAAAACAAAGAAAAAACAGAGACTGTCACAAGATGATTTGCCATCTACCCTGTCCTCTACTGCTGGGGACTTCGGTTTGATGGATTACTCCGGGACCACCGGTCTTGATAGTCCCGGTCATCCGCCTGGGCCGTACCTGTATTTTGAGGGGGCCATTCCTGACACCCCTCTCCTTAGGGGGGGGGGCTGTCTGGTGGCCTTTTCTGGTTTGTACGTGTTCTTTTTTGTTTTTGGTCTGGCTTGTTTTTCTGTTGTGTCGTGGAACGTTCGTGGTGTTCGGGCCAGGGCCGCTTGGCTCCGGTGTCGAGTTTTTGCTTCTGTTCCTGTTTTGCTTACTCAAGAAACCTTTCTTACTCCGGCTCTTTCTTTCAATGTGAATCAGAAAGTCCTGTATCGTAGAGATAGGCCTGGGGGCGGTGGGGGTGGCGTCCTCACCGCGATCCAGCGTAATGTTATTTCTATCGATCTTTCTCTCCCCATACAACATCCTTGTTAGGGACTTTCAAATAATCCCTCAAAAATGGACTGTATTAAAAAATTATTAAACATATAATATTTCGTCTTATACGATAAAAATGGAGCCCAAAACTCAATAATAAAAGCGAGCACGACAGCTCACAACACAAGAGCACGATAGCTCACAAGGCTAGAGCACGATAGCTCACACGAACACAACTAACTGACTGGCTTCCAACAGTGCAACAGGTTGACTAAATACACAAGCACGTGTACATCGCCAATTCTCAAGATGAGGCATGCTCTTGGCGACTTATCGCCCGGGTTGGGGAATTTTTCGAGCATTAACATCTCGATCATTAACATCCCGGCCCCCGTTGAAGGTCTTAACATTCAACAGGGGCATCTTCTTCATGGCATCTGCAAAACCATGAAGGGTGACTCTGTCATTGTTCTCGAAAAACCTTGGAATTGCTAGATTTTCAATATTTGGTAACAAGGGCACAAATTCTATCCACTTCATTGTAAAGAACTCTGGTAACGGTGTATCCCAGTCCAACTGAATCATCCAGAGATCCTCCATGAATAGCTTTGCCCTCGTAATCACAGGGCCTATCAGCCCGAGTGGATCAAAAACTCTAGAAATATCCTAAAGAACTGTTCGCTTAGTGTAGGTAATCCGAGGTTGAATTGACACCCTATAGGAAAAACAGTCAATACCAGACTTCCATAGTACACCTAAAGCCTTAACAGATTTCTCTTGATTAAACTCATCAAAAGAGTAACTTTCATCACTAGACTCATCATTCATGAGGTCGACATCATTAGAGTTCCACTTATGAAGCGTCATACCTCCCCGTTCAAGTAAGAGGACTAACTGATGCTTCAACTCCCTTGCAGATCTCAAGTCATGTGATCCTGTAAGAATAACATCCATGTAAAAGTCCTCCCGAGCAGCCGAAGCCGCGATTGGGAACGAATCCTCCTCATCGTCACATAACTGCCTTAATGCTCTTGTAGCTAAATAAGGCGCATTCTTTGTTCCATAGGTAACTGTGCAAAGTTTATAAGTTTTAACTGAATCCATTGAGGTTTCTCGCCATACAATTCTCTGTAAGTCCCTCTGAGTAGGTTCTATCAGTATCTGACGATACATCATTCGGATATCCGTGGTAAATACGAAAGCATGCTTTCTAAAACGCAGCATTATTGAAAAGAGATCCTGTTGGGGTATTTTACTATTCAATTGAGGTTGATTTAAAGAGACACCAGCAGATGTTAAGGCAGACCCGTTAAAAACAACTCTCAATTTGGTTGACGATTTTTCCGGTCGGAAAACGCCATGATGTGGAAAATAGTAACAACAGTCAGGCTCAATTTCATCAAAAACTTCCTCCATATGGCCCAAATTTTTATATTCCTGAATAAAATCAACATACAATTTTTTCAAATTTGGGTTACGCTCTAAGCGTTTTGAAAGAGAATTTAAACGGTCAACTGCCATAGCTCTAGATTTGCCTAACTTCCTATCGGTCTTCAATGGCATACTAACGACGTACCGACCATCCTGTGTTCTAGAATGAGTTTCTATGAAATATCTTTCACATTCTTTTTCTTCACTACTTAAAATAGGGTCCGAACTATCAACTGCATCTATTTCCCAAAAGCCGCGAAGGGTTTTTTCAAGATTTAATGTCTCATGTACAAGCCTACAGTAAATATGTCCTCCTGAATTTCTTACCAAGCTCGAACCGCTTACAATATACCCAAATGCAGTCTCCTGTAATATTAGTCGTGAATCCTCCATATATATTTTTCCCGTTCTCAACATATCAAGAAATAACTCCGCTCCAAGTAACGCATCGACCCTTTCAGGTTTGAAGAATTTCGGGTCGGCTAATTCAATATTTTTATCCAACTTCCTGAGATCTATTTTTACATACGTGGAAAGGCTAAGCAGCGTAATTTTTGGCACAACCATAAATTCTATTTCTCTGACAAAGTTATTAGATTTATTCGAAACTTCGGTAGACACCTGAGCCTTCACTGGTATAGTAACCCCATTTAACCCAGAAAGGGGAATATTTAATTTTTGTCTTTTCAATCCCAAACGATCTGCACTTTCCAAAGAGATTGCACTAACTTGGGACCCAGAATCACAGATACATCGCAATGGGTGTTTATTTCCGCTTCTATCTCTGACATAGATAATTGCTGTGGCTAGGATTACCCTAGATACACTCTCAGTACAACTGGCACTAGCGCAGACAGCCGACGTCTGCCCAAGGTCAGCAGATGGCTCCCTGTTCTTCTCAGAAGGTGACGAGAAATTAGTTTTGTCCAAAACATTTCCCTCCTCCACTTTCGAATTGTAATGTAAAAGTGAGTTATGCCTTTTACCACAAAATTTGCACACAAATTTAGACTTGCAGTCAGCAACCCTGCAAGACTGATTCAAACAATTTATGCACAGGGAGAATTTTTTGACCAAATTGAATCTCTGTTTTGTGTCTAAGCGAAGAAATTCCGAACATTTAAAGATGGAATGCATTCGTGATTTACAAATCACACAGGACAAACCCAGTGTTGAATCAACCATAAAGCTTTTAACCTTAGGAACCATCTTTCGTTTCATTTGATTCGAATGTCCGTGAAAATTTTCTGAAAATGTACAACGCGTTTTTAAAAAGTCTATTAAATCATCCCATTTCGGTAAATACGAAGTTTTCAAAGTCATTTCGAAAAGTTTTCTCGATTCCTTGTCAATTTTCTGGAGTACTATATTAATCAAAATATTCGCACTCAATTGATCCAACTGTAAATCCAGAGAACTCAATGCTCTAACTTATTTTATCATCTTATCAACAAGAGATCGTAATTCAACAGCCGATTCCTGAGTAATATTTTCCAAATTCAAAAGTTCATTTATAAGCCTATTAACCAGTAAACGTTTATGTTCATAACGCTCTTGTAGCGCCTTAAAAAGTGAATTGAAAGTGTCCTCGGTAGTTTGAATTTGCTTAGCCTTACCGGTTAGCGAAGACTGCAAATAGAACAGTTTATGTGATTCATCTAAGTTTTTATTTGAAGAAATCAAAGCATTAAATTGGGTCTTGGGGGGCAACGTTACTCGCGTCCGTAGCATTCCTCAAGCTACACGTGCCTCCCGGGTGGTGCTAAATGAGTAACAGTTTTCCGCAGCCGAGATCTTCCCTTTTCTTCGTCTTTTTTCGCTTTTCGCTTTGGATTCTAATTGATATGAGACATAGGCAGGATTCGTTGCACGTTCTTCAGTGGAATGCAGGTGGGCTTACCCAAACTAAAAGGTCTGAACTTTTGAAAATCCTGAATGACAAGAAAGTAGATATATTCATAATTCAGGAGGCAAACAGGGTAAAAAAGGATATGGAGAGATTTGCCTTCCCTGGCTATAATGTTTTTCTGTTGGAGAAGGGAAGGAAAATAGCCAGCGGTATTTTGGTTGGAGTTAAGAATACCATCACCTCGAGCTTCGAAACTATAAAACCTATGCGTGAGACAAATGATAAGATAGAAATAGCTTTATTAAATTGCTGGATTAATAGCTGCCACTATAAATTTGTTTCTGTATATAATCCACCCAATAACAAACCCAACCTCGATTTAATTGATGTCAACAGAAGGACTATTGTAATTGGTGATTTCAATGCTCATGCCCAAAAATGGGGTTATAAAGATAAAAATTTGGCAGGGATGCTGTCGAGGACTTTTTGTGTTCCAATAATTTGGAGCTTGTTTATGACAATCAAGATAAACCGACTATTTTACACTATAATGGTATGTCCAGCAATCCAGATCTGTTGATGGTCTCATCCGACATTATTGACACTAC
This sequence comes from Dolomedes plantarius, assembly GCA_907164885.2. Lineage (NCBI taxonomy): Eukaryota > Metazoa > Arthropoda > Arachnida > Araneae > Dolomedidae > Dolomedes > Dolomedes plantarius. The sequence continues at coordinate 172,618,791 of OU015494.1, forward strand.
TCACAGAACTGTGATGGAAGACTGCGGTAGTGGTCACCGCATGGTTTTGGCTAATATTGATCTTCCAATGAACAGGGCATTGCGCCCCTGCAACAGAGTATCCTGGAACTTTCGGAAAGCTAATTGACCAGCTTTTAAAGATTTCTTAGAGAATAACCTGGATGAATCAAAAATAGACTTTAATCAACATCCCGACAAAATTGTCACTGGTGTCAACAACATTTTTATTGGCGCTGCCAAGAAGTTCATCCCTCGTGGTAGGCAGAAGGCTTTTAGCTGCTTCTGGAACGATGATCTTACAAAGCTAAAAAAAATACGAGATGAGCTTAGAGATAAAGCCCAGGAGACGCAAGACCCCCAGGTTGTGACTGATTGGAGAAGGAGCAATGCAACCCCCAAGAGAGAGATCAATGGGGCAAAGCGAGCTGCCTTTGGTGAATTTATTTCCAAAGTAAACTATAAAACAGAAGCACTAAAAACTTATAAATTCATGAATAGACTTTGCTCAAAAAATCATAAGAAGATTAAGGAGCCAATGAAATTAAACAATAAATTTTTATGTAGTGATGGCCAGATCTCAAATGCCTTTGTAAAACTTTTCACCTCAAAACAAAGGAAATCAGGCTACATGAAGCAGAGACACAAACTTGCTAAAAGATATAGTGTTCTGGCCAGATCTGTAGATGATTCTGCGGAGGATTTATGTAATAATATTTTTACCGAGTTTGAGCTTGAATCGGCTATCTCCCAGCTGAAGCTGGGTAAGTCTCCTGGCCCTGACCTTGTTTTTGCTGAGTTCATTCATCATACTGGAGAAAAAGCAAGAAAGACGCTTCTGAGGCTTTTTAATAAAATCTGGAAGGGAATTGATGCGGTTCCATACCTGTGGAAAAAGGCCACAATCATCCCTCTGTTAAAGAAAGATAAACCAGCTTCTGACTTTAATAGTTATCGGCCGATCTCTTTGACTAGCATTTTGGCAAAATTAATGGAGAGACTTGTCATTAATAGATTAAAATGGTCTCATGAAACTAAGGTACTCCTGCATCATGCTCAGGGTGACTTTAGAAAAAACCGCTCCACTGAGGAACTTGTCACCACGTTTTCTCAGAGTATTAAGGACAATCTTGAAAAGGGTAACATCGTAAGTGCTGTTTTTGTGGATTTTAAAGGAGCATATGATACAGTTTGGAAAAATAGGCTCATTTATAAACTAGCTACTAAACATATACCAGGTAATATGCTGCGGTGGTTTAGTGACTTTCTTGATCAACGCCTTATAAATATCCGTTATGGAGCCGCACAGTCTAGTTTTAGGACTTGTCTTCCCCAGGGAGCTGTGTCGAGCTGTTTGTTGTTCGATGTTTATGTTGATGATTTAATACACTCCTTGATTGATAAAAATATCTGTGTACTCATGTATGCTGACGATCTTGTCATATGGACATCTAGCCCTAATAACAGAGCAAAGGAGAGACTTGAAATTTCCCTAAATAATGCCATGTCCGGACTTCAATCCTGGTGTTTAGAAAACAATACGACTGTCAACACGGAGAAAACAACTTATCAGACTTTCTCATTATGCCAACAACTATTACAACTGCACATATCATATAACAATATTGACCTCCCTAGCAGTGAGAGTACCAAGTATCTGGGAGTGGTTTCCGATCGTAAACTTACCTGGAAATTATACATTGATGATATTAGGCAGCGGGCTGATAGGCGTATGTTATTGCCTAAACGTCTTGCAGGAGTCAGGTGGGGCTGTGCTACCACAACTCTACTTGCTACTTATAGGACTTTTATAAAACCTGTCATGACTTATTGTAGCGATCCTCTTGTTACATTATCTGAGGGAGGTATAAATAGATTGGAACGGCTACAAAATAATGCACTTCGTCTTATCACCGGTGCTGTTAAAACTACACCTACTGACGCTCTGCTGTTGTGTACCAATGAAACCCCTATGCAATATGAAATAAAGAAATCAGCTTTGAAGCTCTATCAGAAATTAATTCGTTTACCTCACAGTGATATGTGAGTTAAAAATGGACCTCGCAGGCTGAAGACTCAGGATGTCTTTCTTCAAGCTGTTCTAAAAGTGATGGACGGACTTGGTATACCATCTCAAGTTGAACCTTTGCTGCCTCCCATAAATCCTCTGGAGGCTAGTAGAATATATTATCATCTGGACCTTCTGAGTCCTGTTTCAAAATCCCGGGATTACACTGCAGTTTTGTTCAGCGCGGGGATGGAGACTATTTACAATCGGTTTCCCCCTGAAGCATGGTTGCACATATATACTGATGGGTCAAAGCTTGAGATGGATGGTGTGGCCGGAACTGATATTTATTGTGTACTTTTCTCCCACTATCTTTCGTTAGGAACGGCCAGGACCGCATTTGATGGCGAAGTTGAGGCAATTAGAGTAGCTCTGACTCATCTGAATGCTTGTCCTTCTCTTTTCGACCAGGCTGTTATCTTCTCATATTCCCAAGCTGCGATTCTGGCCATTGCCAACTTCTCCCAAGCCCCTAGCTCTATGACAGTAATGCAATGTAGATCCATAATCAGAGAGATGCACGAAGAACATAAAAAGATTGTTTTACAATGGATCCCATCTCACTGTGGTATTCCCGGAAATGAAAAAGTGGATGAGCTGGCCAAAAATGGTTGTTATGTTATTCAAGCCCCATGTAACCTGGTTAGCTATAAGTCCGCCTCGGCATTGATCAATCAAGTACTTAATACAGAGCACATGTCATTACTAAAAGAACGTATGAAAGAAAAATCGTAGAGAATCTCCATTCAGAATATCCCCGATTGTCCAGTAGCAGTGCAGAAGCAGTGCAGTAGCTGTCTTTCGTCTTACGACTAAGCATGATTGCTTATATGCTAATCTTTACAAACTTCAGATAGTGGATAGCCCTGCCTGTCCCCTCTGCTGCAGTGGTGCGGCGATGAATGCTGATCATCTCCTCGTTTGTTCAGCCGTCACAAAGAACTGCATCTTTTCCCGATACTGGGAAGCCAGAGACTTTTTGAACAATTTTTCTTCTTAATTTTTTCTGTGTGTGTTTCATGTTTTACTGTTTATTTGGTTCGTGTATTTGAGTTTTTGTATAACAGTATACTTTATATGCATATTTGTCTTTTGTGTATTGATCTCTGTACGGCGTTAGGATAATGTCTGTATCGCCTGCTGCATTGGAAATAAATAAAAAATAATAATAAAAATTTGGGTCTTAAAATTGTGCCAATCCTCAATATTACCCGAAAATATTGGCAATGCAATATCAGGCAATTTTATTTTAACGTTATTGGTTTCAACACTCAAATTTTCTAATTGAGATTTAATTCTAAGGAATCCTACCTCCAACTCGATTTCTTTTTCAGTGTCTTCCAAAGAGCTATTCACCTGAATTAAATCCTTATCTTCTGCAATTTCATAATATTCCAGTCGCAGCTCTTCCAGCTGATTTTTAACTGTTTCCAAATTATTCATTTTTGCAGAAATTGAAATGGAATCGCGTGAAGCATTTTCTTCATTCAAATACTTTGAGAGTCTGACAACCTTTGCCTTTAAGGTTCCCCTCCTTCTATTGAGGCTCTTCAAATCCTCCATTTAATATACCAGCGCGAAACGTTTTCCAAACGAAAAGCTAATGTCCACAGGCCACTAAATCTTCACCCTGCGGTCGCACGGACCAAATGTTAGGAACTTTCAAATAATCCCTCAAAAATGGACTGTATTAAAAATTTATTAAACATATAATATTTCGTCTTATACAATAAAAATGGAGCCCAAAGCTCAATAATAAAAGCGAGCACGACAGCTCACAACGCAAGAGCACGATAGCTCCCAAGGCTAGAGCACGACAGCTCACACGAACACAACTAACTGACTGGCTTCGAACAGTGCAACAGGTTGACTAAATACACAAGCACGTGTACGTCGCCAGTTCTCAAGATGAGCCATGCTCTTGGAGACTTATCGCCCGGGTTGAGGAATTTTTCGAGCATTAACATCTCGATCATTAACAATCCTTTCATCGAATATGTTGCTGTTAAATTATGGGTCAATAATACTCATCTCACCATTGTAAATATTTATAATCCCAGATGCAGTTTTGATCTTGGCTTTATCGTTTCTCTTCTTGATGGTATTGAACCACCTTTTATTATCACGGGGGACCTAAATTTAAATTTACTAAAACGGGGCAGTCAAGGTCTGGCCCCGGTGAATCAGTTTCTTGACTGTGTTGCTGGAAATGATCTATGCATTGTTAACAGGGACATTCCTACCCTTTTCATGGCTAACAATTCACCTTCTGTACTTGATCTTGCTATTATTTCTCCAGACTTGTTCCCTATTGTTAAATTTTATATCCACCTTGATAGTTTTGACTCGGATCATTGTCCGATGTTCTTACAGCTTTATGGTCCATACGCTCAGTGTGTTACTACTACCTTTCGACTTCGGACCAATTGGACCAGGGCTGGCCGCGATTTAAATAATAGCATGAATTGCCATAACACTCTTTCTTACTTGGATCTTATGTCATCAAGTAAACAGGCTATCTCTGATAATAATCACTCTCAAAGAATTACTGGGACGTCCTACCCACAGTGGTGGAACTCTAGGTGCTCTTGGATCTTGGGGCAAAAAAGAAAGTATCTTCGGTTGGCTAAGCGGACTTTTTCGCTTGAATACTGGTTACAGTATAAAAAGTTTTCAAGTCTCTTACGTCGGCACATTAAATGCAGCATTCGAAGCTTTTGGAACAAACTCTGTAATAGTCATAACAGTATGCAGACCATCTATCGCATTCTTAAGAAGCAATCTACCCTACAGGCTTCTGGAGGGACGCTGCTTTTTCGGGGTGTTTGTATCAATTGCCCTTATCGTCAAGCTATTCTTTTCGGTCAGAATCTTTACCCTACTTCGCATCATCCTCCCCTTCCATACGTTCTTACCAATGTGATGGGGGAGTTAGACAACCCTATTGCTACTCCGGAGCTCCAGTTAGTGATCAAGGTAACTAGACCCACCACTCCCGGGGAAGATGGTATCTCGGCAAAGCTAATCAAGCACATCGACCCTAACAACCTCTGCAAGATTGCTGGTATTTTTAATAATTTCCTTGGTACGGCTAGTGTCCCGTGTCAGTGGCGCTCTGCAATAATTCTTCCCATTCTAAAACCCAAGAAGCCCAGTACTCTGATTACTTCGTATCGCCCGATTGCCCTTACTCCGGTTTGGAGTAAAATTTTTGAATGCATTATTCTCCACCGTCTCATTCGCTGGTCTATTAGTCACAATGTTTTTCCTCCCGGCCTCGGTGGCTGTCTCCCCAATCGGGACAGCCAAACTGTCTTGGCCAAGCTGTACCTAGATATCCAGGCAGCTCGCCAGAACAAAAAATATATTCTTCTTGTAAACCTAGACATTGAAAAGGCGTATGATTCCGTTTGGATTGACGGGTTGATTTACAAACTGGCTTCCGTTGGTGTTGGTGGAAATGCTTTATAATGGATTTCTAAGTGGCTACAGGATAGGAATATTAAGGTGAAATGGCGCAATCACATTTCCCCCCACCCCTCAAAAGGTTACGTCTGGGATTCCACAGGGTAGCGTTCTGTCCCCGTTTCTGTTCTCTATGTATATGCTTGATATTTTCGAAACGACCCCGCCCAGGGTAACTGTGCTGACTTACATATGTTGATTACATTTTTATGTATGCTATTGGTGATGATCCTGTTACCACTTGCAATAATTTGCAAACAGCTCTTGATAACATTCTGAAGTAGTGTAATTATTGAAAGTTCTCTCTCTCCCCCTCGAAGAGCACGGCTATGAATTTTTCAAAGGGTAGATTTCCCTGCTATGAAAGCCGTATTGCTGGCCAACCTATTCCGTGGAGTAAAAATATCAAAATTCTGGGTTGCGTCCTGTCGTCAACCATGTCCATCGCGCCTCAGGTTCAGTATCTGCGTGAAAAAACTCACCGCCGGCTAAACATGTTAAAAGGTTTGGTGCATAAAACTCGGCGCTACAAGCCGGACTCTTATCCCAATCGTCAATGTGGTCATCCGCAGTGTTTTTGACTATTGTGGTTTCATGTATTCCCCGATTTCAAAGAGAGACGCTAATACCATGGAGGCCTTATACTCCATTGCCCTCCGTCTGACCACTGGTCTCCCCCGGTGGACGCCGATACCGGTGCTTCGGGCTGAGATTCACCAAAACAGCATTGCGTGCCGTATTCAGCACCTTAATAAATGTTTTCTTATTAAACAACTGTCACTCCATACCAAATCCTTGCTTTACAGTAACCTTCATAGGTGTATTTCGGTAAACTCATCCAATATCCCTGGTTTGCTGAATACCATGAATATTACTATGGATACGTACTGTCTGGGCTCAAGCTTTTTCCTAGACCCTGGCCGCATCTTTCGCTCTCATCAGGTGGAGATTGTTACGCAGGGTCTCCCCTTTCAAAATAAAGATCTCCCGAACTCGGTGATTTCAGCCTTATGGGCGGAGTAAGTCAATAATTACCAGCCAAAGTGCATTTTGATTGCCACTGACGCCCCCAAGAACGACGACAAAGTGGCGATAGCAGCCTTAACCACTCGACTAATTCTGGGAAAGCCCTGTTAACCCATCGTTTGAATTCAATTTTTACCGTGGAAGCTCTTACTATCGTTCTGGCTATTGATATTTGTGGCCAGGAAGTTGATCATGTTTTAATTGCTTCTGATAGCCTTTCCGTTCTCTCGGCGCTACATATGGCATATCCGAAGTCCCCTGCGGTCATCCTTCTGCTGCATAGTAAAATTATTAATGCGCTTAAGAGCATTAATTCCATTCGGCTGGTCTGGACCCCTGGACATCGGGGCATCTATCCAAATGAGGTGGCCGATGAGATGTGTAAACATGGCCCTTTCACTACCGACCAACTTAATGTAGTAAGCCCGGAAGACACCATAAGAAAGATCAAAAGCGATATGTATGCTGCTGGGGAGGACGAAAGGAATAGAAGCAGTTATCGTCAGCGGTATGGCACAATTGACCTCAAGAATCAAACGCATTGTAGGTGGATTTACCATCGCCAGATTGATGTTCTGATTGCCCGCTGGCGTACCAAAAAGATACAATGCAACCATCTTTGGCATAAGTTGAATATGGCTCGCTCCCCTCTGTGCGACACTTGTAATGAAAATGATACGCCAGATCATATTTTGCTAAGCTGCTCCAAGTTCCGGGTGCAGTGTTGTGCTTTATTTAATTCTCTTAGGATTAGTGATAATCCTTCTTATGATTCCGTTATTAATTCGGCTACGAGTTCGTGGCGTGGGCTGGTAGCCCTGGCGTGTTTTACTCTTCGCTTCCTTGGTTGGGGGTGATCTTTGGTTTTGTTCGTGTGTGTGTTGTTTTGTGTCTGTCGTTTGTTGTTGGTTTGTGGTGTCTACGTGGTGCATCGTCCCCGTGTTTGTTTTTGTGGTCCCGGGTGGGGCTTCTCGCTGTTTTCCTCCTTCCATGTACGATGTTTGTGTTTCTAAGTTTCTCCGTGCTAGTTTGTCTAGCGTCTGTCCGTCCATGTTTTTCCTCTTCGGGTCGAAATGTAGAGACAAAGCCGGCCGCCTGGTTGTAGCATAAGGCCTCTTTCAGACAAGGCACATTTCTTGATTCAACTGATTTGCCTTGTTTATTTTCATGTAGTTGACTGCCGTGTGAGGTTCTTTTCACACAAGGCGCGGCGCCCAATTCAAGGCGAAACCTTCTCTTCTGGGGTTGTGGCAACGCTTCGTCAGCAGCTAGACGCAGGCGAAAACGCGACTGAAAAATGATGTGGAAGAAGACAGTTTACTACATTAAATTATGTGTATATATTCTATCCATAGGCCATACTTTAATCTACACCTAAAATAATTACACTATTTCCCATAAAAATATTTTTCAGGCAAATGTATTGTAATCTACAAAAAATATCAAAGGAAAAAAAAATTGTTGTAAAAAATTAGTGATATGTACTTAACTAAATTTAGATAGAATTTGTATAAACATACAAGATATACATGTATACAAAATTTTAGCAATTTGGGACGATTAGTTTTGAAGAAATAGTGCGCACAAGTTTCAAAATAACAGTTTTTAGAAAAAGTCATTTCAAGTTTAAATTTTCTATAAATTACTTTACTATTAGCTTTATACATTTGGCCATAAAATCGGTTGTAATATCGACTTCATTTTTTTCATAAGATTCCTTTTATTCCATTCTTCATAATTAAATCATAATAAAAAATTGAGCTTTTTTAAGGTTTTAAGGTGATTTCCCTCCTTACATTTTTAAATTTCAAAAACTTGAACTTAAATATTATACCTTTCTTCTACCAATACCTTTATTTTACACGAATTTTATAACACAATATTGGTCTTTGATTTATAATGATGTAGGGGAATATAGAATTAAGAAAGCATCATAACATGGCACTCAGGTTTTTACTTACAAAAATACAAAATGTATTATTTTTATATTTGCTCTGCTAATTTTTTAAATCGCATTTCTTTTATTTGTAGGACCATTATACCTCATTCTTACTTTAAAAAAAATGTATAATAATTAAATTGCACACCTGAAAGGTTTAATGCAAAAACCTACCTCATATGAAAACTATTCAAATTGTAGGCAGAAGGCGATGTTCACATTTGCGAATCTAGATAAATTTAATTAAATAATTGGTAAATTCGCGCAGTTTGGTGCTCCCACATATATTTTTAAGTGTAACAGTCATAACCAGTACTAATCGATGTAATGCTGTTTGATAAGTAATGTAAAGAGATTGACGTATGTCACCATAGAAACATCAAATAAACAACCAATGATAAAGAATATATTTCGTTGAAATGACCAAATAAATATTTCTGTTCATTTTTTAATGATAATGCGGATTCTAAATAAATTTTTAAAAAAATTCTAAAAAAGTTAAAAATTTTGTTTTAATTTTGGAGTTTTTAACCACCATTAACAAAATAACAAATGAACTTTTAAATTTGAATGGTACCGACTACTTTATTGAGCAGGCATCTGTATTTATTTATATCGATATTTGCAAGGGGACTGGGACGTCTGCGACAACTAAGAAGTTGGAAATTTGGGCTATGCTTTTAAAGCCCATATCTTATACAAATATGCATGTATCATTATGATTTTTTTATGTTAATTTAGTAAGACCTTTATGAATATTTTAAGATAAAAAAAATTTCTTTTTGGATTGAAAGGTAAATTTAAAATAACAATATAAACAAACATACTTTTCCCCCTGAAATTTTTGAGGTATTCACTTTGTAACACTTTTTCAAAAATTTAGTGAAAATCTTACCTTGAAATCTTGTGTGATGATTAAACACAGTTTATTTTATATAGTTAACACATTTAAATCTGTGTTACACTATTTTAAAAAATTTTAAAAATTATAAATTTCACTTATCAGAAATCTGCATATTTTTGTCATACATTTTCACCATTTAGAAAAATATCTTAAGGTTAAAAAATAAAAATATAGGTTATATTGATACAAGAACACTTATTCTATTGACGTTTAAAATTACAGAGATGTACTTGCAACAGATTTTGCAGAAAGTGTACCATTACATGAAAAAATCACATTTTGAGAAAAACGCAAAAAATACTGTCCCATTATATGGGATTTAAATGTATGTTTACATTTTTAAGTTGCTAATAATTGTTGTTAGAGTGTCAAAAAGTATATAAATTATAAATATTTGTAATCTGCAGAATCTGCTCTATTTTTTAAGCCACAAATTCAAAAATAAATTTTTTTGAAGTCGGAATAAAATTTGCGTGCCAATTCCCTCCAAGCTTCACCCCTTTTAATTTTATCGCTATATTCATCACACCTCATGTCCCATATCGCGGGACTAATACGAATTTCTTCGATGAATTGTTCCACATTAAAACTTGCAATTGAAACGCTTTCCATACTGAACTGAGCTCATGCAGCTAGGCGGCTGGTGTGAAGAGCGTACCTTCAGTAATGTCTTTTGTGTTGAGTCTACTCATCGAGATGAGAACGTTATCGGCACATGTGCCAGATGGCAAAACCGTCTGGGCATCGAATTCACTCCGTGTGAAAAGGTTCCGGCGATTCCCATACATTTGTTATGGTGGCTACACTCCTTGACAGCCGCCCGGAAATCAGTTTGATCAACTGCCTCGTCTTATGTGCCTCGTCTGAAAAGGGCCTAAGTCTCACAAATTTTCACTTCAATTCAATTCAATTCAATTCAATCGTAGAATTAGCATATTATAGAGGGGATCTGAGTAAAAATCCTCAAAGTTAAAAAATGTATATATTTATTTGAAACAACTTACTGCACACTTGAAGAGCAGCTTCGTAGTACCAACCAACAAGCAGGAACTGCTCGAAGGTTTTCAATTCAAATACATCTCATGGTAAAAATCTTACTGAAATATGTTACAGTGATTTGTTTTGGTTGAATAAAATATCCTTTAAGAGATGAAATAAAATTCAATAAATTTTGGAGATAAGCTCTTTTTCTTTCATTTGTAGCTAAAGAGCACGGGACGAAACATGTAATTCTCTCACGATACGAAAATCATTGTTAATCTTTTATTGCGATTTTTTTATACCTGTCGAATTACATTGCTGATAATTTTATTGTTGCTGTTTCATTTCTTCTCCTTAGCCCAGACTGCACTGTGGTAGATAACTAAATAGAAAAACAGTAAAGTATATACGGAACAGATATTTCAGATTTTTAGAGAACATTTTTAATATGGTGTTACAGGGGCTCTTGAGGGCTCAGTTAAATTGCTTTAAAATATTTTGAATTTTCTTTGAACTAAGCGTGCCTTGCTACTTAACATGGCCCCAGAGTTCCTTTATATTTTACTCAGTAAAGCTTTAAACTGATCATTAATTTATGTTTAAAATTCTTTGGTGAGATAACATATATTATCGCAATTCATGCTGTTACAGGTTTAAATTAATATATAATTCATTAAGAGTTTCATCCATAAACTTTTTAATTACATATGAATAAATAGTTATCAATATTTGCTTGATTCATACTATAATCAAGTGCTTTATTTTCAATCACTGGATGATCTTTATTTTTTAATCCATTGTAGGAAATAAATTAATATCTTAATGAAAAACACAGTTTAAATGTGCGTTCTTTGTTTCATCAATTTTTCAACTGAATTTTGACATCCTCAAAATTGACCAAGGCTGGACCCAAACGTATTTCTCAACTCATCTAAGCAGTGAGTAGAGCATCGAGTATGTGTTTATGAGCGTTGGATCGTGACCTGTGTGACTGTGTTCGACTCGCAGGTAATAATGATTTCTGGGATTGACAGATTTTGTGGTTTGGCAGAATTATTTTGATCAGACATGCTATACTTACTCTTGATGTTGTACCTAATTTGATCACATATTCACGCCAAGTATTGTTGTCTGAATTGGTGTTTGTTTCGATTCCGCCAAATCCCAAAGAAAAGGAGAAAAATCCAAGGTTTGACCAAAATACTTACCTTTGATATCTGATATGCAGTTCGAAAAAATAACTTACCATAGTAAAATTTTTCTTTGTGTTCTTGTTGGCATAAATCTTGCTGCGATCGACACACATGGTCACGTTGTTGATTAATGGGGTAATTTGCATGATTGACAAATAATCTTGCAAACATTTCCTCCTTTGCATTCTGTATACAATTGTTGAAAAAAGTATTTGTAGCTATCAAAGTTTTTAAAAGTATAATAGGTGCATTTTCATCTCCCGTTACAAAATTTTGTTCGATATATTTAAACAAACATCCAATATGAGCTGTTTTTATTATGACATCCTGTTAATAAAGGTTTATAACAGACTCGTATTTGTTTTTTACTGTATGATCGATTGTTAATTGATTACAACAGTCATTTATAAAAGAATAATTCTAGTATTTTAGTAATTGTTACTTTATCTATATCTATATGTATAATAAACTTGCCTGATTTAAGTTATACTTTTTTTTCCACCCTTTAATTTTTTTTTCTTTTGTGATTATGATTCTACATGAAATTAAAATAAACTTACTGTAAATATACAAACATACATATGACCATGTGTGGCATGTTTAACTACCTTAAGATCATGTGCTTGTGCAATGAAAGCGTAAGTGTATATTGTATTGCTGTTAATGTGGATTAAGTAAGCTCATTATCAGTTACATCCATTGGAAAATCAAGTTGCTTGAGTGTTAAGCCCAGTGTGAAACCTTTGAATAGTAGTATCAATTGATATAAGTGTGTCATTCAGTTCATGATCATGTTTTCACTGAATGAATTTGTTTAGAATTTTTCAACATATGTTCTCTTTTAGTATATTACAGTTAACCATATTTTAAAAAAATTATTGGTGAATAAGTTTTTCAGTAGCAGAATATTTATAAAATTTTTATGTTAGAATGTCAAGATATTTTTATATAATCGGATTTTAGGGTTACTTAAATGTTTATAGTTAAATGAATTGATGAAAGCAAGTCATACATTCCAATGTATCCAAATGTATTTTGTTATTTAAAATGGGAAAAAATATTTTTTTAGTTGTGTAAGAAGCTTAAGGTATAAATAATGTGCATTTATTTCTATTTCTTAAGTGTGAATTCTTTCAAGTTTACAAATTTATTGATTCATGTACCAAATATTATATATATATATATATTAATTAATGTTAGTATATACACATTGATAAATGATCATTAACATATAAGCTTATTATCATTAACATACATGTTAATTCTTTTTATTTATATATTAAATATCTATATATGTAAAGCTTCTGAAAAGCAGCCAGTTATAGTTTTGATATTTTGCCTTAGGATAGAGAAATGCACATTCAAAATTGTTTTGTAAAGAAATAAAGGTATAAAACTACGTTTAACATCCTAAAATATGTGAGTTTACTTAATTGTATTTTTAATGTTAAAATTTTTTATTTTTTGTTTTCATATTTTCTCTTACAGAACTCTGTAAACTGTTGCTTTTAAATAAATAAATAATAATAATATATAAATACATATACATAAGTGTGTGTTTATTTTTATTTACTTGTATAGTAAATGGTATTTTTATTTACTTGTATAGTAATTGATATTTTTAGGGTTTTAACAACATTGTTTAGATAGTCATGTACTTATGAACTGTATGTTAAATATTTAAATAACTATCTAAATATGGATGATAGGTATGTAAACAATAACATAATGTCTTATTCACTATGAGCAAAATGTAGTATGTAAACCATAAACTATCAGATATTTGTGTCCTAAGATGTGTTGGACAAATCATTAGTTATTTCGTATGTAGTTTTAGTGCTTACCAGTGAGAATATTTCTTGCGAAATCCTTAAATTTTATAATAAGTAGTTAAATTTTTGCTTTTGCATTTAAATATAAATAAATATTATAATGATTAATTTATTCATACTTTGTAGTCCTCTCTTGTGGAAGTGTTTTATTATTATAAGATCTCCCAAGTCTGTATGTTATGTTACTATTGCTAGACGACAGAAAGGTTTTTTTTTCTATCCCTCCTTTTTTTGTGTGTGTCCATGTTCCATATATAATTTTTACTTGTAAATTGTATCCTTTGAGAAATATTAGAAATATACTTGTTTTCATTTTAACCTTATGGGAAACCAGTAAATTCTAAAATTTTCGCTGATAATTATTATTTTTATTTAAAAAAATATTTACATGCACAGGAGGACTGTCAAACATCCAGATTGCAAGTAAGGAGTATAATTACTTTTAACAGATTTTCATCTGTTATAAGAAATGTTTGAAGAATTAAGTATGGTTTTTCCCCTTGTATATTGTATGAATACTAGTAAGATTGATCCTTATCCTACATATTTTAAGGTTATTTGTAGTTGATTAATTAGCGTATTGAAAAATGGAGTTGGGACTTTGATTGAAGAAATTTCATGCTCCTTTTTTACCTTTGGCATGTAATTTTTTCCATTAGGAATTTTGCATAAATAAAATCTATTATCAACTAATTTTGTTTTAAGAGTAAGTTAATATTTTTCAGAAAATGTGTATTGTTGGATTTTGTATGTGCAGTAAAAAATAAGTACATATATTTGTGTTTGAAATAGTGTAGTTGCAAATTATATAGTTTTAAATCTGAATGAAATAAATTTAAGATAAAACACTATGTTTAAAATTAAGAAAAATATTATGTTTCCTTGATTTATAGGCTTTTTTAGTTTATAATTCATCCGAATAAGTAATTTTATTTATGGTGATTTAGAAAAATTCAAATCTGCTTAAATTTTGTCAGGTTTACTCATTTCATAGAACATAACTTAGCTCTTAGGCGGCACCAGCATAAGTTAGTCATAATAGTAAGTGTTTATAATCATTACCAAATGAAAAATATACTTTCTAGTTGAAATTTTAGTAAGCAGAACTTTTGGAAATTGTACAGAGCTCTTCCATAGACTTTAAATTATGGAACTCTGTGAATGAATGGACAATGAATTCATAGCTCGTGGACAAACCATGAATTTTGTCTTACACCTTCAAGATTAAAATTTTCCGGCTAAATTTTTTCCCCTCCATCATTGTTTTGTATGGTGTTAAGTTTTTCTAAATATACCTGAACAGCAATACAAAAAATATATAGTTCAAATTTTTTAAAATTTATTTTTAGATTGAAGTAGTACAAATGTAATAGTGCTATTGAACTATTTTTATATATGTCGTTTTGAATGAAAAAAGAACAAAGTAGTTTACATTTTTGTTTACCATGTTGACCTATTATTTTTTTATGTCATTATCTTCAATGTTGGGCTGTAAAATTATAATATTCACATTCATAAAGCATGTGCATGTGTGTGATGTGGCTGTAAGTATTTAATATGTAGCATAGTTCGAAGCTACTAATGAACTTTTTTGTTATTGAGTTGTGATAAAATCTCTTTCCTCTAAGCGTCTTTCGTCATGTAATGACTTTTGTGGTTTTTCTTTAATGTTAACTACAGTATTTCAACCATTTATTTATTCCTTAATTATATTAGTTATACCTTTTTTACTCTTTATTCAAAAACTGATTATGATATATCATGATAATTGTTAACCTTTTGGATCTCCTAAATTTTAAAATAAACAATATTTTTCATCTTTCATTTTGTTTGTATATACTAGTATTTATTATATTGAATAATTATTGATGTTCATTATTAATGAAAGTAAAATTTAAAGGATTCAGGTATCATATGGTTGTGTAAGATCTTTTTATTTTAGCTCTTATTGTTTCATTTTCAAGAGTTTCTGAACTTTGTAAGTGGTTTAAGAATACTTTTAACCACTGTATTTTTTTTCTAATATTGTATCAGAATTCTTTTAACCAGGACCCACTGTTATGTCAAACTGGCAATACAAAACACTTTTTAGTTTGAATTTTAGCATACCACATCGTTTTAGTGATATAATATGTAAGATTCAACTGTAGTCAATTATTTTTTAACTAATTTGTTTTTAAAATAAGCAGCAAAAATACAGTTATTTTTATGACATTTTACTTTGGTATTTTGAGTATTCACTAGATTTTCATATCAATACTATTTTTAGAAGGTAGTTTTTTTTAATGCCTTTCTTCCAAGGTGAATGAGAAACAGGCAATCATTAAATCCATCATCTTACTTTAAAGTATTAGTTAGCTGTTTGAGATATAGTATTTTATAATATATCCATTATATATTAAATTTTTAAAGTATATGATTTTTATATTTATGAAGTTATTGTGCTTAAATGAAGTAGGCTTAATAATGGGACTTTGAAGATTAATGTATGGAAATGTAACATTTCGTATCATAAGGAAATATATTCCTTCTGCAGAGTACTTCCAGCATAATAAAAAGTACTTGCATGTGATCTATTTGATAAACCTAGCTCATGAATTCATTTACCTGATGTGTTAACTGCATGGCTTACCTGTTGTGATATTTATAATTCAAAAGGATAATTTACTAAACTTAAAATAATTTAAAGAATTCTCAGACTTATGTAAATGTCTCAAAAGGAAACTCAGCTTCTAAGGGTTTTTTTAGTTGTAGTTATCACTGAAGACATATACAGGATAATTTTTTTATTTGAAAACAATGCTAAATCAGTCAGACTGTCTCGCATATCCCTATTTGAATAAGTTGTATAACTTACTCTCTAGGCATGTAATACATGAACATACAGTTAAAAATTGGTATATTGGGCTTAAATAACTGATATGAATTATTTTAAGGGCTATGCTGAAATCTCCTACTTTGTGTGATGTAGCTGATAAATAGTTAAACAATTAGTAACTTTATCTTAGTTGATACTAAGGATTTTTTTTCGTTTTGTATGTGTGGGTTTGTGAGTACAAATTAATAATCTTTAATTTGGCACTTTTTTCATCATAATTTAATTTTTAATATTTTAATACAGGAATAATGTTTAACACTTTTGCATGCAATTAATAACATTTTGGTATTTAGATTGTGTAAAGGCTGTAATTGAGATATGTAAATAGATCTTTAGAATCAAAATTTTTTTTTTCAAATAAATGATTCATCGTTTATGTTATCTCTAACATTTCATAACTTAAGGCTACACGAGTTAATGCTAAAGAAATCTTAAACAAGATATGTTCTTTTTTTTCCCTTATAAGTTCATATTTGATATAAAATGAAAAATTTTGTTAGTCACGATACAGAAAAAGTCTCTTTTTCACAGCAGACATATTCAGTATATGTTGGAAAATTCTTATATGAATGTCATATTTATCTATGTTAGTAGCCCCTGTAATAAATTAAGGGCTTGTTGAACAATAATCACTTATTCTGAGTTTGATACATGAAAAAAATGCTCAGTAAATTTATTAATTGATGACTATTTCATTATTTCTTTTTATTTTATCCTGTCGTTTCCTTCTTGCATTAACATACATATGTTTTAAAGCAAGTAAATTTTATTTGTCCTTATTGATGCTTGTAAATTTTATTTAAAATTTGTTAATCTGAAATATATATATTATTTCATATCTGTTAATCAGTTAAATGTGGAAAAGTCTTAAAATTGTTAATTAAATATTTGTCATAGGCTGGTTTTAAAATTAAGAAAACTGTACTTTTCTTTGTTTTAGAAAAAAAAATCTTTATGTTTTAATCCGTTAGTACATTATTTGGAGTTTTCTTCTTCAACATTGGAAAGGATTCTCAGTGGAATCTACATCACAAGATGAAACAAAGGTATTTTGGATAATTTGTAGGCATACACACATTTTGAATTTACAAATCTTTGTATTTATATTGTCAATTTTCTGAAGCACTTTAATACTCTAAAAATTCATAATAATGTGCCACTTGTTTTCCTTTGCATGTCCTCTAAATTAATATTAATTTGTTTATTAAAAACTATATTAATATGGATAGCATGCAAGGTAGATCAATATATACTTTTTGTCCAGGGTAGTTGGGAAGGATATGCTAGTTAATAAAAAGAGAATGTGTTTTAAAGTTGACGAGGAAAGCTCTGATTTTCCATAGATGTACATGTTTATTTTTTTAATATAATGATTTAAAAGCTTACTGGAGTTATCAGAATTTATTGTTTATGTTTACATGAAATGGTTTTTGAATGATTTTGCTTTTTTATATTCATATAAATATTACTTTTTATTGGTTACTATTTTACTAATAATTTTTGTTTGGCTGATATGATTTATAGCAAATGAGATTTAAAAAACCTTATATTTATTTTACCTACTTTGATAATCAGCTATGCCATGTGAAGAATAAAAATCTTTTTAAGTATGAGTTATTTTGTAGCTGCTATATTTCCCCCTGTGTTATTAATCTTAAACAATTATTACCTGCTGCTTTTAAGATTCTGAATAGAAATCTTTCTAATGTCTGGCTAAATATTAGAATATAATTATTAGCGATTATTTTTAGTGTTTGTTTTTGAACAAGAGAGAAAAGAGGATAATTATTTTCGTTCAGTATCACATTAGGTTACAGAAAATTTACTGTTATCCGAGTTTATTTTATAGATCTTTTATGTCATAAAAACTTTAATGGGAAAAAAATAAGTAAATGCATACTTTTATGCTTGTCTCATACAGTCATCTTTATGTAAAAAGATCTGAAATATTCTGTTATGGCTGTTAAAATTAATTTCATGTAAAAAAATGGTTCTAATATTTTTTTCTTAAATTTTGATTGCTTTCTAAAAAAAAATCTTTATAATTTTATATCCTACCTGGTAGAATTGTTTTCACAATGTATGATCTAAAAGGTAACTTTTATTTGTCATTTTTATCATATTATGTTAACCTTTTTTTTATGGTTCAAATGAACTGAAAAGTTTGAAGGTTTAAAAGTTGGTTCAAAAGTTTGAAATACTTTGTTGTAGCTCTTTCAATTGATATGTTATTTATTAGAATAATTATGATAGAGTTCAGTTTAAAAATTAGTTTTTCTGTGTCAAACTCTTTTTACATATAATTGGAGAGTGAAAGTTTATAGTTATATGGTTTGCAGAACACCCAACCTTCTTTTCTAAGAGCACTTACAAACAGTGTCAGACCTTGTAAAACTGCAATTATTAATAAGCAGTCACAAGTTCTTCAAATTACATTCAGAAGCAGGTATCACAAAAAAATAGAACTTCGTAGTTTTTGTTGGTGGAAGAATATCCAAGCCCAGTTAAGATTTCTGTTTCAGTTTCAACAGCTCTTGCAGTGAAAAATCAGAGGATAATCGGTAGTTTACAATTTAAAAGTCTTGTTTTCTAAGCAATTGTAGCGTTAAGACAGGGATCGGCACAGTGATGTAGCGAGCATAAGTAGCGCCTGGAGCATGATACCATTTTGGGTCTCCCCTCCCCCCGCCGAAAAACATATAGTAATATAATATATAGAATTAGTTATTTTGGGACCATTTGGCACCCCTCTGCGAGGGGCGCCCGGGGCATGATAAACCCCCTTGCTTTCCCCTCTCGCTACATCACTGGGTCGGCAACCTTTTTTATTAGGAGGGCATCTATATATATAAAACGCGTAGGTATGCGGCACAAAAATTGGTGATATTTCTACACTCCGAATGGCAACAGCTGCAACTACCAGATGTAAACATTAGCGGCCAACCGAGTGTGTGCAGCGATTCAACGACAGCACGTAATTTGGTGCAATTTAATTGCTGTATTTTACATGTGAATAATTTTAATTTATTCACGAGATAATTTATTCTTTTATACCATCAGTTTTTCTAAATGTATGTAAAAGGACAAGCTTTTGACAAAATATGTTTAGACCTATCAAATCCAGTGTTTAGTCATGGACAGTTGTATGTAGGTTTATCTAGAGTCCGTTCTTTTGATTCTGTCGCTGTAGTATCTCCGATTTCTGAAATACTCAACTGTGTATTTCAAGAAGTTTGAGGAATATCATAGTAAAATATGGTACTTTCACATTAAACGGAGACCACCCATTTATGTATTGGAAAATTGGGTAAAAATGTAAAATTTCATTACGAACACAAACTTTATTACAGAAAGTAAAAAAAGTTACTCAAGTACAGAAAGTTATAAAAACTTACAATTAATTTCCAGTCGCCACAGACTTCCAGAAGTGATGTAATCCACACTATATTTTAGTACTTGCTGAATTTTTTACTCCTTTTTTAGTGAAAAAAATTGCCTCTTGCAATTTCTTATTTGATGT
Source organism: Dolomedes plantarius (assembly GCA_907164885.2). NCBI lineage: Eukaryota > Metazoa > Arthropoda > Arachnida > Araneae > Dolomedidae > Dolomedes > Dolomedes plantarius. Next base: position 172,638,594 of record OU015494.1, read on the forward strand.
AATGATAAAGTGTAGATATCTTAATTTTGAAAAATATTACATACAGTGAGGAATGTAATTTTTAAAATCTTTGTTGTTGGGTTTCTCAGTCTTATCTTTAACTCTGTTCTGAAGTAATGGAAATTCATATTTTTTTAATCCCGATGTTTTAGAATCAGCCTTATAGAGAATTTTGCAATGAATATAATTTTTTTGGCTGAGATCGCACTGCCACTTAACAACGTATATTTATGATGACAGGTAATAGTAACATTCCTTACATACTTTTCTTTCAGTTGAGTTGTTTAGCAAATGAAAATATAAAACTAAAAGCGACCATGCTTGTCACGCAGCGGTTAGTATTTCAGAAATGTGGGAGTTCGGCGAGCACTGCTGGATGAAGAGGGGGGGGGGGGGGATTTTAAATATGAAAATATTAATGTGACATAAATTTTTAATACATAAATTAGAATTTTAATTTAAACAAAACAATCTTAAAATTGATAATTAATGCGATATTTGACAATGCAAATCTGTTGCCAAATCGTTGTAATGTGACTTAAGTTGAATTCCCAGTTCTTAGGCATTGGTCCAAATGAGTGTCAGTGAGGCTTGATCAGTAATTTGATTTTAAGTATTTCATATTTGAAAACTAAGATTCAAAAGCATATGTCAATGTGTAAGGAGAGTTCGATTTCAGAGTACATTTTCTCAACAATGGGAACGGGCAACAACTATGAGCGTTTGTTGTTCAAATATCTAAAATTTAGATATTTAAATGGCTGGTACTTTAAAATTGTTTTGTGGGCACCCTGGTGCCCGTGAGCACCGTGTTGCCGACCCCTGCATCAAGAGATTGATGATGAGTCCTTTACTTGTTGCTTGTGCCAACTATGAGGTAGTGGGAGTATAGTAGAGCAAGAGGCAAAAAAGGGGGGAATATTGATATTTATTATTAGACGTGACAATTTTGTCTATATATTTGCTTTATTTTAGAAAAAATGTTGTAAGAACTGATACTTTTACATTACTTTTGCACAATTTATAAATGAATACTTAGAGTCGTAAATGATGTATGAGAAATTAGGTTTTCACTTTTATTATTTTTATAGTTGAAACATGATTATTATCAGTGTTCCAGTCAATCTGAGATATGTCTTTTTACATGGTAGTATTAATATTCATGATTTTATTTAATGAATCATATAACTCAGATTCTTAAAATTTTAACATGTAAATAAGAGATTAGACGCTGCATTGCATTTGCGATATTTTTAAAGATTCATATTTTGAAATATTAGTAAGTCAGGAATTCACATAATAGATTTCTCACTGAGTAGTGTAATGGTATATAAGCCATGAAAAATCAGTAAAGTGATAGGAGGAAATTACAAGAATTGATTAATTTTTAATAGTTTTTTAAAATTTTTTTATTTATTTATTTATTTTATATGTAGTAGAGTCTAAATCTATATTATAAAACTTTATAAATCTTTGGATAACCACACAGAATGTTTTTTTTCTCGTATGTAAATATGTAAACAAATTTAAAATGGCATGAATTAATGGCACAGGGTGTCTACTAACATGAAAAGTAATGAAAAGTAACGAAAAGTCACGAAATGGGAAAACGGTCACGAAAAGTCATGAAAAGTAATGAAATTGAAAGAAAAGGTCACGAATTTTTTCAATTTAAAATTTTTTTTATCGATATAATGTAGAATAGAAAATATGCTCCTAACTGGTACAAAAACACTAAGATCAATTTTTGCCGACTTTGTGACGTTGCATCGGAAGAGAGATAAGAGTTCCCGCGGGAAAATGCATTGCATTCTTCCCCACTGCGGGAACGAACGCTCTTTCTCCCCTTCACAGAAAGGAGAGTATACGTCGTCATGTGGGGCTACCCCTCGGGCGACGAAAATACGAGGAGATAAGAAACACACAGCGGAAGTAGACATATGGTAAAGCATTAAAATTAACACGAACAAGTGGTGCACAATGCTAACAAGAGAGAGAAGTTGGACAGCGGAAAAACACAATTTTTTTAAAAAATAAGAATAGAGCTTCAATTTTTACGTCGATCCTGAATAGAGAAGTGTAGTTCAGATCGGTTTTTCTTTCAGTGAACTCGAGTATTACCGTATAGATTTTGGCTTCTTGTCATTATTTGCGCTCGAGGTATTCTTCATTATTTGCGCTCGAGGTGCTCTCTCCCCACGTAACAGACTATGTCCGATATATGCAGATTTCCCGCCGAGTATATTCCCGCCGTTATGTAACGGGCGAAGGCGAAGCTTTCTCCCGCCAATGACGTAACGGGCGATGCATTCAATTATGAAGCTCTCTTCCACGGGAGATATTAGCGCCCTTTACACGTACGTTCTTTCGCGAGTGCTTGGAGCGTATGGGATTGCGCTCACGCTCCAAGCACTCGCAAAAGAGCGTACGTTTAGCACCCTTTACACGTACGCTCTTGGAGTGCTTGGAGCGTACGGGATTGCGCGCGGGAAAATTTGGAGTACGCTCCAAAGCAGCTTTCCCTTCCTCTCCGACACCTTCACACGTGCACTCAATCGCGCGGAATCGTGGTTTCACGCGGGAAAGAACGTACGTGTAAAGGCCGCTATTCCTCCGCCCAGGACCGTAGCCTTGGGGGGGGGGAGCTCGACGGTCAGGATTCCCCCCCCCCCCCCCCCCCGAGTTTACTGTATTGTTCTTTAACATCGAAATAAAAGTACATTTTTAAATGTAAAATTTTTTAAAACTGCATACTTATTCAAAATTTAATTTTTGAATAAAAATTCAAATTTTTATTTACTGTCTTAATTTCAATTTTTTTTGCTCCGAATTGTTTTATAAATTTAATGAAATGTATTACACAAGATTGTGCATGGACTTTTAGATTGTATAATATTAAAATTTATAATTTCTTAATATTATTATTAAATATTAATATTAAATATTATGTAATTTTAGTAAATTTTATATTATTTTTAGTTAAAAAATAGTGAAATATCGGGGAGGCTCAGTCCAGTTTGAGTTGTTCTTCATCTTGATGTTTTCAGAGCAGTTTAGGAAAGTTCCTCAATTTAAGCAAAAATTAACTCAAATTAAACATTGATACAGCTATTTTACAATTGTATCAGTGAATTAATAAAAAATTGTTATTTAAATATTTACTTTAATGGGGTTTCTGTAGGAACTGTAACAAGTATGAGAATGATTAATTTTTGCATCATTCACTTTCAAGGTGTTTTACATTGCATCAATAAATTTCATGGGTGTTTGAGTCACAATCATATCTGGAATTTGTATAACAGTAATAAAACTAGTAAGTATTGCATGGTTGTAATCCCAACTTTTTAAAAATAAGGTTTTCCTGATAAGAACTTAAATAATAAGGTGAATATTGTTGAAAGACGAGTCGGGGGGAGACTAATTTCGTTTAAACTAGTATGTACTTCAATGGTCATGAAATTTTATTTTTAAGGTCATGAAATGTCATGAAAAGTCATGAAATTGACTTGCTCAAAAGTAGTAGACACCCTGTGGCAGCTGTTTACTTGTAGCAGTTGAAATTTCCTTACCGCTTTGAGACTTTTATTCTGCTGATGCTAAATGATTATTTCAGAAATACTAGACAACAGGCAAAAATGGTTCTATTATGCTTTCAAACTCAAAATTTGAGATAAAATTTAAATAATATTTATTTATTTTTAAACAGTGGAATATAAATTTCAGTTACATTTAAATCTTTATAAATTAATTCTGTTACTTTGTTGCAGTCACCCCTCTGTTCAATTAAAACTGGATGATACTTTAAATAAATCATTTAAATGAAAAAAAAAATTAGCCAATTGTGCACAGTAAAATATAATCAAAATTTGACAAAATTTTCTCTTTTAAGAAAAGCACCATATTGTTGTTTTTCATTATGATATCTTCAATTATTAATTGTTTCTCAATGAATTTCTGTTACAAGGTCATATTTATGTACATAATAATTGACTTGTGACATACCTCTGATACTTCATGTGTTCAATTTTATGTTTTTGGCTGTGATTTTATATGAAAAAATAATAAATAAATGTCATATTGATAAATGTATTAAAAAGCACAGTGGGTTTTTCGAAACGGTAAAAGGCTCTTTAGAATAGATCTTTAAATTGTTTAAACAATGTACTAAATACTTGAAAAGTACTTAATTTTTTAAGTTCATTATAAAAGTGAGAATGTTTGTAAGACATTTTTGTCAGTGATTACCAATTAAAAATTTTATTTATGCGTCCCTAAATTTTCATTTTAAGTGTTCCTTTTCCTTCTACCCTTCTAGATTGAAGTGTCTTAAATTGGTCTTTTATTCTGAGATAATTTCATTGATTTTAAGCTTCTCATTCCTTAATAGATACTAAATTTATATTTTCAAAAAAATTTATTTACTAGAAATTGTATTGGAAAGAGGGTTAAGAAAATATTTTTTAAAATAAAATTTTTTTTATATATTATCATTTGCCCAGGCTATGAGGAAGATACTGAAAATAAACCTTTCTCTTATTGATGGTGTATTTTTGGTTAAGTATCTCTCTAAAGGAGTGGTTGTCTAAGGGATGAGGCCTACATCTGATAAATAGTGGAGGCATATAACCTAGGAAAATGAACCACCACAAGACTCATTTGACAAGTCCTTTCAAATATAATGAAAATGACCTATTTCTTTTTTTTAAAAAGGTTTTATTAATTTCTCTGTATAATCTCCCTGAAGGTTGATAAATTTAGTCCAACTATTTTCAAGCTTTTTTATTCTCTCCAAAACAAGACCCAGTTCTGTAAAATAAGCGTTTGTTTCACGAATCACTTCGGAATGCAAATTTCTACTCTGCAAGAAACTTTTTCATATTTGTGAATAAGAAGTAAATCAAGGCGGCAAAATCTGATGAATTTGGAGAGTGGGAAGAATTTTGTTGTATAATTCTAACAGTTTTGCCACCGCAATTGCATATGAGTAAGCTTGAGTATTGTCATGATGGAAAGAACATTATTTTTTTTTAAATGTAGCCTTTCTGTTTCAATTTCACTATTTAAATGAACCAGTAAAGATGCATAGTGCTCACCGGGGATTGGTATAACCTTATTTAAGTAATCAGTAAAGATTATACTATGTGGCGTCTCAAATAAAAATGATGGCCATGACCTTTCCTACTGATTTGACCATTTCGTGGTTCACATGCTTTAACTCACTGTTTTGACTGTTCTTTTGTTTCTAGCTGGTAGTGATGGAGTCATGTTTCATTAACTGTTACAAAATAATGGAAGAATTCATCTGGATTTCTTTGAAACAGCTCCAAATTGTGCTTTGAAGTGTATACTCGTTAACATGTTTGATTAATTGTTAGGAATTGCAGCACCCACCTTGCTGACAGCTTTCTCATATCCAAATATTTAAGCAAAATATTATGTATGTACTCTGATGAGATGTCAACAGCCTCAGAAACCTCTCCAGGGTGTCTACTAACATGAAAAGTAATGAAAAGTCACAAAATGGGAAAACGGTCAAGAAAAGTAGCGAAATTGAAAGGAAAGGTCATGAATTTTTTCAATTAAAAATTTTTTTAATCGATATAATGTAGAATAGAAAATAGGCCTCGTGCACACGATACGGTTTCGGTTTTAAGATCGTCTTGGTTGCCGTTCCGTTAACAGTAAACAATGTACAGTGATTTCCGCTTATAAGAATCACATTTGTTATTACAGTTTTTGATTCTTATAAGCGGTTGATTCTTATAGCCGAAATTTAGGCTTTTGGACAGGAACACACGCACCTATATATACATATATTAGATAATTTACTATAAAATACTCTTTAATTTACGTTAATTATCTTTTATTAAAATTATTTTTATAATTTTAAAAATACAACTCAATTTCTAGACCTATAAGTAGATACACATGATTATAGCAAGAGAAGAAAAAATTCAATATTTGTTACAACATACCTGCTTAACAGTTTAACATTTCAACTACAGGAAGGGTGCAAGAAAAAGTTTTCTATGGTAATTTGACACAATGAAGTTTTCAGGAGGCTGTTTACACCTCTTTCAATACCAATAGTCTCAGACCAAGATTCACCATCTAGCTTACGTTTCACGGTTTGATAACGTGTTGAATCTAATAATGTCACGTTTTCCTAAGTGATAGTGGACACTTCCCCGAAGATTTATGTGTTTCAGGGTTCAGGAAGCCGCAACCAAGATGTGGGAGGTGGGAAAAAAGAGTCTCTGTCTTTGTTTCTCAGTGGAGAAAAGTGAAATCGGATCCGCACGGTTAAGATGCCCCTGGGTCAAGCTAATAGGACAGTGTTTAGCTAAAGCGTTTAAAGGGAAACTATTATGTTATGTCTAACAAAGAAAGGGATGCATTTTACAACTGTATTCCATCCCATCTTATCACTTTCTTTTAAAAAGAATAAAGAACTTCGTGCCTTTTAAGGGTTTAAGTGGCTTTTTTGGAAAAATGAAAGGAAAGCGAAGAGTATAAACTGATTCTTAAAACCGGTGATTGATTCTTTAAAGCGAAAATTTTAACATGGAAATAATACATTTGTTTTTGTTTTTACGATATTGATTCTTATAAACGGTTGATTCTTATAACCACTGATCACTATAAGCGATGGTTACTGTATTTTATTTTGTACGTTCACACGTTGCGGTCGAAAACCGCAATCGAGTGAACAACCGAATCGGTAGCAGATGTTCGATTTTGTCTACCGAAACCGGATAGACGGAACCGACGCCAGACTGTTTCGGTTACCATTGGTGTATAGATTTGAGGGGGGGAGTACACACGATTCGGTTATTTTGAAGGAAACGTACACCAGTGCCGATCTAGCTACTGAAATAATTCTTTGAAGTGATTTTTTTAGTTGGTTTTTTGCAGTTTTTTTTTTACACTATGGAGAAAATCGACACAGAAATTTTAATTTCTTTAGTTGAAGAAAGACCGACCATTTGGGACAAAACATAAAAAGTTTTACTTTAAATGATGCTTTAAACGACGTTTAAATCATGTTTCTATCTTAATTAGAACAGGAGATATTATTATTATTATTTGCACTATTCTAATAGCAGCCAATCTTGGTTTAAACCTGTAAATACGTTTTCTGCATGATGGGTTTTTTCACCATTTCTCATCTTTAAATTGTTATAAGTCAAGAACCGTTAAAGATAAATGGTTCAAACTTGGAACATGTCTTTTATTTTACTTTAATTTTGATTCAACAAATTTGAAAAATATATTTACTTTTAAAAATATGATTTTTTAAAAATAAGTTACATCATTTTTTTTAAATTCTCTAAGTATTTTTATTTTTTTTAAAATTAATATTTTAAAAAACGCGGAATCGAAATTTAAAAATATATTTCTGTTTAATTAAATGAAAAAAATTTGAAATTCGACAGATAATATTTCGAGTTATAACGATTTTAAATACCCCCACTTTTGTTTTATTTTAAATTTTAAAATATTTTAAAAACTTTATGAGAAGTTTTATGATGTGATTTTGTTTGCAAATTATATGGTTAACCATTACAAAAAATTCAAAGTTTTAACTCAATAAATGTATGTATCGTCATTCGGAAGTAGTTGGAAAATTTTGATTAATCTCTTAATTCAATCATAAGCGTTTGAAAAGATCCCAGACAATATCTGTCCCTCAAAATATGATGTACCCAATACGTTCTATAAATTTTTTTAACGTTGCTTCGACGACGACGATACCAGTACATTACAAGAAAGGTATTTACATCCATCCTGAAAAATGAACTACACTGCAATGATTGCAAAGGTGTTCTGTGCAGACAGGAAAACCGTATGCGGTGAAAGAAAAACCGAATCGTGTGAACACAGCTTTCCGTTGACACCGAAACGATTATAAAACCGAAACCGTATCGTGTGTATGAGGCCTTTCGGTAGACAAAATCGAACGACATCTGCTACCGCTTCGGTTGTTCTCCCGTTTGCGGTTTTCGACCGCAACGTTTGAACAGACAAAACAAAATACACTGTTTACTGCAAACGAAACGACTGAGACGATCATAAAACCGAAACCGTATCGTGTGAACGAAGCCGCGGGTAAAGGCATTGTATTCTTCCCCACTGCGGGAACGAACGCTGGACCCTCCCCCCCTCCCCCTGCCCGAAATTCTGGAGTGTACTGTATTGTATTTTAACATTGAAATAAAAGTACATTTTTAAATGTAAAATTTTTTAAAACTGCATACTTATTCAAAATTTAATTTTTAAATAAAAATTCAAATTTTTATTTACTGTCTTAATTTCAATATTTTTGCTCCAAATTGTTTTATACGTTTACTGAAATGTATTACACAAGATTGTGCATGGACTTTTAGATTATATAATATAAAATTTTATAATTTTTTAATATTAATATTAATATTAAATATTATGTAATTTTAGTAAATTTTATATTATTTTTAGTTAAAAAATAGTGAAATATCGGGGAGGCTCAGTCCAGTTTTAACATTAGTATGTACTTCAATGGTCATGAAATTTTATTTTTAAGGTCATGAAAAGTCATGAAATTGACTTTCTCAAAAGTAGTAGACACCCTGCTCTCACACTTTTAATCTTCTATAATTCATCACTATATGTATTTTTTCAATAATTTCTGGCGTTATGACCTCAGCATGGCAACCAGAACGTTCAGTGTCCCTTGTGCACATTCACTTGCAATGGAATTCAACAAACCACTTGTAAATCTTTCTAAGCAAAAGTGCAGACTTGTCATAATATTTATTAAGCTTGGATTAAGTTTCTTCCACCGTTTTTCATCAGTAAAAGTAATGTTTTATTAACGCATGGAAAATTTTTTTCTCTATTACATGGAAATTGATTTTCTCTAGTAGAAACAGTTGACTAATTATAATGGCTGTTGATCACAGACTAAGCATAGAATCTTTTTACAGTTTAACATGTGTGCCTTTGAAGCATGCTAAATGTGAAAGCACCAGCAATTTCAGTGCACTGGTGGCATCTCAGGTTTTGCACGTTCCGATCTAACAACCTTCACATATACATATGCAGTAAGTTAATATTGACAGAAAAAAATTATCAATTTTCGGGGGAAAAAAGTGTTCAGCTAACAAGCTTAAAGAAAGTAAATTATTCCACAAATTCAAGGAAATGCCACTTTAATTTAGGTTACTTATATATTCTGTGTATATAATTGCATTATTTATTTTATAACTTTGTTTCTTTTTTGACTTATATATGATTTACTGGTTATGATTTCAAATGACATGAAAATACGATGTTTTGTGCATACTAGGTTTTCCTTGTGTATGTTTCATATAAATGCTCCCTTAAACTATATTAAAAAGCTAGATATTAATGTTTAACTCATGGTAAAGATTTGAGCAGTTATAAATTGATATTGTATAATTACCTAACATTCATCACTGAATTGTGCTAAAGGTACATACTGTATTTGAAGTATATACATTACTATAAGTTTGTAAAATTTTGTATCAAAGATAAATTTTTGCTGTTGTAAATTATGATATTTTTTATGGCTCAAATGATGCAAATAGTTTTATCAATTTTGATCTATAATTGTTATCTCACAAGCTTATTAAAAGAAACAATTTTATTATCTGTTACTGTTTTTCACTTCATTCAAAATTTCATGTTGCATTCAGTAGTCTTATTTCTTTTCCACATATGATAGAACTTAATCATTTTAAAAATTTATACCTTTGTTTGCCTAATCAATTTAAATAATCTCTTGTATAAATTACTAGATATTTCTTTTTAGTCAATAAAAATCAGATCTTAAAAATTAAGTAGATGTTATTGATAAATAAAATTTTATGTACAATTTTAGGAAAATATTTGACTTGGTTTGTGTTGAATAATTTGAAATTTTATTTATAAAGTTAATTGTTTTCATTTTCATTATAATTATTATGTGTGCAAAAAATTTTACCTTTAGAAATGCAGCTTAAAAGGCTTATTTCATCTGATTGTGCTAATGAAATATATAGTTTAGGCATATGTATGTAAGTAAATAGTTCAGTATCTTGAACTACACTTCTTGTATGTGTAACAACAAGTCTCGTTAATTCAGTTATGCTGACTCTCCCATTCTTCTTCATTAAAAATTTCTATCTTAAGTTACTGAGAATTTTGGAAATAAATAAATATGGAAGTTTTTAATTTGGTATGCTATATTTAATAAATTTTGCATGTAGCAATTTATAATAGTAAAGAAAAAACTAGTGAAATTCTTTTTTCTATCAAATTGGTTGAGGAAAACATTAATTATAATGTGTTAATTATTAATTATAATGCATAATTATAATTATGATGCGTTAATTATTATGTGTTAAAATTATTTGTGATAATGAGTAACATGTTATGCTAGAATTATTCTATTTCTGTATCTCCTGCTGTAATAGTAAAGCAAAAACTAGGGAATTTTTTTTCAAAATCAAATTGGTTGAGAAAAGCGTTGATTATAATAATATATACTGTGTTAAAATTACTTTTGGTAATGAGTAATGTGTTATGCTACAATTAGTCTATTTCTATATCTCCTGTTATAATGAAAATTAAAGTCAACTTTTGTTCAGACTTGAGTGTTAGTTTTCAGTTCTAAAGAGTAAATAGTTTTTCTGTTTCTATAAATGCTATATGTTAAGAAAGTAGAGCTGTAGCTGTGAAATTTGTTACATAGTCTTTTTGAGGTGCTGACCAGATAGATCTTTTTGATACTTTGTGACTGTCTAATAAAATGATTTTTCTTGAATTTCAAATAACATATTGCTTGTTTAAAGATAGAATAAATGACTAGGGCACTAGTCTTTGGAACCAGAGTTGGAGAAATTGAATCCCATGGTAGACAGGTTTTTGTAATGGACTTTTAGCAATAAATCCTAATCACTTTAACCCTTGTGTTGCAAAGATGACCATAATGCTCCCAACCAACAAAATATAAGAATACAGTTTTATTTTTTAATTGGTAATTTTTTTAACTATGTGATCTCCTCTTAAAAGTTACTCTAGACAACTGGAGTCTTTTATGGCATTTTAATTTGCATCACAAACTATATGAGGATTTTGTGAACTATTTGGTAGTTATATTAGCACAATTTTTTTTATGGGATAAAAAAGTTTTGAGAGGGGTAAAATATATTTTCTATTAAAAATTATTGTTGACCTGGTATTATACGAGGTATTTTTATGAGGGTATTATATGAGAAATGTCTAGTTAGTGTCTTTGAAAATTTCAACAGAGAGAGAATTAAAGATTTTTATTTCCCGCTATCTGTTGTTTTGATATAATGAATAGAACTGAAGTTCATAGCTCTCGCATATAGTGATAAAAAAGGTATCACAAAGCTGTACAGCATTTATATAAAAGATTGATTTTTTAAAAGCCAGGTAAAAATATTTAAAATTTTTCTTAATGCTATTGCTTTTTTGGGTTTTGTTTTATGAAGCAATAAGGTAATGGTGAATTAAAAGTGCCAGTATTTCTAATAAATATATTTCTCTTTTTTTTTCTGCATATTGATGGCAAATAATAAAACACTACTTTTTTTTTTAATTTTAGAGATCTGAAAATGTCGTCTCCAGGGCCATCTGGACTTGCACCCAAATCCCAAAGTTCCCATGGGTTAAAACAGATTGATCTTGATCAGATCTGGGGGGATCTTAAAGATGGCATCGAACAGGTGTATATGAATAAACACCAAGATATGTCAAAGACTCGCTACATGGAACTATATACGTATCCTTTCTATGAAATATGTGTATATACTTTTCATTAGAATCAGTATATACTTCTATTTTTTTCTTTTTAACTGATGAAAGGACATTTAAAATTCTGCAACATCCTTTATATAGTTTGAATTCTATATATTTATGTAATCTGTGCTTTAATGATTTTGTATGCATCATAGTTCATAAAATTAGTATAGAATTTTAATTCATTTTATGTAGAGGTCAAGAAATTCCATATTTTTATCTGTATAATATACTTTTGTGTATTAAAATAGGTATGACTATAAGTTATAATTTTTGTTTTAAGTTGTGTTAGTTGAAGGCTTACCATGTTAAAACTACATTTATAGAAATATTCTGTAAGAATATATTATAATGTTTCTTCTATATTCGCTATATGTGGTGCTATATTCAATTTTTTTGGGGGTCTTAGTTGACATCTTACTTTATTCTGTTCTAATTTTTTTAAAAAACAAAATTTGTTTACTAATAAAAACAATTACATATAAAGGATATCTATGAAACTATTTGTATCAGATTTTAACTGAACCTTTAATTCAGTACTGTAATTATTTGTGTACAGCTACAAAACATTTTGAAAATGGAGTGAGATTTTATGAAATTTGGGTGTAGTTTACCTTCCTGATAAAAGACCATTACTGTTGTATCTTTTATCAGGAAAATCCTAAATATAGGAAAAGAAAATTAGAATTAGCTCTTTGAAGGTAATCAGGATCTTCATTTTTCCATTGTAGACTGTTCATTCTATTCTGAAATAGACATCAGGTAAACTTTGGTTGAGGTAGGATACTGAGTTGCACAGATTTGTACGGTCTTTAAGTCTATATTTTTATTAATTTTATTTATACATAGATAGAAATATAGGCATCATAGATCTTCATCTAATTGTATCATTTGGAAAAGTGCTATGAACTCCAGCTAAAGATTTAAATTTCTAGGCCTGATGAGGTGGAGAGAAATGTTTCTAGGCCCATTAAAGGGACCAGACGTAAGACAAGGATTCTGTTAAGAAATATTTCCCATGGCCTGCAGTTGGCTTTCAACGCCCTTAAATAGCCTCCTGATGCTTAAAATCCTATTTGTCATTTTCATTTAGCCTGTTTCAGCATGTCAAAACTGCTTGTGCAATGTAAAATTTTGCTTTTTCATGGTCTCTTTCTGAATGGTATTAAATTCTGCTATAACTATAAAATCTGACTTTCTTTACGAGATACTGCTTGGACAATGCATTTTTCACTCGTAATTTCCCTATATAGATAAATCTTTCTCAGCTTTGTTGCGTGGATACAATGGAAGATTAAATTTGCTGCAAATTCTGTATATTCACATACGATGTGGTCAAGTTTTCGTTTATGGTGCAAATTTTTCTAATTTCCTGTGTAGTCATCAATTATTGATGTTCATTTATTTTTTGTCTTACAGTATATATTTTTATGACTGAAAATTGGTCATGGAATTAAAAATTTGCCATCTTTTTATGCGATTACATTATAAAATTATCTGTTATATTCAGCTTCAATGTATACTTTTCTCAAAGTAGTTTTCATAATCATTGCTAATGTAATAAGTGACGTTAAATCATTGCAGATTGAAAGTTTCTTCTAAATATTACATGTACTTTATATTAACCGGTAATGTGATAATATTTTTGAAAAATTTTGATTTTTGATTGCTGTTTTATAGCTAAAATAGAGCTATTTGTTGTCCCCCCCCCCCCCTCCTCGAAAAAAGTAGCTTCCTTCTAAAATTTTTTAATGATAATAACCATGATTTTTGTTAAATAAACAGAGGTGGGAAAATCTTGAAACTTATTGAATTTTAAAATATGAGCATCATTCACTCTTCAATGTTTTTATGGAAGCTCATTATTTATATGTAGTCCAGTCAATGAGTGCTCAAAAGAGGGGTGTAGAAAGCATGGAATATGTGAGAATTTTTGACTTCAGGAATTTATTAGGAGTAGTCAATAGGTAAACATACTAAAAGTCCCTGCCCCTGGGGCGGTAAGCTAAAGGGGGGAGGGGAGTGGAAAGGTCCCATTTTTTGGTTTTTCACTTATATCTCAGAAACAGTAAACTGTAGAAAAAATGTTAAATTTAAAAATGAAAGCTAATTAAATTTTCTATAAAATTGTCAATATATATATATATGTCAAATTCCCAACGGGTTTCGAGATATACGTCATTGAAAATCGATAATTTTTGAAAAAATCATTTTTACCTCACTCTTTTTGTCAAACATTTGTTTCTAGTGCCTCTTATAATCGTTTCTCAGAAAAATTGTCCAAGACGAAGTTGTAGAACACTAAATTTACTTCAATTTGATATATACTTTTGCACTTTAACTTCAACCAGTCAAAAGTTATAGAATTTCTAACATGTACGCTCAATTTCAATGTTCCTTTAGAAATGAGTATGGTGAAAGCCTGTTGTGTGTGTTTTAACTGCTGTAACTTGCTATCATGATGAATAACAACACTTTAGCAATGTAAATAAGGTAATTGCCAACAGGCTAGAATGTTCCACCCATCTTCTATTAAGTTCTTATCTTCTTTGAAGGCACAAGCTGCCTGTTCCAGACCCTTCACCCTTTTATTTCCAGTTATTTTCTTGACAATTATTTTCACTATTTCGTTTTTACAACATTTAAATATAAAATTAATACATTTAAATTAGTTTTAAAAATACCATTCTTGAAATTCAATGAATCAAAATTATTTAAAAGCAATTAATAAAAAAAAAATTTAATATTATCAAAAATATAATTCTTGAAAATTAATTATAATAATTATTTAACAACAATGAAGTTACTAGGCTCCTCGATTTGAAGAATTATATGCAATATGAACTGGCTCCCTACCCCCTGGCATTCTTCAACGAAAGTGGGATGAGGAAGTGCAGAAAGTCAGCACTATACATACTGTTTAAGCAAAATGATAAGGATGTTGATTTAACTACCTTTGAATTTGTTGTTGATGGGGGATTCCTAGTCCACAAAGTTTTTTGGCAAAAAGAGACCACTGTATCAACCATTTGTGATGGTTATGTTAGATTTCTGAAGTTCCATTATCATGGGAGAGGTTGTACAGTGATTTTTGATGGGTACACTGACACATCAGAGAGCACAAAAGCAGCTGAACAGAGTCGACGATATCGACTCAGGAGATGTGTGACCATCAATGTCAATTTGGAAAGTGAAATTAAAGTCAGACAAGAGGATTTCCTTTCCAACTTTCATAATAAGAGTCAGCTGATAAACCTGCTGATGATGCAGCTGCAGAAAAATGGGATAAATACGCTCCAAGCTTCAGGTGATGCTGACGTTGATATCGTGAAGACAGCTATCAACAAATCGCAATATTCCTTGGTTGCTGTTATTGGAGTGGACGTCGACTTGGCTGTTCTCTTGGTAGCCAAAACCCCAACTGACCGCGATATTCTGCTGGTAAAACTTGGAAGAGGAAAGGTCAAGACGAGTGTATATTCCTCACAACAGCTGCAGCAGGAGTTGAAAATGAAGGACAATGCCCATTTGTTATTCTTACATGCATTCACAGGCTGTGACACAACATCCAAAGCGTATCGCAAGAGTAAAGTGGGATTTGTCAAAATGTACCAGAAGTCCAAAATCATACAACGTGCAGCTGAGGTATTTGCCAGCGGTTCTTCTTCTCCTGACTCCATTGAGACAACTGGGATCATGAGTACTCTGTCATGGTATGGCGCTCCAGCCACAGAAAAATCCCTCAACAAGTTCCGCTACAAATCATTTATCAAAGCAACTGCAAACATGAAGCCTGATCTCTCAACTCTCCCTCCATCTGAAGGAGCTGTTAAGCAGCATGCATTCCGGACGTACCTCCAAGTACACCTGTGATTAGGGGAGGAACCTAATGGTGGGGCGCCGAATTTGGGTTGGGAGAGGAGGAATGACCAACTAGTTCCGAAACTCTCAGAGTTGGATGCTGCCTCTGACGAAATCTTGAAGATGATTTTTTGCCGATGCACGAAAGGATGTGACAGTGGCAGGTGTGGTTGTAGAAAAGCATTGTTAAATTGCTCTGTCACATGCCCAAATTGCAAGGGCAATTGCAACAACGGAGTCGCAATATTTATTCAGGAAGAACATGACGATGACAACATTGACCGTTTTTTCATTTGACTATCAGTCCGTGTAAATACTTTCATTATATGATTCGTAATAATATAATAAACGCTATAATTATTAAAAAAGTGTTGTGTTTCAATTGAAATTACCTTATTTCCATTGCTAAAATGTTATTCATTATGATAGCAAGTTACAGCAGTTTAAATGCAACAGGCCCTCAACATACTCATTTCTAGAGGAGCATCAAAATTGAGCGTACATGTTAGAAATACTATAACTTTTGATTGGTTGAAGATAAAGTGGCAAAAGTGTATATCAAATTGAAGGAAATTTAATTCTCTACAACTTCGTCTTGGACAATTTTTCTGAGAAACGATCGTGGGAGGCACTAGAAACAATTGTTTGATAAAAAGAGTGAGGTAAAAATGATTTTTTCAAAAATTATCTATTTTCAATGACGTATATCTGGAAACCCGTTGGGAATTTGACATATATGTATATTGACAATTTTATAGAAAATTTAATTAGCTTTCATATTTAAATTTAACATTTTTTCTACAGTTTACTGTTTCTGAGATATAAGTGAAAAACCAAAAAATGGGACCTTTCCACTCCCCTCCCCCCTTTAGCTTACCCCCCCAGGGGCAGGGACTTTTAGTATGTTTACCTATTGACTACTCCTAATAAATTCCTGAAGTCAATAATTCTCACATATTCCATGCTTTCTACAATGCATTCATTAACTGGACTAATGGTGTTATGGTGTTAATTTATTTTCATCTGTACAGGAATGAGTAAAATAAGCCATGAAAATATTGTTTTATTTTATCTTTCTCAGCTTTATACTTATAAAATTAAAATTACAGATAAATTAAACATCAGTCAATACTTCTTTCATCTGAATTGCAATCTATTACATTCTATTATTTATAAAAGACTTGCTCATCTTAGTAAAAGTAATTGAAAAATGCTTTTATCAAATATTTTAAAAATCCCTAAAAAAGTTGAAATTTTTTTTTTTTAATGTTTACCATAAGAAATGATATTTTTTGGATAATTAAATTTTTATAAAATCTTTTCATAATCTTTTTTCTAAGAGTAAGTAGATATTAACATCCTTGTGAAAGTTATACTTTTGGTGATTTTTTAGACTTTCAACCCTTTTTTAGAATTATAGTGCAATAATATCTTTTTCTCTCCTGCAGATTTAAATGATGACATAGTGCAGTATTTTCAAGTTTTTTAAGAAATGTTTTTTGAAGTTTATCTGCTTAAATTCAGGACATTGAAAAATGTCTAGTTCCTAATATTAGAAAATAAAACTATAAATATACTTCTGCAAAGTTTAAAGAATAATGCAAGAAATCAAAGGAGTTATAAGACTGAATTTTTGCATAATGCAATTTAGAAACCTTTGTTTCTGAACTAAAATTTTAATCTCTTTATTACATTCCTTTGAAAATGAAGTATATTTGTCTTTGAAAATGAAGTATATTTGTTCGAAAATGAAGTATATTTGTCTTCTCGAAAGAGAAAGTTGAAACAATATTTTGTGACCGAAAACTAGAATGAACCGACATAGGAGTGATGTGATATAAGTTTACTGAATCATTTGTTATTATTATTATTTGCCTGATATTCTGATGCATTAAGACCTCTGGTTATACGACATTCAAATTTTACTGTGCTTATATTTCATTAGCTCCATTATTCATCTAAAATGTTTCGAATAATGAGACGTGAAGCTGTTGCCACATTTATGATTGTAGCGGGAACAGAACTTCCTAGCAGCAATTTAGCAACAGTTGTGTATTCTTTTTTTGCATTGCAAAATGGGCTGCATTATATCCAGGAAAAAAGTGATAACTGTCACATCAATTCTAACTGAAGTAGTGCAAAATATAGTAGAATGATAGACATGTACAAAAGAAATGCAAATAATACAAGCGAGGCAGAGATTTTTCTGTGCTTCTTAAGTTGAAAAGATCATTATGTAATCATATAACAAAAATAATTATATGGGCTGCCCATTCTTAGCTACTGAGCAAAACTTGTCTGTCAACAGAGCCATAAAGAAGTTCCAGGATTATCTTGGTATATATCTGTATAATTTTATAGATAATAATGATGTGAGACTACTATTCATCATCAGAATAGCATTGCTGGATTATTCACAGTGTACATATTATAAAATCTGTGGTTCAAAACCTCAGCTCTGACAGTCGTTTGTTATATTATATGTTTTTTTATGGTAAAGCTGACTTACCCTCTAGTAAATTTCTTTTAATTTGTGGAAAGAATGCCATAAAATTGGCCTAATATAAAATGGTAATTTGATAGTTATATTTCTACAAAGAGATGCTGGTTTTTTGGAGAAGCAGATTTTTGTTGTTAGAAAAATATTCATTGCACTTTATACAGCGGGTATCATCGTTCTACAGTATTGGGTGGAAGGAATTCTGACAAAAGCATTTAGTTGACTGAGAGCACAGCAGTTTCCTTGTAAATAAATGGAATTTGTTAAATACAGAAGTAAATTTTAGTGACAGCTGAAGTAAATAAGTTAATGTAATGTGGAATAGTGAAAACAAAGAACTCACGATTATGCTCTAATTTGTTACACATGTATTGAATAGTAGTTTTAAATATCATGCGATGTAAGAAAGACTTTGATGCATTACAAAGGTTTTCAAAATTATTTTCCGGTTGTGCAACCAAAGACTTTTTGGGGATGCGGGAAGTTTTCTTTTTCTGGGACAAGATATTTTTGTTCCTGGGTGGGGGTATTGAAAATTAACTGTAGAACTTCTTTTTAATTCTATTAAACTTTGATCTTCTGATTGGGAGGGGGATGACATTAAGCCCACTTTTGTAAGACCTTTACCACCTTTTCCCCCTTGGTGAGAGTAATGATGCAAGCTTTCTTCATTGTGGATAATGTTAGACTGTTGATCTGCTTCCATTTATATATAAAATGGAAAATCCATGCATATATCTATGCCTAAATTAATACTATCAGTCATATTTATCGCATGTATATAGTTACCTACTAATATTATCTTCTGCCCCTTTGCTGATGATATGTGGATATTACAAATATAATTATTGAAGACCGACCAGAACAAAATCTCTTTGAAGTACTCATGAAAACATTCAGTTTTAAATGGAAAAACAAAAGTTTTCTTTAATGTAGTGTTCTTTCGACTCAAGACAAGTTTTATGATTAGGGGACTTAGTATAAATTTTTATAATTCATAGTTGTTAATTGACACTTGCAGACAATCACTATCATCATTCTAGTTTAAGGATTTTTGAATAACTTTTCCAATTTTTCAACTGTCAGAGAAATGAATATTCACTTTCTCTTATTGCATGTTAAATAAGTCGTGCACATCACTCATTTGCAAGTATATTTTGTTGTGCATTAGTTCGCAGACAAGTTATCAGTCACAGGCTTTAAAGGTTTTTCAATAATCTCATTATTCCTGTTATATACTGCTTCTATTGATGAATAAAGGCATGCCAGACACACATATAGGTCAACACAAGTCAAAACATAAAAGGATCTTAAGGCATACATTACAAAACATTTACTACAAATTCAGCATAGAACAACATATTCAAGAAAATGGGGACAGCTATGTCAAAATGTTTACAGCTCCCTCTCTTGGACAAAACACAGAAACAATTCTTATATTTGTTTTAATCTCTAACATCATCTGCCTGTAAGTCTTCAGTTTTGTTGTAACTCAATTTGATTCAATGAGTAGGATGCATAAGCATGTGGTTTGCCTCATCCACTGTGGGAACATTCTCTTAATATCCCGATTCCTTGAGTCACGTATATTGTTGTTTAATTATTTTATTAAGTTTAATAATCAAAAGCTTTTTTTAAAATGTTTTACATTATCCATTGTGGTGGATGGCTTGTATTGTTCTTCTGACTGTAGAAACGACTGAGCACTTTGGAATGTGTCTGAGCTTTATTTTGTGCGTTGTTGGTAAATAAATTTTTTGCAACAGTTTAATACATCTGTTTTTTCCTTTTTTCTTCATACATTTTTTACCATTAAATAAAACTCTTACTATAATTTCGTGATAAGTCCAGTATTACACATATTTTAAGTATATTTTATCTTATACCAAGACTGCTCATGTATAAAATATATTTATGAAACTAAGGAATCAATGTCTGTTTTCTTGCCCTTGTGTGATTACTAATGATTGTTCCAATTGGTTGGATTCAGACACTGAAGGTGTTAAAAAGTATCCATAGGATGGACATTTCATTTCTTAACTAACAAAAGAGTTCTATTTTCATATTGATACCAAGAAATTCGATTCTTGTACATCATTGTTGAGTACAGTTTGTACAGTTGATGGTGTTGAGAAATTAGAAAAATTCGGGAACGGCATTAAAAAAATATTTGAACTGATGGTGAGAGCAACAGGGCCCCTCAAAAGAGCGTAATTTCTTCGCAATCTAATCCTTGATGGGACTCAGGTGACTGCGGTATAGAGAAACATTTCTGTTCCTTTTAAGCCGAAAGATTTTAAGAAAATTTCTCTCTATCCTCTTGCTATCTTCTACACTGTTTAATTTATTATCTATACTTGATAGGTCATTTTTCTAGTTTTAGTAAGCAGAAAAATATCCCCGTTTGTCCTCTATTTTCCCTAACCCTGCCTGTTATATGATTTAGTGAACAAGAACTGAAATTCCGTCACTTTGATTCATTCCCGTTGAATTATTTATCAATTAATTGTAAGGTATTCTAAAATTATCCTACATACTCAAAATGGCCTTCAAGAATTATTTGAATTTTGCGACTGAGTCACTTTATCGCACTTTGCGAGCAAGCCCTTTGAAGTAAACTAATTCACACTCAGTGGGGTTAGTACGCTGTCATGTAAAAATGATTCAAACTAATCAGATTGGCAAAAGATATTTCTGTCATTGGAGTTCCCAGTGTAAATCTTATAATATACTTGAATTTGAAGAATCTATTCACATGTTATCGAAGTCAAAAGCTGAAGTCTTCAACAAAATTTGGAAATATATGTGAAAAATAATTGGAAATATGTATGCAAAATTTTGAAATATATATTTGTGTCTTCTGCGAGTTAACATTAGGCCACCCTAAGTTACTGCTTTAGCTCCTGAGAGAAAGTTAAGAAAGCATCATTTAAAAAAAAAAAAAAAAGGCTGTCATCAAGGAGGAAGGGATAGCTTATCGCAGTGTCATTTACTTCTCTTTCCTTTCACCCTATGACCAAGTTTAATCTATTCTTACAAGGGAATTTACACGAGCCTGTGTTACGTCAGAATTGCGTACTCGGGTATTCTGCTGGTGTCAGACTTCTTTTCTTTTGTGTTAAATTAGGTCTTGCAGGGCCTACATAACCAAGTATTCATGAACTGTCTGACTGAACAATTAACTCTAAGATTGAAATACGTAAAATTGAAGGATAGAGATTTCCTTCAAAGAAACTGTAAAAGAATTTAGACAGTTTATTTAAAAGCGGTTTAAAAGACATAACGGATGATTATCTCATGAATATAAAATGCTAATTTGTTTGATGCAAGAGATGTGTATACCGATGGAACACAAAATTATGAAACCCTGCATAATTTCAACCATTTAGTTTTTTTTACTTTTAGAATTAAACCTTGGTAGAGTCGAAACTTAACGATGTTTGTACACATTTTAAAATTTTTCTTCCTTACTTTGTTATAAAACTCTTAAACACAAACAAATAAAGAACTGCTTAATATTTGTATTATCATTATTAAAAATGTTATAATAACATAAAGTAATAATAATTAGTTATAGACATTCTTAATGGAGTATTCAAAATTCCTCAATCAATTTCGGTTTTACTTGAAGCAGACAGAGTCTTTACTAACCTGCTTTGTTAGGGCAGTCAGACCAGGGGTCAGCTAACTGGAATAACCAAGTGTTGTGCTCTAAATTTTCAGCCTGTGAAAGCCTCTAATTCAGAGTCAACTCCATTTCTTGCCTCACACCTCGAAAAATGCATTTAATGCTTCTAGAATTCTGAATTACTCCAATGAATTGGGAAAAGTATAGTACGCGGAACGTGCTGTTGTACCGAAAAGCACAATCAATAACATAGCCCTCATTAATTTGTATATACGAGCTGCTAAATTTAACAATGCAGCTTCGATGAATGTCAGACAGCAGATGTGAAAAGAAGCATACTTTTGTGTTTGAAGAGGAAACTTGCGAAGTCTTCTAATTTCTCTCCATCTAGTTTGATAACACAAATTTTATAGCTGAATAGAGTAAGAGTTGGAAAAAATGAACGAGGTTATGCCCTTTATTTTTCCGATAATTTTGATCACAGGAAAACAAATTACTAGAAAGTTTTAATTATACCTCGTATAAATGGATGCTACTCCACATTACTTGATGAGTGTCAAGAATGGTATTTACACAGCCCATAAGCGATATGAGCCTTATAAAGTAAATGCATTATATTATTGGTTTCATACTATTTTTCTGCATTTGTGGAAAACCAAGCAATATCTGTTATCCATTTTAAGATTAAATTGGAAGCTAGTTAGAAAAAATCCCATTTCCAACCATTTTTAAAATTTTATTATGTTTAGAATAAATGCTTGGTAATAAGTATCGCAAGTTTGGACCTTTATCCCTGCTATAGCGTGAATGTTCCTGTGTTGTCTCGTCATACGGAGCAATATTGGTTCACCTATAGGGTGCTTCTATAAAAATAGCCAACAATAACCACGATTTGTCTCAGTGTCCACAGGTAGAGTACCTATCGCATACGTTTCAATAAGACTACTAAGGTAGAAAATTTCAAAATCAAAGCAGAAAACAACTAAGTTTGGTAGCTCTCAGTTTTTCGACCACAGAATTTCACTAGGAGATCCGCGTCGTAACCACGAAGAAGGATGTGTATGTGTGTTGAAGTCTCCTAGAAACTTTAAAAAAAAAATAAACTGTTTAAAAAAGTAATTCTAGAGTTGCTTTATTAAATGTCACTCCCTCTGTTTATCCCCGTTTAACAAAAACTTTAATTATGAAAATATGTTGATCGTTCTACACACTTTAAGCAGGATTTTAAAGTTTCAACGTATCGGAGAAATTCAAGATTTGTTATTAGTTTAAAAGCTGGATAAACTCTTCAGCATGCCCATGAATATGAAATCAGTGTCTCTATATTAATAGCTCTGGTAAAATCTAATTTTAACAGTCTTTTTCCTGTTGTGTATATTTCCAGTCATTTTATCAATATAATAGTTATAACACAAGATGGCTACCACTCAATAAATTCGCGATATCATTAAATAGGTCTGAAATATGTGACGAAATTGAATGGTTGTCACTGGAAAAAATATAGCTGGGCCTGGAATCTTCGAGGAATTTCCCTGTGCATGAAATCTAAAAATCTCTGTACACGTTACCCGACCCCCATCCGTGTCTGCTTCAGCATTGAGAGGAGCACTTGGCGAGCTTTTAGATTTATGTTATACCTTTTTTTTTAAAAAATAGAGTTGCAAATTATGAAAATGAACCTCCTTTGTGTGTCGCAAATGCTTCAAATTGCAATCCGATTTCATGTGAGCTTTAAAAGTACGAAAGATAATTTGTTCTTACTGATTTCTTGGAGCGGACAGAGAGGATTTTTTATTCTTATATCTTACGTATTGATTAGATCATGGGTAAGGCGAGTGGGAATATCAAAGGTTTTTGCAAAAGTTATGTACCTACAAATAAAGACATGTAGAACAGAAAGCGATAAAAAAAGTTATGCAAAATTTTCGTATAGATTAAATTTGGAATTTTTTATTATATCTAGTGGGAAAATTTCTGAATTACAGTGTACCCTCGATTATCCGGGTTAATAGAGGAGATGTAGCATGAATGTTTAAAAAAATGGATATTCCAATTTCTATTAAATTTTATTTATATTTTCAAAATATAATACTATACTTGTTCTTCTGTTATATTAATTTAATTTATGGACATAATCTGTAATTTTTTCTTTTGTTTTACACAATCTTTGATTTTTTTATATATATATCACTATAAATTTTCCTAACAACTGTAATCACTGTAAATCATAATTCCATTGACTTCTATAATCTAGCAAAGTTTCGACACAGGGTAGCGTTGTGTTGTGTTTGATCAGATCACCAGGCTCTTCTTCACTCTCTTCAACTTTTTTGTGAGGTTGAATCAAAACAGCATTTATGATATTAGTAGCACTCGTATGTTTAAACACTGATTCATGTAAATCACTTTCTAACGACAGTAGCATTGAACTGTTAGGGATAGATTGTTCAATAGCGAAAGCTAACAATTTTGTCAGCAAGCTCTTCCAATACAAACCTGTTTCGTCTGCATTGTAGACTTGGTCAGGTTGAAGATTTTTCTCCTCTACATATTTCTGAAATACTTTTCAGAATTACTTTTAGTAATAAAGTGAATTACTTTTAAAACTTTTAGTAATAATCTTCGAGACATAATGTCCACTTCCACTCATAGTCGCAAAAACACTGGGAAATCCATCTCATAAGGAAACCAATAAACAAACAGAGAGCATCCAGTCAGCTGATTGTGTGTACTTATATTATCAAACAATAGTGATTAGATGGGGACACTACAAACCTGTGTCCCGGCCAAGGCTTATATTAGGTTTCTCTCCCTGGATCTTGGCACCCCGCCTCATTTTTTAGCGGTTTTAGAAATCCCAGGAAATACTTTCAATCGTGGGTTTTAAAGAAGCATTATTTTAGTACATTATTGCATCCTTTATCAAATGAAAGTCTTCTCAATATATAGAAAACTATTATTTTTGAAATCTTGTTTTTCTATACATGTATATCAGAAGAAATTTGCATGCAGATTTTAATAAATTATATATTATTTTGAATAAAGATTTCATATTTTTTTCTGCACAGATAATCGAGAGTTTACTGATTGTTAAAATATTATTCACAGTCAACTTCTCTTTAAGTATGTGCTTAATTGAAAAAAATTGAAGTTGGGAGTGCATATGTGTTTGTTATGGATTTAGCTGAGGATATGAACATTAATTATAAATCATATGAATACATATAACTGACTTGTACCAGGTGCAGGTATTTGCTTAGTGTTTATCTATAGTTAATTACATAAACGACCAGAATTTTTGTTATCTTTTAAAAAATGTTCAGAACTGAGGCGATTAGTCATTGCCTCCATGTTACAATATTAAATTACCAAATCATATGAATATGAGAAAATTACCTAATTTTTTTTTCTCCCGAACTTTTATTAACGTTCGTATGAGTAAGCATGAGACAGAAAAATAGAAAGAAAGAAAGCATAAGAAAAGTACAGTGCGTCTGGAACCAGAATATTAAACTTGGTGTAAAGCCAAACTGAAAGAGGGAAATTTTGCAGCACCGTAACTGCCCAATATCGTTCCGTCTCTCATCGTATACTGAAAAGTTAAAACACGAACAATGGACTTGAGTCCTGTATTTGTCATGAATAGAGTTAAGAGAGCCCAGATAAGGACATTAAATTTGTTTTATATAAAACAGAGTGGTATGACATTACCGTTATTAAAATAAGACACTAACAATGATATGGCATTTGAATGAGTAATTCGATTTTTGTATCTAAAACGTGATGCTTAGATCCATTTAGTAGAGGTTGAGAATTATGAAGCGAAGTCTTGGTCACAAGGGGGTATAGTATGATTCCTTGGGGGTTATGAACTGGAAGAAAACGCTATTTATCGGATCAGTTTTAATTTCATTAATTATTTCTTGAAGTCACGATGATTGATGTAGTAAGGAATACACTAATAATTAAGAAAACGGTATATCTTATGGAGCAAATAAAGTATTTGTAATAAGAGCTGTCAGCATTGCCGCATATCAATGATTTATAGTCCATATTTGATTTAATAAAAACCATTTATAGAAGCAGTTTTTGATAGACAAGTTGCTGGTCTAAGCCAATAAAGATTTGATTCTAAGCCATTCATTGCTAAACAGTTATGATGATGTAATGGGTAATTCTAGTACCAAATAATTATCATGGTAATGTAGACTACACAGGTAATTCTGTGAATTTTCTCTCATCATTTTCAGATTTTAATAGAAAACTTCAGTAAACTCAGATATTGAGGAAAGAAAGCACTTTTAGAAGCATAAACTACTACTTTATATAAATACCATTTTTTCCTTAATTTTGTTAAATTACATGTGAAAGGCCTGTCTGTCTTTTGCATAAGTTTTATACAGATTATATTAATGCTGGAAAGGTTAGGTATGTTGTGAAATAAAGGTTAAGCAAATTTTAGAGGCCAAAAGCAAACCTACTCCAGATACAATATCTTTTTCTTGAAGGAGGTCAAAAGAATGAATGTTATTTACTCTTTCAGAAAACAACTTAATTGAAAAATAGGGAATATTTTCCTTTAATGAATTAAGCTATATTATTTTAATAGCTTTAGTATTTGTAAGAGGATCTGCCAACAGTGCCACATGTGAATGATCTGGACCATATTATATTTAAATAGAATAATTAAATGCTAGCTGAGTGGCAACCCGATGTGTTGCTTTTTCGATTTAAAATGAAATGGTTTTATTTCTTAAAGATTAAAAATTATTTAATCACTTTAAAAAAGTATATTAGAATTTTTTAAAAATGAAATAATTATTTAAAATTCTCTTTTCCAAATTTTGGTTTTTGGCTTTTGAAATAATTCTTTCAAATTTTCGTTTTCAAATTTTGCTTTTTCAACAAAAAAGTTCATTCAATTAGAAAAAATTCTAAAGGTTTTAACTTCTCATTTCCTAAAACTAAAATTATTTCTAGTACTTTAAAATTATTTCTTGATTTTAATTATTAAATGACCTGTTCTCATACTCGTTCTCAACTAATAGTTTTTCCTTTTGGCAACATGGCCAAATGTAAATATTAAATCTTATGGGGGGAAAAGTGCTTTAAAAAAATTGGAAGACAGTTCTGATGAATTCAAAATTGGTGGCGGAAGAATCCTCATCAGTTGCTCATTAAGTAGAAACAAATTTCACGAACTTGCTGGAATTATTAGCGAGTAAAGTAATAAGTAAATAATTTTGAAATCGGCATTCAGTTACATTAAGATACTATGCCGATCAGCGCGGGAAATTTCAAAAGTTAGTTTTGTAAGTATGCTTTTTAGAATAACATTTTTTAAAATTAAATGTATTTGGTATATTTTGGAAGCTGAATATCTAGCAAATGCCGATAAATCATAAAATTGACATTAATAGGGTGCAGAAAACCGAAATATTTGTCCATCACAATTGTCGATTTCGTGAAATTCGGAAAACTGCTTTGGGGAAAAAGCTTCGTTTGCAATGAAAAACAATTTTAACTTTATAAAAATGTGTATATCCTTAACACATTGTAGAGTTGTAGACGGAAAAGTTGAATTTTGCATGCATGAAAATAGTGGAAATTTGCAAAACGGAAAGGAGCTGGCCCACGTGGAATGTCAGCTGTTTCTGTTGTCCGCTTCTTTTGAGTTTGGTGGTTTTAATTTAAAATTAAAAAGGTTTAAAGTTTTGAAAGTTGAGGATGGCATCAGTGCATGCATCTCGTCCATCTGCGTCCATAGGTACCAATCGCGATATCCTGCTATGCTCGGTTCATGAGATTAGCCCGTCCCTGTGTCTGCTCACTAACAAACATACATTTGTTTACCTTCAGCTGTTAATAGTAAGATTCTTATAAGTATTTCTATTTTTAAATTTATGATAGAATAGCTAAGCATTTATTTTAAAAATTATATTACTATGCACCTTTTATTCATTTCTTCATGTGTTGGATACTTAATATAAAGCTTTTATAATTCTTTGGTATTTTTAATTTTATTCCATTATTAATGCATCTGTTAGAGTCTAATTTGTCACATATATTGAAAATCTATTCTAATGCCTATTGCCAAATTATGTTGAATACATGGATTGAAATATTAATAATAATTGAATGCTTTTTTTTTAAAATTGGAAGTAGACACACGTAAAATAGAATATTTAAATCAGTTTGTATTTAAATATTATGATTTATTATTTCAAAAGAATTTCCTTAATTATATATCAGTCATGTGTATGATTATTGTACTAGTGTTCATCAAACAGGATCAAGGTCATCATCTAAATGCAAGAAAAGTCCTCCTCTAGGTGGTGCTCAATTTGTAGGTCATGAATTATATAAAAGGCTAAAAGAGTTTCTGAAGTGCTACCTCATTAATCTTTTAAAGGTGAGTCCTTTTAAAGGTGTATTATGGCATGCATATTCAAGAAAGAAAAGTTTAGTTTTGTGATAGTATATTGTTCTCATAACACAGCATATCAATTTTCATTCACATCTAATTACATAAAGGTTTTTTTTATTACATAAAATAGGTTCAGTTTTGTGCTGATAGCAGTAATGAACATAGTTATAATTTAAAAAAATACACAAAATACTGATAGAAAATTTTGTTACTGTCATCAATCAGCTTTAGATATGTTTGTGCTCTTGTTCACTGCTTTTGAAAGTTGCTTATTTTATAATTAAATTTGAACTTGACATCTTTATACAACTGTGCTTATTACATTGAGTAGAACTGTATTAATATTACAAAAAGTTATTGTGATTGAATTTTACATTATACTTTTTGGGATGTTAATGGTTAATATAGCTGTTTTCATGGGAAAGTAATTTCCTTTGTGTGTTTATACATAGAAGAAGAAAAATTCAATTATACCAGTTTAACATATAGAAATATAAATATTGCTTATGTTATAAAAATCATATAAATAATAGTACCTAAATGGATAATGGATTCAATCCAAATTACACAAAAGAAAAAGGATAATAATCTGAGGTATTAAAATATTTGTTTCTTTAATAAAAACATTAAAGAAATTATCTTTCAGTTTGGGCAACTAATTGTTTGAATGTAATCTGACCAAATGATAGGTATTGCTTAAAAATATATAAAATGGAGGTACATAGCTTATTTTCTTAAAATCTTGGTTTATTGGTTAGAATTAAATTTCGTAATATATGCTGTAAAAATTCTCAAAAAATGAATTACATTATGAAAACTTATTAAAAATATGGAAATCTGAATATTTTAAAATTTTTAATCAAATTAGTATGCATGTGATAATAATTTTGAATTGCAAGTGGAGAGTGTTCTACAGGTTCACCATGGAGAAGTCTCATCCATATTCGTATTAGAGAAAGTGATAAACCATAGTCATTTGCATGACTTTTATGTAATAACAAAATGTGAAGAGGTTGTTACATAGTTGTATAGAATCATGTAGCATAGTAGTAGTTGTAGTTGATGAGGCTGGAAAAGTAGAGATTTCTGGTTTTCTCAATGATTGGGCCCATCTAACTGCTTGGCAAATAAATGCCTTTCTTTCAATTTTGGATTACAAATATGGATTGTTTGTTGTTTGAATAATTGGTTCAGGATTTAACAAAGGGAAATATGTATGAGAATTAGACTAATTTAGTTAATCAGTTTTTGATGAGTTAGGGGAGATACATTTCCTTATAAAGTAATGTTAGAAAACTTTTGAGAGAATTTTAGCTATATTTTCAAATTTATTATTTAAAAAAAAAAGCAACTCTGTTCTTGGAAAATTACAAAACTTTTTTTTCAAGTTTTTTATAGAGACTCCATACATTACTCATTGTGAATGGAATGATGAAATGAAATATCTCTGTGTGTAAGAATCTATTATATCATGGTGAATTTTATAAATCAATGCAGAATGAGCTATTCTCATGTGAACTTGAAGTCTTCAGGGATATTAATATTTTTTCAAATTATCACAGCCTAATATTGCATCAATGATGACTGATAGATTCCCATTATAGGTTTTTAAAACGTTTGTTACAAAGAATCATTTAAGCATTTTTATGAAAAATAATAGCAGATTAAAAATCTGAATGAGGTGGGTTAAAAATCTGAAACTGATTTAGACAAATGATGTTATATCACAGACTAGTTTACTTACATCAAACAGTAAACTTAACTGAGACATATAGTAAAAGTAGACAATAGTAAAGACATTTGAAGTGTCTGCTGATTGCTCATCAGAATCAAGATTGAAATGGTAAAATTCACTTAAAAAATATTGGTCAAAAGTGTCTAAAGGTAGGGAGGTAGGGGAAAACGGTTTAATAATACATCAGAACAAGGAGCTGGTTCTACATAACTCTGTCCATTGACACTTTTCAATCAAAAGTCAGATATTAATGCTCCAAACCAGTTTTAAATTTCATAATAGTTTTAAATTAGAAACCAGTTTTAAATTTCAGCTTTAAAGCAAGGAGCAGTTACAATATGCATTTAAAAAAAAAGTTAAAGGCGTCAATACATCACTTAGACTTTGTTATTTTAAATGTTCAATAAAAACGTAATATACTTACTATAAAGATATTTTTTTTATTCTTTCATGAGATATCATGTATCATTTATGTATAACTTGAATGTATTTAGTTTTATCTGTGTAACTGTCATTAAACTAAGCCATTTTCTGTCTTTTTTATCATTATTAGGATGGAATTGACCTAATGGATGAAGATGTTCTCAGATTTTACACAAGACAGTGGGAAGAATACCAATTTTCTAGTAAAGTCTTAAATGGTATATGCTCTTATTTAAACAGGCATTGGGTAAAAAGAGAATGTGACGAGGGAAGAAAAGGGATTTATGAAATATACCAAGTAAGAACAATGAGTTATCTTTTTTATCATTTAGTAATTTTGTACTGAACAACTAACTTTTGAAATTGACACTCAACTGCTTGAGTTCAGAAATCAAGAAACCTTGATATTACCTGAATATTTCTAAACTATACTCAATTTGAATTTTGAGAGCAAATTTAGCTTCCTTCTTTAGAAGTCGAGTAAAAGAAAACCTACACAGTGAGCCAAGACAGACAAATTACTTTTTTGACTGGTTTCAGTAGTTTTGGTAATTTTCCCCCTGTAACTTCAGCTATTTTTTATTATTAATTTACTAAGAATTAATACCTTTCCCTTTTTATGATGAAGGGGATATCAATTTTAGAACATGTTAGTTTTTGATTTAAAGAGATTATGTCTAATGATGAATTTGTGGGTTATTTTGCTATATGTATTCTGTCAGATAAGTACCGGGAATTATTCAATAAAACACAAAATATTGGTTTTATCATCCAAATTTAATTTGTTGCCTTCAAATTAGATGAAATACACTTATGCCAACGAATAGTCCAGTCGTCAAAAGACTTCTTATAGGCACTTATCAGTATGGCCTTGAGCTCCTTTGGCGAATTTTGTTTTACATCTTCAGTAGACTCAAAACGTCTTCCACGAAGTGGTAATTCGAGTTTGGGGAAAAAGAAAAAGTCAGCCAGGGCCATATCTGGCAAATACGGTGCTTGGTTGATGATATTCATTGAGTTTTTAGTCAAAAAATCACATACAAGGATGTGTGGGTCAACACATTATGGTGGTGCAGAATACAAGAATTGTTCTTCGACAACTCAGGCCTTTTCCATCGAACATTCTCCCTCAAATGCCTCATAACGTCCAGATAATATTGTTTGTTGACAGATTGCCTCTCTGGAAGGAATTCTGAGTAGACAGCAACACGATACTCCAAGAAAACAGCCAATATGACTCTGATTTCGAGCTACTTTGGCGTGGTCTTTTTCGGTTTCGACTCATTGTAGAAGTGCCATTCTGAAGCTTGTTGGCTTGTTTGCATGTCAAACTCATACACCCACATTTCTTTACTTGTTATGATATGTCTCGTGAATATAGGGTCTGAATTAGCTTGTTCAAGCACATCTTCAGCAACTGGTTTGCGGTGCTATTTTTGAAGAAAATTTAGCTCCTTCAGAACATGCCATGCTGCGATGTGTCTCATGGCCAAAACATCAACTAAAATGCTGCAAACGGATTCATGATAAATGCCCAGAGCCATCTCTCTTAAGCTTAAATGATGATTTTTCATCACCATTTTCTTCATTTTGTGGATGTTTTCGTCAGTTGCAGTCGTTGAAGGTCGACCTGAACAAGGCAAGTCTTCAACTTTTCGGCCTTCTTTGAATGATTTGTACCACTCGTATGTTCGTGTTTTCGATAATGCTGACTCGCGGTAAGCCTTCTCCAACATCTTCAATGATTTAGCACAAGAAATTTCATTGGAAACATAAAATTTGAGGCAAACTCTTTGTTCGATACTTTTGTCCATTTTAAAAATAGCAAGGGATACTTGAGTACCATTTTCAAAAATAACAACAGGTGAAAAATTTGTTGCCACAATGGTGCAAAAACTAGGCGATAATTAGATACACTGACCCCATCTTACGTCAAGTTTTCAATTCCTTGTAAGCAAATTTTTAAAATGAATTATTCCCGGTATTTATTTGACAGAATGTATTAGCTTATTTTGTAATGGCCTATGGATAAGTCTAATTTATCAAATTTTTTTATTTTCTTAGAGCATTAGAGTAAGAGAATCCGAAAGGAAGAAAAAAAAATTTGTAATTTAAAAAAAATTATGATGCCAAATAATTTCATGAGAATATTGTATTTTTTAAACTCTGGCTATGTAATGTTGGTGTGATACACAAAAATTTTTTTTTATATATAATACTACCATAGATCTCATGAATGTTATATCCTGTAATCTACCAAAATTATGCAAAAAAAATTAACAAAATATTAAATGAATGACACTACACTTTTTGAAATATACAGTAAAAGCATGACTTATCCGATGATCTTATAAATACTGAGAAACCAGCATCAGTAACAACACATTTATTTGAGCATTGTTAAATACATTTTTCTAAATTTAAAATTTTGATTTAAGCTAGTTGGTTTAGAGTGCTACCAGGAAGGAACGGACCAGGAAGGAAAGCAGATAACATAACTTTATTTGAATGTATACAGCATAGTAGGAAGAAAGCATGTTTAAATTTGTAGGCAGTTTGGGGGTATACAGGGTCTGAAATTAGTACACATAGCTATTGCCTCTGGCAGCTAAAATGTCTCCAACCCAGTTAGGCATCAAGTTGAATTGGGCATGGATGACAGAATTGGGTAAGTCATTCCATGCTGCTTCAAGTCTGTGTCACACTTCATCAATTGTAGTGGCTGGAGAGCAGTGGCGGCCGACTCTCTCAGAAACCCATGACCAGGTATTTTCAGTGGGTGAGAGATCTGGAGAATATGCTGGCCAGGGCAACAGTCGAACACCCTCTGTGTTGAGGTAGGTCAGGACACGACGGGCAACATGCAATCTTGCGTTATCTTGTTGAAAGATGACGTGTCCGAGGCCTCAAAGATAGGGCAAAGCCACTGGCCTTAAGATCGGAGAAATGTAACACTGGCTGTTCAGATTACTGATGATGCAAATAAGAAGTATTCGTGTGATGTACTCAATAGCTGCCCATACCATCACACCAGGTACAGGGCCCGTATGATGATATCGAATGCAAGCAGGCCATGTGCGTTCTCCTTGGTGCCTCCAGACATGGATATGTCCATCATGATGCTGCATGCAGAACTGGGACTCATCTGGAAAGATGATGTGGTGCCACTCCTGTATCCAGTTTTGTCACGGGTGTACCACTGTTGCTGCACGTCTCTATGCTGCTGTGTCAAGGGAGGTTGCAATAATGGTCGCTTTGCAGACAGTCCGAGTTGCTACACACTGCTACCATTTTTTATTTAACTAATGTGTGTAAGTTACCTGAAAAAAAATGTAATTTACATTTATATTTCTCAAACTTTATGTATAAGTTTTGAGAACTCTTTTATTAGTAAGATAACTTACTTTTTATTAGTAAGAAAAGTGTCCATGGTGGCTTTGAAGCTAAAATTACCCTCTATATTTATTTTAGAAGCCATTTTCAGTGCTCTAAAATATAATTTACTGTGTTATAATTATTCAAAATTAATTTGGATTAAAACCTTTAAATTTTGCCTTCTAGCAAGAGTAATTGGAAAACTCAAAAATGGCTATTTTTGAGTTGTCTCTACCTCTGGGTGCACCTTTTAGAAGTCTACATTTTGTGGGTACTGGGATTTCTCTAGCTACAATAGGTGCCGTGTGAGGTCACAAGTCTCAGTGTTACACTGACTGTTGGAGGGGAAGACACTTAACTTTAAATGTGATTTTCTCAAAATGGCTATTTTTGAGTTGTCCTGTTATTCTTGCTGGAATGCGATATGTGCATTATTTTAGGCATTGTTACAAAGAGAAAATAAGTATATTAAATGAAACACTGGGTGAAATATCAATTTCCCCCATAATAATTGATTATACACATTTCTATGATGTTCGAATGGTATTACTAAAGAATAAGCAGAATATACTTACGTAACACCCCTATTTAGTAGTTGTTATTTGCTTGTCTCATTGCTCTTTTAAATGGTGCTTAAATTTTTTATTTGGTCTTCTCCTTTTTAATCTATAAATATTTATTTTTCAGCTTGCTCTAGTGTCTTGGCGAGATTTTTTATTTCGACCATTGCATAAACAGGTAAGTGTTCATTTATTCATTTGTTTTTTGTGATATTTTTGGAAATAAAATAAACAAAAGTTAAAAAGTGTTTTGAATGATTGTTTATTTTATTCACATAATTGAATATAATGAATCTCTATATAATTATTTAAACATCTGATTTATGGACTCATAATTCAAATGGTATAGTACTGACTGAAAATCAAAGAACAATACAGGAATCAGTAAAATTATTTTATTGAGTAGAAAATTATTATTATTATTTAATTTCATAAAAACACTTTACTGTAGGTTGGTTACTTTTTCAGTAGTTAATTTTAGTATATTTATTTTTTTTATTTACTAAACAACAAATCTCCTAAGATTAAAACTAATTTTAATTGGACTACATTTTGTTCATAAATCACATAAATGAAAACCCTTCAAATGTCTCTGATAATAAAAATTATAAAAGCTAAAGAGTGGTCGAACATTTAGTGTAGTAAGTATCTGAAATATAGTGAGAATTTGAACAACATGCATTTATTTTTAGATCTTCCTCATTGTTCCTTTTTTTTACTTAATTATTTATAAAAAATAAGGAATGATGGTTACTGAATTTATAATGATGTTTTGCTTCTTCAAACATCTAGAAAGTACAGTTCAGCACTTTTTAATGGTAATTTTTTTATCCATTTGATGATTTTAGTGTTTTTAAGCTCTTTTAATATCTGTTGTGATCATTTTGAATCTTAGTGCCAAACTGGAAATTTTCATTGAACCATTTAGATGTTTTTAAAAACTGTTAAACTTATATTAAATTCTGAATGTAATATCAGATTTAATTTTGGGATTTTGAAAATCCAATATTCAAAACTATGGATGATAAAGCTTAAAATAGAGAATAAAATTCTATGAATAAGAAGCAAAATTCTTTGACTGTCAGGTGTTATTGTTACTGTCTATTTTGAAGTAATAAGATAAATGCTGATTATTCTTTCCTCTTCCAACTATACCCAACTATTATTCTGAAACAACATTGCTTTTTGCTGTTTTTAAAATAATAGTGGTTGAATTTTAATATGTTCTTGAGAGCAAGACCTTTAAGTCAGATCTCTGAGCAAGTTCAAGTTAATTATTTCTAAATTAAAAGAATATTTTCTGCTACTAAAGACTGTTAGTAGCTATTTTGATTATATGTTAATCTTTCATGTTATGGCAGCCCTTCTACCCTGATAAAAAAAATGTATTCTAAAGTGAGCAGACTGGTTACTGGTAGATGTCAGTCTTTAATGATCTTTCTTTTGCTTTTTCTTACATTTGAGCAAGATTTTACTGATTTGTAAATTAAAAAACATTTGTAATGCTTAAACATAATTTTTACTACAAATGTGTTTTGAAAGCATATTTTATAAGTAATGTGGCTAACTTTTATTCTTTACTTTGACTTTTTAATTTAGGTCACAAGTGCTGTTTTAAAGCTCATTGAAAAAGAGAGGAATGGTGAGACAATTAACACCCGTCTTGTGAGTGGAGTCATGAACTGCTATGGTAAAGTATTTATTTTTTCTTGAAAATTTGTTATTTTTCAGTGGCTAAAGTCAAAATAAATTTAGTTTAATCAGGGTTTGGATTTTTACATTTTTTAAATTCTATATACTTGCTGTGTGATTTTTTTTATATATATAAACATTTCAATGTCATAATTTAGAGCTTTATTTATTCTGCTTATAGTTGAATTGGGTTTGAATGAAGATGATCCATCTGCAAAGGGACAAAACCTCTCTGTATATAAAGAAGCATTTGAAAATACATTCCTTGGTGACACTGAAAGATTTTACACAACTGAAAGTACTGATTTTATCAGACAAAACCCTGTTACAGAATACATGAAAAAGGTAATTTTTTTTGCTGTTGCATATTATCATGTATTAGTTCTGAAAGTTTTTGTAAAATGTGATCATGCTTTCTGCATTTAAATTGCTTTTTCGACATTGGAGTTAGTTTATATGCTGTCTGCCATATCAGTAATTCTTAAGATTTAAAATATTTTTATATTTGCATTTGTACTTCTTTGATGCATGAAAATTTTCCTGTTTTACTTATTAAACAAAATGTAATTTCTAAAAATAACCCCCCAAAAAAGTCCCCTGTTTAATAAGATCATGAAGCAGTACACTGCAGTATCAGTACATTGTTTTTAATCAGCATTTTTGAAATAGGCATTTGCTTTCAATGATATTAGATTTCCTTTTCCCCTGAAAGCTATATTTTGATTTCTGAAGACTCTTAATTTTTGACCTTTTGTTTTCTCTGCCTTATTATTGAGGCATAAAAGCTATGTATATACCCTCTTTGACTCATCTTGGCAACTTTCTTCCCTTGTCTACTCTTATTCCTATCATCGTGCAGTGGCATATTTTATTTATTTATTTTTGTAACACATGAGCTAAAGCATAGTAAAAAGTTATCAAACTGGTCCCAGAATTAGATAAAAACAATGAATGTGGACTGTATAAATGTATTAAGTGATGCACACATTAATCACAATGAATCGGCAAAGCCACGTAATATGTACATTTCTGTCTCGTAGCAATTGAAGGCGGATATTAACACGGAAGTTATGACACTTATACAGGCGTTAGACTCAGTGAATATAGGTGGTGCTGCATGGGCTGCAATAATATATGTATATATTTATTTATTTTGGCATGAAGTTGTTCTAAAATTCAAAGCTCACCCAATATGAAGTGATTTTCCTTCCTGTTTTTGAAATACATCCTAGGCAGATTAATAGATTAATTGCATTTATTGTTCCTGTTTTATGATAATGAGCATTTCATTAGTAAAGTTATGCAGTAATACATAAATTTTCCAAAAATTAATCGGTCTATTATTCCATATTGTTTGAATTGCTTTTATTCAAACAGTTCATTCAAAATGGTATATGAAAGAAATGAAAGCCTAAGAGAGGTATTATTTACTACACTTGCATGTCCATGTTCAAGCTAGTTTTTTTCATTGAAAATATTAGTGTCTGAATCAAGTATGCAGAATGAACTAGATATCCTGAATGACATGTCTATTGCATCCATTGCACCTATGCTATTCTGGCCATTTTTCATTTTGACTGTAATAATTGGACAGTTCAAAATAGTTGTTTTTGCCCAGATTTTTCATGCTAACAGAGATATGGCCTGGCCATGTAAAGAAAATAAAAATTTTCCCATTTCAGTCATTTGGGTATTATCCATCTTCACTTAATTATTTCTCTTTTTAGATACTTTTTCACTGTATGTATACAAATTGTTTTGTCTTCACAGTAATGCTTATAATAATGTTTTCATGCTTATTTCTTTATCGTCCTGATAAGAAAAATTCCAAAAAAGAAATACCTCATGTTAACTGTATTAATTAATTTATATTAAAAAGTAAAAGATGGGATAGCAGCTCAAATTATTTTGTTGTGTTCTTTTCTTGTTACAACATATCGTTTTTAATGGTTTTCTGTTTTGTGGTAATGGATTCATAAAAAAAAAAATTGTTGTAAAACTTATTGTCAGGAATTTTCCTTCATTATCTTATGCCAATGCTAATCGATTCATTTATCAAAACTACCATTATTTGAATATATCCAAATTGCAGTTTTTAATCATGTACCATTATGTTTTTCAGGTTTTGTCTCTTAGTACATTACCTTTTTATCATATATATGGAAATAATCTTGAGTAAAATTTCATGTTTAAAACTGATTCTTTGTTTGGGTTGAAAATCCCTGGCGTCATGAGTTTTAAGGCCCTAATCTAGCCACAATTTAAGTGCCATGTGCAAGATCTAGGAGCCTAGCAATAGTTTTTCTTCTGGCCTGATGTTGGTTGTTGAGTAACCTTTCCTCATCTCTTTTAAAAACAATGCAACTTCTGACCATTGTTGTAAATTCTGTGGTTTTCTGTAAACTTGATTTTGTGGCGAGTTCATTTTAAATTCAAAGTAAGAAAAGATTAATTGTCAAATAGATTGTGTTCTACAATGTTTGCCCCTCTTGCATGCTTTTAGGAAGAACAGATTTTGCCCTTTTGAACTCATCTGCTCAGTATAGACAACTACTCTTAAAAATTGCATAATATTTCATCCCTCTTTGTAGTAGCTGTAGTACATTTCATATTTTACTCTAGTCGTCTATTGTATATGTCTCAAATGTTTAGAAAGTGTATGTGAGAAATAAATTGAAGGAGAAAGAGTAAAGTCATATTGGGCTATGCACTACAGTACTATGAACATCTGCATCATATTGATGTAGGTGACTTGTTTTGTTATACTTTTATGACTCTTGGGGACAAAGATTAGAAAAAAACAGCATGACCCACAGAGTAATTTTATTATTTTTATTTTTTATTTAGATGTATGAAGAATATGCAGAGATATAGGTATTTCAGAATAAATTCAATAGCATTTTAAAAATATTTTATTCATGTTGTACTTTTCAAGAATTGCTACCACTGCTAGTTAAAATAAAAATGATTGTATAATTACTATTGAATTATGTGCACGGGCCTCATACTGAGGCTAACCAATTCATAATTATCAGGATTTTTCTTCCGTAATATCGGTTATGCTGTTTTAAGGTATTTCTTTAACAATATACTTAGTTAAATAATGTGTGAAATATGTGTATTTATGAAAACTGAACTATGTAAAGAAAGGTGAAAATGTTTATAAATGCTTTGGTTTGGAAGTACAAGATTTTATTTTTAAATGT
Organism: Dolomedes plantarius; assembly: GCA_907164885.2. NCBI lineage: Eukaryota > Metazoa > Arthropoda > Arachnida > Araneae > Dolomedidae > Dolomedes > Dolomedes plantarius. The sequence goes on from OU015494.1 coordinate 172,677,806, forward strand.
ATATAAGCCACTGTTTTTACCAGGTGTAAGGTGTAGATTTGTTTACAGATCACAATAAATTTTATCCATGTATTTTCGGAAAGTTTTCATGCATGTCCTGTTATATATGTAATGTGTAGCAAAACTGTAATTATTTTTACTTTGGCTTTAGAAGTAGTTTAAATTTTCAAATTTGAACATTTTTATAAAAAATATGTATTAATTCAGGCTGAACAGAGACTAACAGAAGAACAAAAGAGTGTTCTGTTGTATCTTCATGAAAACACCCTCGATATTGTCCATTTATTTTCAGGAAGTTGGCTTCCTGAAAATACACATATAAGGTTGCCATACCTTATATGTGTAAGGTATAGCAAAACTGTAATTGATTTTTTTTTTGGGGGGGGGGGCTTGATACTTAAAGTATTTGAAATTTGTGACTTTCAATTTACTGTAAAATATTTTTTTATATATTCAGGCCGAACAAAGACTTTTGGAAGAACAAAGGCGTGTTCAGTTGTATTTACATGAAACAACACTTGATATTGTCGCCAAAACCTGTGAAAAAGTCTTAATTCAAAAACACCTTGAAATATTTCATTCAGAATTTCAAAATCTTTTGAATGATGATAAAAATGAGGGTGAGTACTGTTATCTATCTATCTATCTATATAATAATGAATTCATAAATTAAAAAATTTTTGTCTTTAGATGTTGTGCTTAGCCACAATCATCATCAGATTTGATAATTTTAATTGGGTAAATGCATACTTTGAATCGCTAACTAAAATTTTTTCATAGAAAAAATTATTGATCTAATGCAAGAGCTAGAAAAAACATTAGGTTTACGATGCATAATTTCTATTATCAATCATTAATGTTATGATCATGCATTTGTCTGAAGGAATATTTGAAGTTAATCTATTTTTCAACAGTTGCTTCAGATTTTGTTTACTTTTATAATTTAATTAAGTTTTAAATGAGTCTGAAGACAAACAAATTTTTAACTCTTGAGAAAAAAAAATTAGATCGAAAGTACTTTTATATCACTTAAAAAAAAAAATTGGGGTTTAAAATTTGTTTTGCAGAATAATAGATGCATTTTCCATAAAATTTAATAATTTAGTTTATTTAATAAATTATTAATTTATCATACTTGCATACTAGGAATTCATTTCTAGATTATGTTAGAAGTATGTGAGATCTTGTCAGATTTTTGTAATTTATATTTATTGTCTGTATGTTACTATTAGTAGTAAAGCAACAGAAGTTCTAAGTTTTCTTATTTGACCATACTTGTGTGTAGTTAGGTAAGCTGTATGTAGAACTTTTGCCAGAATATTCCAATTTTGCTGCACCAATATCTACCGAGTTTAGTTCGATGGGCAAGGATGCTTTAAACTTGCCAGTTGGTAATTCAGGATGATGATGTAGGAAACTACAAAAAATTTGCAGATAAAGCCAGTCCATTTCTTAAAATTGACAGTAGGAAATTTCAAATATACCTAAGGACAAGAGGCGGCTGAACTCTCATGACCTCTACCTGAACATCCCTTCTCTGATCATGAACTCTGCCAAATCTCAGAAGCCAAACTTTAACCAGAAGTTCCATTTCATCTGTTAATATTCACTTTGTCTTTGTTCGTTAATGCAGCCACAGCATTATGCTTGCTGTAATTGTATTATGATCTGATTTCTTAAAGTTATGTAAATAAATAATTGTTATGTTTATTTGTTAGTGAAGCATATGATACCTTTATCTGACTTCAGACTCTTCAAAATTATTAATTGAGGTTTGCTGTGTTCTCTAGCATTCAGTCCAAGAATACCAAATACCAAAATATTTCAAAGACTGTTGTGTATTAAGATTGGAATTGTTGATGTATTTTATTTTGCTAACTGTGACTGCAGTTCTTGCTTTGTTGTGACTGTAACTTTCATGTAGTTTAAAAAGCCCAAGTGTTCGAGGTTAGGGAGCATTGCCGATGCAGCATTAGTGCTGTACTATACCAATTGATAATTTGTGTTCATAAATGTCTGCTTAGTTTAAACTCGTCTAATGCTTATCTTTCAACATTCCAGTACATAAAAGTAGCATTTTTATACATATCTTGAATGTATGAATAAATTTTGAGTTGTTATAGTAAAATTTAATTTATACAGATATTGAATTTAGAATAGTAAATTATGTAATAGCAATACAAAGTCAAAATGTAACAATCCTAATTTAATTATTAATTTTTCAGATTTGGGAAGAATGTTTCAACTTGTTTCTCGAATTTTTGATGGTCTTGGAGAATTAAGAACTCGATTAGAAAGTCATATTCATTATCAAGGTCTTTCAGCCATAGAGAAGTGTGGTGAAACAGCATTAAATGATCCTAAAATTTATGTTAATACCATTTTAGAAGTACATCGAAAGTATAATGCCTTAGTAATGACTGCTTTCAATAATGAAGCTGGTTTTGTAGCTGCATTAGATAAAGTAAGTGATATTCATTGCTAAATTGGGTTGGCAAAAATGTGCATAGCATTTACTATGGCGCTGACATTCATATTTACATTTTATTTATTATTGCATTTTAAGTTTCTTTATTAGCATATTTTCAGTACTCTTAGATTCTATTCTTATGAAACTAATCCTTAAATGCACCTCTTTTTTCGTAGGTATAATGTCATGAACTTGCTTAGGTATGTGTAATTTGAAATTTAGTTCTTTTTATTTTTGAAAAATAAAAGGACTTTTAGCACCTCGCTCCCTTGCAAAGTTAAAATATTGAGCTCCAGTCATTGCTATTACTTTCTGCTGTCTGCACTTCAAATGTCTTTATTCCCAGTAATCATCATTTGACCTTTAACCAATAGTTACTCCTCTTTATATTTTGTACTTTCATCTGGGCAAATTAACAAATTTATGACCTTAGCTTAGTAACTTTAGAAGCTTAGTTTTGAAAAAAAGCTATGATGAGATGATTTGCACTTCAATATTGTTTGTATATATGTATTTTTAGATAGTTCACATAATTGTAAATGCTAATGTAGTATATTTTATCTCAGAATAGATCAGTGGTTAAATTTTTCTAACACCAAAAACTGATGATGCATTTTGCAGGTAGAGGTTCTCCTAGAATCTCATGTAATAAAAATTTCAATCCTCATTTAGTTCTTAACTTAACTAAATACTGTTTTCTTGTCAGTATGAAATTAATTTTGTTATTGTGTTAAAAGATGTATCTGTTTTCAGACATATAGGACTGGATGCAATTCCTACAGACAAATTTAGTTTATATTTCTTATTTTACTTTTGTTTGCATCAGTATGTAGTCTTTTTTTTCTTTAGGTCCAGTGACACCATTAACCATGATATATCAAAGTTTTTCAGTCTTAAAGTAATAAATTAATAAAATGAAGCTTTAGTTTTTCTCTTTTAAAACTTTAGATTTTCAGTTTTGCATTATTTGATGAATGCAATGATTGATTTAATTTATACAGGTACTATGTTGATGCCTATTACCTATTTTTCAGCTATTTTCGATTTTCTATCAGAGATAATGTTTAAAATCCATTCATAAAGCTTTCCCAGTTTACAATTATTTAAGCATAACTTCATACAGTACATAACCTGTAATTTTGAACTATATTTTTTTAACAGTATTTATATATTTTTTCTTTTTGTTGCAGGCATGTGGAAAATTTATTAATAATAATGCTGTTACTAGAATGGCTAATTCTTCAAGTAAATCACCGGAACTATTAGCAAAATACTGTGACTTATTACTGAAAAAAAGGTATGCATAATTTTTATAAATTTTTTTGAAAATGATAACCTGGACTTTATATGGCTTAATGTTGTTGAGATCTTTTAAATTAGAGCTGCTAGAGTTTTTGTAGTTAGGTTATAAATATATGAGATCAGTTTCGTTGCATTAAGACTCCTTAGCAAAGAATTTTCTAACATTAAGGAACATGAAACTCCAAATCATGTTGATCTTTCTTCAGTGTAATTTCAAATACTCATAGTCAGTTATTAATTTTATGGTAATTGGAGTATTATACCTCTATGGTTGTGATTACTAGATTATTTCTCACAATATTGTAGAAAAATGCTTTTATTATATTTAATTGGTTACAGATTGTAAGTATTTAGTCTCTCAGTATTTTTTTCTGTATATACGAAGTTTTTATTTTTTCTTCTAGCTCAAAAAATCCTGAAGAATCTGAGTTAGAAGATACCCTCAATCAAGTTGTAAGTTTTCCTTCCTAATCATCATTATAAAATAAAACTTTGTATTGTTGATAATGATGTAAAAAAATTCTTTGATTTCTAAGATAGTGAAACATGCCAATTATTTGGTTGGCAATATTGTGAGTTTCTTTATTGGTAACAATATTAAATATTAATTTTTTTACTAATCTATTTCATGTTTGTATTTTAGTACAATGGTTATATACTGCATTACATAAAATTTCAAATATTGTAAAGTATTATTGATTGCTTAAATATTTCTTTAAATTCTATAGAGACCTTACCAATAAATAATAATGCGTGTTTTATATTTAGTAATTATAATACTGATCATAGTTAATTCAAAGATATTGTATTAATCTCATGCAAATTTCTTTTCCTTTTTTTTTAAAAAAAAACTAAATTATATAAATACACTTCCATTAATAATGTATTCCTTTGAATAACCCATTAAGATTATTCAAATTGTTGATGCATCTTTCAGGCCAAAATCTATTCTTTAATGTAATAAAACTGAGGTGCAATGCTATCTTTGCGAAGACCTTTTAAAGCTTTCACTGTGACAGCAGATGAAACCTCAATGTTCACTCCTCACCCTTCATTTATTTTTTGAGAATATTCCTGATTATCCATTCTAATAAATGCTTGTTTTCATTCATTTATTTTTTGAGAATATTCCAGATTATCCATTCTAATAAATGCTTGTGTGTGCCTAGAAAAACAGAATTTAGGATAATCCAAGAAAGGGTTATAGAACCTTGTAACAAAATTTACATGGAAGGAATTAAATAGTTTAATAAAAAATTTATTAAATATTAATTTTTTTTACTAATATATTTCATGTTTGTATATTAGTAAAATGGTTATATATATAAAGTTACAAATATTGTAAGTGAAATTGTTTAAGTATTTCTTAAAATTCTATAGAGTTAACTGAGACAGTATCAAAACATGATAATGGATTTTTTATATTTAGTAATTATAATATTGATTATAGTTAATGGGAAGATATTTTGGTTTTTCATACTAAAAAATAAATATCTATTTTGCTTACAAGCCTTTCTGACATTCTTTCTTGGTGTGAGTTTTTTTTTTTTTTTTTTTTTTTTTTTTTTTTTGGGGGGGGGGGGGTGTTTAGATAATCTGCAAAATAGATAATGTTGCCAGATAATTGGAATTTCAATGTATCAAATGTAAGAATATATTGTCAAAATAATTCTTTTTTTAACTATGCTTCTAACGTCAATGAAATTGAAGTGAAATTTGAAAACTTCATACATATCTTCAAAATTTTGTAAAATTGCTTCACTGAAAATACTTGATGGGGCTACCAAAACATTCGCATTCTGTCTCAAAGAACTTTATCATAAAAGTAAAATTTGCTAAAAGAATTGGACAATTATTACTTGACCTAAAATTGGAGGTATTGTTAGTATGGGGAAAAAAATTTGAATGCATATGTAAAGTTTCTTTCTATTAAAATTTGTGATTTAAATAGGTAAGAAAAACTAAAAGTGCTGATTGAAAATACAGTGGAACTGTGATTTATCAAACCTTAAAGGGAACCAGAAAACTTTGAATTTTCGAGGGTTTTGGTATACCGAGGTTCAACTTAATAATAACATGGGAGTGTTAGGCAGGTTCAAGGGGAATAGAAAAATTTTAATTTATCAAGGAATTCGATTATATCAAGGTTCCACTGTAGTTACAAATCCTGTTGCATATTGTATATTCAATTTTATTTCTTTAAGTTAATGTTTTTTGAAGAATATAATTATGTTCTGTTTTGCCAATTATAAAACAGTAAAAAGAAAAGGGCTTAATTTCCTTAATTTGTACTATACCATATAATTTTCTTGCATTTTTAAATATCTTAAAATATTGTAATTTTGTAAAATTTCTCTTTGATGCCTTTTAAAAATATATAAAACCTTGTTCAGTGACAAGCTATGACACTGTTTTACCATTATCCATGAAATACTTAATTTAATTTAAGAATTGTCTTTATTTAGATGATAGTTTTTAAATATATAGAAGACAAAGATGTTTTTCAAAAGTTTTATAGTAAAATGCTTGCAAAGAGGTTGGTTCAACATATGTCAGCTAGCGATGATGCTGAAGCTAGCATGATATCTAAACTAAAGGTAAGGATTTTAATTTTCCTTCATCTTTTTGTTGAGAATATGAATAATTTCATTTCTGCTATTTTTTCTAGATGTCTAATCTATCTTTTGTTTAAAATCATGTGGATTGGAGAGAGGTTTCTGATTAATGCAAGATGCAAATTTTAATGAATTAAATGGAATGAAAAAACTGATATAAACTTCATCATGTGATTTAAAGTATTAACTTTAATTTTTAATAGTTTGGAAGGGAATTTTAATCAGATAAGAAAATACTTGTATGTATTGGGGATGTACAATAGGCATTACAATGCCTGTAAGTTGAAATATTTTGCTCTGCATTGATATTTATATAGTTACTAAAAAAAGAAAAATAATTTCTCATTCATTTTGACTCTACCACAATGACTTTAAAATATATTTTGAAGGTGAAATATGTCGAGATAGTTCAGTTATTTTTTTATATAGGAGTAGTATCTAGGATCTGCATTTTGATCTCTAAACCAACTACAATCTATTTTTTCGTCCCTGAGGTTGCTTTGTTGACTGATTTAATTTCTAAAAATTTTATGACTTAGAAAATTTAAGAATTGCTGCATTGATTATTAGCATTAAAAAATGATAAATTCTGTCTAGGTCAGGAATAGAAGCATATATACATGCTGATTTTATACATGCTAAATGACCTAATTAAGCTTCTTGAAATAAATTAGAATAGTTTAGCAGATATTAATGATTCATTTCCCCCCTTACTTGCCCAAGCTATTAGAACATGATACTTTAAGGCCCAATTTACACTGTACAAATTTATATTGTTTCAAGCATGCTGTGTGTGTTTTCTACTGGATTTAGTTTAGGTAAAGTTTAATGGCATTTTAACCATGTTAAACTAATGGAAGTTAAGAGCAAAATATAATAAGTTAATATTTAAAAAAAATATATATATTAACATCGTTTGCATATTAGATATCATTTAATACAGGGTGATTTCAAATTCATGGTACAAACTTTAAGGGTTGGTATAGGATACTGTAATAATCATTGCATAGGAATGTATGGTTTCAAGTGGTATGTTGAGGCACAAACACAGGAAAAAGATATGAAAGGAAAGAAAAATTGTTTATTGACAGTGTCATTGACAAATGCTATGTTTACAATAAGTAATCAAAAGTGCATCTACCAACAATAATACATGCTTGACAGCATTGATGGAGTGATAAGTGTACAGTTTCAAAGATGCCAAGTATTTCATGCATGCATGCATGCAGTAGTTACAGATATTCGAGCAATGAGATTTTTAACAGAGTCAACTGGAGTTGCATCAATGTGATACTTCAGATGTCCCCATAAAAAGTAATCAATTCTCGATAAATAGGGAGGATCAAGGGACTGGTCCAGCACGCCCAATCCATTGTGCCCCAAAAGAGGCATCCAGGTAATTGCACACAACAGGGCTGAATTGGGCTGTCACTCCATCATGTTGAAACCACAGTCGGTCCGGCACTAATATATGAGGAAAGAACTCCTGATACATTTGTAGCGTAGCTCTGCCATTACCATTTGCATAGCCATACATGAGATGCATCTCTGCTTCTTCGGCATACATAAAGTCTCCCATCATGGACGGCAGCACAATTGAGAATGGCGTGTTCACACAGATTCATAATGTTGATGAATGGCAACCACCACCTGCTCTCTACTGGCAGCGAAACCAACCAATCACTCCATTTTTCATTCCTTTCATGAACCTTTCCTGTGTTTGTACCTCAGCGTGTCACTTGAGCCCATACATTCCTATACAATAAATGATTGTTACAGTGTGCTGTATCAACCCTTAAAGTTTGTATCATGAATTTGGAATCCCCCTGTATAAGGTTATGTAATTTCTGAGATAACATTAAAACAGTTAAAGATCTTGGCAATGTAATTTGTACTAATATTGCAAAAACATTAATTAAAAAAGTTAGATAAATAAACAAACCATTTGTGTCATTAAAGTCATGTCAAGTTCTAAATGTACAAAGTTGTAGAGTAACAATTTTTTATCACTGATATTTACATGTATAGACAGCAACAGGAACAATGACTAAAAGTATTAGATTAAAATAGGAACAATACTGATTCATTTCAAATTACTTATAAATTAAAGTAGTAAGTTAAAATGCTTGAAAATGTAAATATCCAAAAAGATATTTATAAATATATAATTGTAGCACTAAATTTTTTATGAATTTAATGTTTAGGACAAAATATACTGATTATTCATTTTATATGACATCTGCAGAATAAATTTGTGCAATCCCCGAATTTACTGAATTTTCCTTCTACTACATGAAATAACAGATGGGAGTATTCAAATTAAATGTTAGCTGCTATCTCATATGAGAAAAATGTTTTTCGTCTTAAATATTGCATATTTATACATCGACATCTCCTCTCAGGGTTGATTGCTATAAATCTATATCATAAGTTATAACATTTTTACTTTTGAGTGTGGTTGAACTGGTGTAAATATAATTTTTTTAAATAAAATTATTCTATGTAGTTTAATTTTGTTTAATATTTAATTTTTATGCAATACTTATGTAGTGATATATAGTTAACTTAAAATTCATATATTAGGCTTAGTTATGTGATTTGGTATAATGTATATATATCATATTTATTGCCTCTTGCAAAGTATAATTTATCATGCTATTTAATATGAGAAATTTTTTTACTACAGAATGTATTTATATTAACATGTGTATTTTGTTTTTCTAGCAAGCTTGTGGGTTTGAATATACATCTAAATTACAGCGTATGTTCCAGGACATAGGCGTTAGTAAAGATTTAAATGAACAGTTTCGAAAGCATCTTAGTAATTCTAATGAACCATTAGACTGTAAGTATAAATATATTTTCAATGTTTATATATGCATACAAGTTTACAAAGAAACCTGCAAATAAAAGTAACTTCATGATAAAGATAATAATAATTATAAAAAATAATTTGTCTATTTTATATGCCATAGTGGTAGTTACTAAAAGTTGAATATTAAATTTTCATTCTCCAATGACATTCAGATTTCCATTACTTCTGTATCAATCATAAATATGTGAAAAAAATTATCAGTTTGTTTTCCTTCACTTTCCTATATACAAGGGAATTAATTTGTTTTTGTCTGTTTTCTTACAGTAGACTTTAGCATTCAAGTTTTAAGCTCAGGGTCATGGCCTTTTCAACAGTCATTTACATTTGCTCTGCCTCAAGAGGTATTAATTTAATAAGATATTTTCTCCAATTTTGTTGTATTTGTTAAATCTAAATTTTTTCCATTTTTTTCTTTTATTAAACTGTGAAAATGGGTCATATTTATTTTCCTTAAATTTAGTCTGACAATAGAGAGAATTATAGTGATGAATTAGTTCTAACTACAGTTAAAAAGTTTTCTCTTGTTGTGTGTATGAAACTTAAAAGCATTATTATTCTATTGTATTGACATTCATTCATTATTAATTCATTGTATTTTTCTTTTTGAGGGAAGAAGGATTAGGGGCAATTTATTAAAGATAGATTGTAGTTAAATAAAAATAATACTACCTGTTTTATACACCTAACTTTGTTTAAAATGTTTTGTTTTTAGTTTTATTTATTTTTATTCTATGTACTATCGTTTAAAGTGTTTTATGACAAAACTCTTATGTGTAAAGTATCATAAAATTCAGTGAATTTAAAATTTTATAAAACACACCCATCTAGGAAAGATAACTAATATAAAAATTGGCATCTGTAGCATACTCAGCACTCTTTGAACATTACGTCCTTTTTTGTATTAGTTAGCCCTCTTTCAAGACTGTTTCATACAATTTTATATTCATTTACCAATCTTACCTTTTCAGCAGAGATCTCACAAAATGCTTTGATCTTTGTATTGAGGAATAAATTGTGAATATTGGCAGTTACCAGAGGAAATGGAGCCTCTAGAATTGTCTTTTCAGGCATATCATATGTTTTCCCATGGAGAGAAGCTGAAAATGGGAATAAACACTACATCCCTGGTTGCTGTTTTGGGTACACTAGTGATGACTAAGACACCTGGTGGCATAGTGGTTAAAAGCTTCAAGCTGCTACACCACAGGTCCAGGGTTCGATCCTGCAGCTGGGCAAAGTTGACTCAGCCTTTCATCCCTTGGGTGGGTTGATAAATGAGGACTAAGCTTGCTTGGGAACTAAACTCTGGGGGCCCCATATCAGATTGACCACCTGACTGAGACATGCTGTAATGGCACCCCAAGCCCATAGTCAAGAAAGCAGAAATGGGCACCAGCGGCCTTGGTCCACAGCGGACTGTTGTGTCATGAGTTTATTTTAGTGATGACTAATTTTACAGTTTACTAGTTCTTAATTCTCATGGATTGTGAGCAAATATAATACATATTTACTAAGAAATGAACTAGGGGAAGCTGAGAAAAGTACTCAACATTTGGATAAAAGATACTCTGAGGAGTGATCTTTCTCCCTTGACGAGGCTTAACCGCCCCTGGGTCTGTTCTTAGCGTTATAGGAAGGTATTACGCGGTTTACAAGTCCAGACATGTTCTTCAGTCCCAAAATTAATTTATTGCACATATACTGGGACACATCACACATTCTATATATATATATATATATATATATATTAAAATTTACACTGATGAAAAAAACAGCCACTTTTTCACGTGCGAGCTCTCGTACACCGCTCTTTTCTCCCTCAAGTCGGGGCCGAAACTGTCCAATCCATCTGCTTCTCCTTCCCGCCAACCGGGTTTCCGGTCAGGGAATCAATGGGAGGGGGAGAGGAAATAGGATCCATTCCTGACACGCCCCCGCCGAGAGTGAAATCTGTCTCCTTAAGCTGATTTCACCTTCACCTCACAGGAATGGATAATTGTTGGTGGATGATTCGTAGTCACAACACGAGACAGTTTCTTTGTAATGCAGACTCTCCAGGGTGCCCTGGCACCTCTAAGAACCAAGATCCATTGGTTACTCCCGATATTTGCTCCCTTAATTTCCAGTACACAAGGAAATGACCTTTGCCCTATGTAACATTTCTTCCCTGTTTTCAGAATTTTGGACAGTTTCTCTTTAAATGAGTAGTTGACCCACAACCATAGCACTCTCACTTTTTCAGCGTTCTACTGAACTTTTCATTTCCTCCTGACGAAGAACCATTTCCCGGGAGCATATCTAGTTTAAACACTTGACATTCCGGTCCCGACCCCTAAAATCCACAAATTTTGTGTCGTTACCCCCCCTTCGTGCTATAAGCTCTCCCTTTAGCAGAAGAAAATATATCGCACTCTTTCGCTAGCTCCTTTGCTTTAAACCAAGCACTTCCTTGCCTAATCCTGATATGAATAGCCGTTTATTGGTCCAACATCTGAAACATTCTATCAGCTACCACCAACTTATTTAAACCTTCGAAGTCACTTACTTCTCTTAATTTAGCATAGTGTAGCCACATAGACATTAACCTGGTTGCGAACTGACTGAAAGTTTTGTCGGTGCCCCTTTTAGCTTTCCTAAAATTATCTAGGCACGTCTGAGGAGACGGTTCGTATTCTCTCAGTACTATCTTTTTCACCTCCTCGTAATTATTGTACTGACCCTCATTTAAATATATTAACAAATCTGCCACCGTATCCTCCAAAAGGTAAATTAAAATTTTGGCCTTCTGTTCTGCTACCCTCTCACTTTTGAATGCCCTTTCTAGACTTGTGAAGAAATAACTCCACCCTTCAGGTTTATTTGGGACTTTCATGGTCAATAATTTTATGGTTTTAATAATTTCATCTGTTGATTTAGATTTAATAGGTATGCAATTTTGTAGTTTTAATGTTTCGATTTCGATACGTTCATCTTTCTCTTGTTTTTCCTCTCTCTCAGTAACTATCACGCTGAGCATATCCTTCATTAGACTTTCTTCATAACTTTCATGTTCGAGAATAAGTTTCATTAAATCTAAAATCGGAAATAGGATCCATTCCTGACAGATACAATAATTACTGAGTTTATTGGGGAAAAATGTAAAGTAAGTTCATGTATAGGCTTCTTGAAAAATAAAAACATGTTAAATGCATGGAAAAAAAGTTCATAATACTGAAATACTGAGTTTTCATTAAGGCCAAACTCTGTACATATTCATAGTTTCTTATTTAGTTTTAGGTTACAAATATCCAATGTTAATTCATATACATCATTACATGTTCAATACAGATGAAATGTTTAATTTTTAATCTGTAATTTCATATGAATATTCGAACTGAGTAAGCTTAAAGTAAGTTTTAAAAGTTATTTTAAGCTTTAAATTCTGAATTAGCGTGCTGAGTTCTAGCACTTTTCTGTTCATAACATATATCAAATAAATTTGTGTTTTGCTGTTTAAATGTTAATTGGTAATAGTTTATTAGCTTTAAAGAAAAAGTGACAGGAATTAGTTACTGTATAAACGGGGAAACAAAAATGTGTTTTGCTAAATTTTTGAAGTTCATTGTAAGTTTTAATTATATTTTATTTGACATTGCATCTAGTTTGATCTTATAATTGTTGAATTTATTTCTAGCTTGAGCGTAGTGTTCAAAGGTTTACTACTTTCTATAGTAGTCAGCACAGTGGTAGAAAACTCCATTGGTTGTACAATATGTCAAAAGGCGAGCTTGTTACAAGGTGTTTTAAAAATCGTTATTCATTACAGGTTAGTGATATATGTAATTTTATACATATATGTGTACACTCTTGATTTTCATAAGGGTAACTTGATTACATATATTTAAAAATTTGTAAAGAAATTTGAAACAGGGAGTTGTATTTGAATGGGATAAAAATTTCAAGAAAAGAACACTAGGATAATGCTAGCAAGTGATTCTTTGGAAACAAAATGTTAATCATCTCTCTTTCATGTGTTAAAGTTTTAAATACCACATATAATTATTTCTTTTTATTTCACTGGATTTTTAATATTATAAATTGGATAGCTTTCATTGGAAGTTCAGGATTAAAAAGTATCGGTATGATCTAAAGCTTTGATATGACAATATTAAATATCAGTCTTCATATTTCCTAGTAAAAAAATTGTCAACCTAAGGTAAAGTAAATCTTGTGAACCTCTGAAAGGAAATGAACAGGGTTAATAAAATAGATGCTTTTTCCTTTTTTAGTATATCCTTGATTTTCTTATACTGTTTGAAGTATTTTATTTTTACTTGTTGAGAGGTACGATTTTGTGCAAGTTGTATAGTTTTACATTATATGGATTAATTCATTTGATACCATGCTGTTGTGTTTGTATAGGAAAAAACATAAGAATGATATTCATCTGTTTGAATTTTGTTTTTCTTTTATGAGCATATTTTAAAGTGTTAAATATCGTATTATGCTTGTTTATATCATAACTAGGGCTACTCTCTTCAGCATTTTATGTTAAGAGATATAAAGATGAAATCTATTTAGCCATAGTTTTTTCATTTGCCCCCAGGAACAGTTTTTTTTTTTTTTTCATAAGCCATAACATAATTTTGGTTGAAGAAAAATAAACAAAACCTCATATTCCTTTCAAGATCACAGTATCATGTATACAACTGTGCCATTCCTCCCTCTGAATTATATTTGATACTGTTTCATGGAGCATTCTCAAAAATTTGTTGTATACAGGATGGTGTTATAGGTTCACAAATTTTGTATTAAAGTTTGTTCTGATCATTGACCTTTGTATGTTTTTATGACGGTTTTGGGGTTTTCAGTGGATGTCCCTGAATAGAAGCTCATAAAGGGACATGGTCAGAAGCATTTGCTGTGTCAGGTTTTTACTATAACAAAGAGGCAAAGAATGAAATGTTTATTTAGAGACTGGAATGTGATGACTGCAGTGGTTTTCAAGGTGGAGTAGCACTAGTATGCTTTGTGGTCAATTGTTTCTTATAATTATGGTGAAAAGAATTAAGTATGTCTTCTGTTCCCGTGTTGTATGTCGTTATGGAGCACCTGGATATAACAAAAAATCACAGAGAATGTACAACAGTGTGTGTAAATGTTTCTTCATGTGTAAAATAAACAATGCAGGATGGTGCACAAAATCATGTTTTCAAAAATTTCTTAAAACTCCTTCCAGCTTAAAAAACAAAACATTCCACTGTGTAAAAGGTTTTTGTTTATATAAGTTTTCTTGTATTTAGCAATGTTTTATAAGTTAATATGTCATTATATACTACTATTTTAAATGCTAACTTCTTTTACCCAAATAAGTCTTTTTCATTCTTAATATATACATAATTTCTTTAAATTTCAATATAAATGTATTAGGGTTAGTTTTATAAAATATTTTTGACTGAATTTGGCCGACTTTAAAAAACACTGGGTTACATTGTAATGGCCAACTCTGCAGAGCTTGGTGGGCCCTAGGAAGAAATTCTCTCCTCAAATAATGGTCCTGAAGGAGTTAAAAAATACAAACAGTTGTTTCAGCTGGTGCTTAGCATTCTTGAGTGATGACCAAAATGAAAAAAAGAATGCAGTTAGTACTGTCAGAATAAATATAGGTCAAAACCAACATTAAAAGAAAGGTCCATTGATCTTAAATGGCTTAAAGTATTTGTACTATAGTTTAACTTAAAGCCTAACTTCATCATTGATAAGTGCAAACATAAATTTTTATCTCATAATTAAAATATTACTTCTCTGTATCATGTGTAATTTTTTCAATCTTCCATGTTATGTATATACTTACTGTTTACAATGTTGTTTTACATTATTTATGAAGGAAGCAGATTATCTCTTATTACTCTTTAATAATAAAAAAAATTAAAAGTAAAGAATATTGATATGTTTTTCTTTCTCTAAAAGAGATTTTATATTTGATAATTATGCTTTTTATATAGTTTTTGTCTCATTATAATTTTTACAGGCTTCAACATTTCAAATGGCTGTATTACTTCAGTTTAATACCGGTGATAGTTTTACCATACAGCAATTGCAAGAAAGCACACAAATTAAAATGGTAAGAAACTGTTCTTTTTTAAAAATTGTTCATATCCATTGCTTTATGATATTCTTTATGTAGTTTACTGTAGGCCATGTTTAACAATTACTTGAATCGTATTAACTTTCATTTATAAGCAAGATGAATAATGTGTGTGTAAAATTATATTTTATACAGTCATGACTGCAAATAAAAATAATAATAAATAAAAGGGAATTTCTCATACATATCTGTGGTTATAAAAACTGCAAACCTGTTTAATCTTGAGACATATTTGTAGACATATTTATTTCAACAGATAAATACATGCTTAGCTTTTTTTCTCCTTTACCTCCCTCTATTATATAACAACAATACAATGTGTAAAAGTCATTCTGCAATGTGCAGGATATGAACTAAAGTAGTTTTGTCAAAATACTCAGATTTTTATTGTACTTGGTTTTATCAACCATCTTGAATGTATTGTTCATATTATGTGGAAAAAGAACATGATATATACTTTGTATATGCCCACTTTCAATAATTGAACAAAATGACTAACCTTGTCCTGAAGATTCATTCATATTATAGGAAAAACAAGATGAAAATATTTTTAAAATCAAGAGTGTATGTTTCTTATGAGTTTTTCAGATAATGCTTGAAAAATAATTTCAAAAATAAGTCTATGAATAAAAGCACTGTTCAGTGTTCATCAACAATATGTGCAGGTGGAAGCTATAGAGCATTATTAAATATCACTGATTTTTGTGAATGTCATATTATAATAGTACAGATTGTTTTCATATTTGTGTCTTAGTTGCTTTGAATATTTTTGAATATTGCTGTAGATGTAAAATTCTCTTGTACACAGAAAAATCTGTGCTTTATTTCATTTTGTATTATTTAAAGCAGTCATGCACAAACCCCTGTGGATCTTGACCCACAGGGGTTTGTGAAAAATATTGGAGGGGGGGGGGGGTCATGTATAATGAAGTAAATTTATATCATATTGAATTATGAATTATATCTTATTAAAAGTATACCTTAAATTTTCAGTAACTATGTATTTTTGATGTTTTTATTTATGCTACAAAATGTGTGTGATGATATAATTAGGTGCCAGACAATCTTACAAATCTATACTTCCAGTGCTTCTACCTATCTGTATGAGAATGGATATCAAAATTAGTAGTTATAAAAACCAAACAATTGAGACAAACCGGAGGATGATATGAGAGAAGCACCCTCACATATTTTGCCAGATATTGAGGATATATTATCTGATATCTTGTTAATTTTTTTTGTATATAAGATTTATATAAAGAATGAAGTTTATAATTTTCAGTTTTCTAATTTGAAGCTAATGATTTTATGATCCTACTTTAATTTTAAGATTTATAAATTTTTATATAAATGAAGTACAAATACATATTAACATTTAAATATGAAGTTTTAGTCACATGAGTTTTAGTAAAAGCAGCTGTAGAGATTGAGGTATTTTTTTATTGTTATACAAACATTGTTATGCAAAATATATACCCCAAATTTACAGTTCATTAATTTTTAAAATAGTTTTCAAAATTTGTTTAGTTGTTTTTTCTATTTTTTTAACACTTTCATAATTTTGTTACAACCAAAAATTTTTATTAGAGTCGTTTGATTTTTTATTTAAGAAAAGTGGGTTGCAGTAAAAAAAAAGTTTGCACACCACTGATTTTAAGGATAAAAATTACCTTTTTTCTGTATCCATAAAATTTTCAGGAAATAATCCTGCACACACACATTTTAAAGAAATGAAAGATATTTAATTAATTCTACCTTTCCATCACAACATGGTTTTCTATTACTAGTCTTTGAGATGTTACTTTATATTGTGAACTTATAGAAAAATAAGTTTGTGTTGATTTTGCTCTGTGTATTAGAATGAGATGATAAAGTTTGATCTAGAGGGGGAGAAGTAGGATTCTCATGAATAACAGTAAGGCAAGTCTCCCAAATAAAAGTGCCTGCCACTGAGGAATTTTTGGAAGTAAACACACAGGATTTACTTGAAAAAGTTTTTTACTTACAAATTTTTAAGAATAGAGTCCCTGATATGAGTTGCTGTAGCTTTCCATGTTCATTATTGTTAGTAACTAACCCATACATGTTGTATAGGTTGTTTAAAGAACAAGTATTGATTCAGATATAATGCTCACTTTATATATTTCCTATCATGTTATTTATATGAAGAAATATGTATTAATATTATTATGTATTCCTTTTTATACAGTCTCGTTTTATAAAGTCCTTTTTATAAAGTAGAATTTCCTGAATTTAAAAACTTTCATTTTCAAAACTTTAGAAATCAACAAATTTGTTTTCTCTTTATAAAATCCTATCTTGTTTAATGAATTTCTTCTAGTTATTTATAATTTAAAAGCTGTATATTGACTGATAATTTTTCTTTCTTTTTATTAGGATATTCTTATACAAGTTGTACAGATTTTGCTAAAATCAAAACTTTTATGTAGTAGTGATGATGAAAGTGATCTACAGCAATCCTCTGTTGTTAAAGTGTTTTTTGGATACAAAAACAAGAAACTAAGAGTAAATATTAATGTTCCAATGAAAACAGAAATGAAAATAGAACAAGAAACAACACATAAACATATTGAAGAAGATAGAAAATTGCTTATTCAGGTAAATAGTTTGAGACGTGTGTTTCGAGCATCTTTTCTTTAAAAGAGAGATTTCTTTTTCCAGCTTTCATATTTTTGACATTTTCATATGCCTCTTTTTTTTTTTTTTTTTTTTTTTCCCTTATTTATTCAGTTCGAATAGGATATTTTAAAGGTTTTTCTGCATTGAAATGTGCAGTTAGGTCAGATAATTTGTTTTTATGTATCAGAATTTTGTAAATGCCTAAGACCTCATTTTAGCAGGTAGGAATATCATTTGTTTGTATTGCCAAGAAGTTCTTAGTGGAATTTGAAGGTAATGCATTAAATTTTTTAAAACACATTTTGAAGTGTTATAATTTGTCTAATATGCATCTGCAGTGAATTTCTGATAAATTTAGTTTTAAAAAATTAAAAATCAAAATTGTTGACAAGAGTATACAGTGGAAACTTGATCAATCACTCCTCGGATAATCATTTTCCTGTATGAGTCATTTACTTCATCCATTCCCAATGATAATATTTCTTTGTTGTGCTCCCATATCTACAGTTTTCCCACATTTATCATTCAGTGCAATAGGTCCCTTTCAAAATGATAGATCAAGGTTTCACTGTGTATATAAATTATGAATAATCATGATCTTTCTTGTTAAAATATGTGTAAATTATTTGTAAGTTTTAAAGTTTTAAATTTTCTTTTATACTCTGAGATTAAAATTTTGCTATTATAATAGTGAAGATAAACATTTTATTTAGTAATTACTCTTTGAATAGCTACAAAGTAAAACAAAATTCCCACAATGAATTATTAATGAATATGAAGTTAC
This sequence comes from Dolomedes plantarius, assembly GCA_907164885.2. Lineage (NCBI taxonomy): Eukaryota > Metazoa > Arthropoda > Arachnida > Araneae > Dolomedidae > Dolomedes > Dolomedes plantarius. The sequence continues at coordinate 172,696,619 of OU015494.1, forward strand.
CTTGTCAATGATTTATTATATAGTATACATTTTTAATAATGTTTGGTAACTTATTATATGGTTGATTTTTTCATAAAGCTCAAAAGTTGTATGAATTATATTAATTATAAAATATGTAGATAATATATATTTTCTACATAAGATATTTTAATGTGTTGTTTTATGTACACACTACTTTTCATAGTATGTTATGTGATGGAAAAAAAAATTATAATGTAAATGTTTAAGCCATTAAATTAAGGTATAACTTTTCATTTTATAATTGTAATACACATTGGTTTCACTCTTTTATTATAAAAAGCAGATTTTCAATCACATCTCTTCTCTCTATATTGCTACTTTGAGTCTGTTTATGAATATAGTTTTATTCTTGAGTAATTTTTTTGTGTGTTATTGTTAAGCGTTATTGAGAATGTTCTTATGAAACTTAATAATTCGTATTTTAATGACTTCTAGGCTGCTATAGTCAGGATAATGAAGATGCGAAAAGTATTAAAGCACCAACAGCTTTTAGCTGAAGTTTTAAATCAGCTATCATCCAGATTTAAACCTAGAGTGCCTGTTGTTAAAGTAAGTTTTCTTCTTCTTCTTCTTCTTTTTTTGGCATATGCTTAAATTGCTTGTTGAGAGGCAATTTTTTCAGGTGTTCTTTTTTTTTTTCATCCTTTAATAATAATTCATTTTTTTTGTCATATAAGTATTTTATTATTTGCATTCATTACAAGTAATATATATGTATATACATATAGTGGAATCTCGATCGATCGTTTTTGGATCCATCGTTTTTCTGTATGTGTCGTTCATTTTATCCTGTTCCAAAGATCATATTGCTTTGTTATTTTTCCACATCTATCGTTTTCCCGCATTTATCGTTCATTTCAATCGGTCCCTTGAAAATCGATAGATCGAGATTCTACTGTATATATTATATGCTTTGTTTATGTAATGTAAAATTTATTAAAAGAAAAATTTAAATATACTATTAGTAAAATTTTGAGTGCAATAAAATTTTAAACTATGCATTTTTAAAAAATATATGGTTCTAAATTTATACTGCTTTCTTGGTTCCTGGTATCAGTAGGTATTAATATTATAAAAATTTATTGTGTATGCCTCTTTTTTTTTAAACTATTCTGCCTTGGAAATAAGTCATAAGCATCAGTAAAATATCAATTAAAAGTCATTTTCTGCTACTTTTACTAAAATAATTTTCAACTCTGAGGGTTATTATGATCCCCCAGCCTCTTTTAGTCAAGCAGCCTTTCTAAATTGTATTTAAGATAAAATTGATCTTCTGTATGTTGTGGGTTTAAAGAACTTTTACATTCAATTATTTGATATAAAATAACATCCACAATAAAAGTGTTCCATAATAAAGGTGTGATTAAAAGTTCTTATTTTTAAAATGGGACTACTTACTTTGATTTGTGTGTGTCGGAGATTTATTCTGTTAAAGCCATCAGTTGCATTCTACTTGCTTTAGATTTTATGTTTAATGAGACTATACTATTTCGAAGAGAGGTAAACATTATAATAATTATTGTAATTTTTCCTTGAGTGCATATTTAATCCAAAGGAATAGGCATATTTTTCTTTTTTCAGAGATCTTAAATAGCAGGTGGGGCATTCTTATACATAGAGATTTGTTCATTTGAAGATTAGATCTGTTATATCCCAAATGTTAGTAATTCTTGTAAGGGATCCTAAATATTCAGTTTTCAGCTCATGGAATTGTATTGTAATGAAGCATGTTTTTAAAATGAAATATTTTGTCCTAGAATTTTAGTAGAGAATAAGATTGAAATTGATCCTTTACTTATATATATATATATATATATATATATATATATATATATATATTAAAATTCTTTGTTTAAAATGTTATCTAATGATTTTCAAATATGCTTAATATATGTTTACAGTAAAATATACATCTTGCATCTCTAACCCTACTTCTTCCTCCACCTTTATTATTATTATTAAAAAAAAAAAAATCCACCAAAGCAAATTTGCTCAATATTTTTATTCATTAAACTACTTAATTCTTGCTAAGATGTTGTCAAACAATTCTTGTTTAATACTTTAAATTTTTCTTTCAGAAATGTATAGATATTTTAATAGAAAAGGAATATTTGGAACGCACTGAAAAGGATACTTACAGCTATTTAGCGTGACAATATTTTCTTAGCATCAAAGTGACAGGTTATAGCTTGAGTTCTTCCTCACCACTGGCAAAAGTCTAGGTGCTATGGTGCATCAGAACTGGGATTTCTGCCTGTTTTTGTTACATATTTTTTAAACCTTTCTATGAAACTGACTTTCATAGTAGCATCCTTTCATGTAAAAACAAAAAGAAACAAAAAACCATGAGAAAATCTCATTAACATTGCAACTAAAACTGCGACACGCCAAACTGCTATTGTTGAATCTTCAATTCCTACTACCGTATGCATTTTTGCATGGAAAGAGAAACATTATTTAACTATTTATAACCCTTGTATTTTGTTCTATTTATTATACTTCCCTAGTATTTTTTTAAATGCTGCTTTACTTCAGCATTAAACTCACTATTGTTACATATTCCAAAAAAATATGTCGTTTAATGCTGCTGTTGTAAGTAAATACTGTTAACAAAAAAATAAAGTGATTTTTCATTTCTTTTGTGTGTTATATGTGTTTATGAAAGTTTCTAATGATAAAAGATATCTGGGAACTTAACTCAGAAATCAAAAATAGTCATTTTGGCTATACCTATGCAAATAAAACTAGCATAGCCTATTAATCATGTTAAGATGCAAATTAGCTATTCCAGTATGTGATTTTTTTTTTTTTTTTTTTTTTTTTTTTTTTTTTAAATATATATATATATATATATATATATATATGAATTGAGGAACAACTTAGTATAAAGTTTATAAAATTGTATATTGCTGGAAATGTATAATTAGTTCTTATATTATGCATACTATACATTTTCTTTATTTGATATTGTCATAAGTAATTTATTTTAGCAGGGAGAAATTACTAAAACTCTGGTGTATTATTTTTTACGATGTTACATTATGTTAATCCCATTTTTTAACTAAATTATTTGGAAAAGTGTGTTAATCTTACATCATTGTATAATTTACTTTGATTGGTCTGCTTGTTACTTAAAATAGGTGCAATACATTTATTTTTTTATTTTATATACTATTATTGATACAGTTTCCCTGGGCTCCCAGCTGATTAAATTTCTTTTTTTTTAACTGAGAGGTTTTATTTGATAATTAAAACATTTATGATTTTTTAAAAATTTTGGCTAGTTAAAACATTATATGATGTGATATATATGTTAATTTTATTCATTCATTTATGGGTTTATGTGGTGATTCCAAGTCTCGATTCATTTATTTGTGTTCAAACTTCTACAGAAATTCTGACTTGTATGAATTTGGTTTTTAAGATCAATTCTGTAAATTGATATATTTCGTATTTCACACTAAACTGTCTTATGCTTTATCATAGTGTGTCTGTCATATTGTACTATCTTCGTAGCATTATGTAGGGTACCCATTTTCTTGGTACTGAATATACATTTCTTCTATTAGTGATACCTTTTACAGTTCGAATGCTTTTACAGTCTTGAAATTTCCAATATGGCTATAATTCTCAGTTTTATAATTATTTACATAAAATTTAATATTTTACCTTATGTAGTGCAAATTATAAAACATGAAAATATTTAAATTAGATGGGCAGTGTGTCTAGATCACAAATTTAATGCTTCTGTGTACAAGACAGATGCAGGTTTTTAAAAGCTCAGATTCTTGTATGTACTTGAAAAGATTACAACTATATCCAGAGAGTATCAGAATTGTTATGCTGGGTTGTCTCTTGTGACCCTCTAAGGAGCTTGCATTTTAAGTGTCTTAAGACAAATTGTGAAACAAGGCTTTATTGAGCAAACAGATTTATAGGAAACTCTATGATAATTATGAGTTATAATGTCAGCTTAATAAGTTTCATTCTTAATTTTCTTTCAGGTATAAAACTTTTTTTAAAAAGTTAATAGAATAGATGACAAGCTGTGTTTTCTAAGCTATCACTGCTGAGTAATCACCCATTTGAGTTTTTGAAATGGAAGAGATTGCTTATTTAGAAACATAATTAGATGCCAAAGTCCATTTACATTTCTTTAAATGAAATAAAATAATTCATATCTAAGATGAAATTGAAACTTTTTTGTATTAGAGAATGTTGAAATACTAGTGCATGTGAAATTATCAAGACAGTCAAATGTGAAGCCATCAGTTAGAATGAATAAAGAAACTTAAATTTAGTATTCAAGATATAAGTTTTAATGGTGAAACTGCAAACATTATCAAGATACATTGATTTCATATGATTTTTCTTAGCTATCATGAGCTGTTGGATTTAGTTTATTTGAAAGCAAACTAAAGTGTACATATCAAGAACTTTGTAATAGAATTATTATACTAAATTAATAGGGAATGCATTTTTAAGAAATTATTTTTACAAAAAAGCACAATTCTTATTGTTTAAAAAATATACAGCATAAATTGGCCTACTTTACTAGGTGACATATGATGTAAGGCAACTATGAGATGTAAAAAAAAACCTTTCTGTGTGAGATTATTTTACTATTGTGTATTCCTCCATAATATGTTTTTACTTGCTGCTTTATATAGCTGTCAAAGGTTTCCAGTGAGCATTAAATATTCACTTTGTCCGCCTATATTAAAGTGCATAATGCTAATGCAGAGCTTGTATGCATCTGAAAAAGTGGAAGTTGTCTGAGTTGAGGAAATTAGGAATCTAAAAGTCTTTCTCTTGAGACTTGGAATAGTCAGATAATTTCTTACTGGATTTCTAGGGTTTTGCTGACGTGTTGAGGAAATATCTGTAATTCTGGGCATTATTCCTGAATTATCTGTCATTTTACTTAGAAAATGAAAATCTTGTTTTATTTCCCAAAATATTTTAAAAATGCTTGAAATGTCATTTTAGATATTCAGCTAATTTAGCTTTTTTTCATACAAGCAAAAAATTTTACTTTTTTGCATGTCTGAAAAAGAGCTGAATTAACTGAAGAGAAGGCAGTCTCTTTGGCAAATATGGTTGCGGATCAGTTTTCCACACTGCAAACTCAGGCTTGATATTCGTAGCTCACTTCGCTACAGGGTTATGGATTTTATGTTTTAAAGGTTTTAAAATTTAACAATACAGAGTCATTATAACTTTTAAAAGTTTCATTTTTTATGACAACTGAAATTTTATGCCCTAGTATCTAGAAAATCAGGAAAAGTTAGTGATTCTGCTTTTAGAAATGCTAATGTAAACACTATCACAGCTGAAATCTGCCACTACAATCTGTTCTTTTCAAATCTCTAAAAATTAAACTTGTAGAAATGTAGACGTACTAAGTGTTGGCTTGCTTAAATCTACTAAGTGTTGGCTTGCTTAAGTTCTATTTAATATATCGGTATCTGCTCCTTTCTTCTTGCTGTCTGATCTAGATCCATACTGCAATAAATTTTGCATCTATCTGCAAGACAAGCTTGGAATAAGGATGATGATTATTGGGCATATGAATTGCTGACATGTACTGTTTTATATCACGTAAAGGAAGAAAAGTATGTAATTTGTTAGTGTTCGATACCTAACGCAAATGCCAACCTGAATATCTATATCGAGGTGTGGTTGGGGTCTCATGTAAAATGTATTGTTTAGGCCTTGATAATATTGCGTTGTAACTGGTCGTAACAGGAAATCTCTGTGAAACATTATCATCAAAAGTACCGAAGCACCCGAGTCTCTTGTTTGCCTGGAACTGGGGAAGAAATGAAAGAAATTAACAGTACATAGATTCACCTATCGCTGCCATGACAGCCCTTGCTCTGATAAGATGGTTATTCGCTGATAATTTTTACGAGAATTGACTCAAAAGAACATTTATGAGTTCATTGATGTTTGGCTTTTGGGCTTAGTTCATAGTTGGCATTCCATATTTTCTTAAAGATACTCTATTGGACAGAAATCAAGGGTACGTGAGGGCACTATAGTGCATCTGGATTGCTTATAGTAAAAGTATGAGATAATAATTCTGGTGGTGGTCTGTCATTCAAAAATCCTAAATTCATGGACTTTGTTTTCTCCCATTTTGTTTTATAACAAAAAGGTTTCTTCATAACAAAATTATGTCCCCAAACTTCAAGATTAAAAAGTTGTAGATAGCACTCTTTGATTCCTTTAGTCAAAGAGTGCCAGGTACGATAAGTTTAATCTACGATGGTAGATAATTTTCATTTTCAAATCGATGGTCCCAAAAACTGATTAACCAAAAAGTGTTTTAAAAAAATTATATGGAGGAGATGTAAATTTGATAAAGACAAAATTCTCTAAATCTACAGGTGAAATATAGCACTTTCACACCAATAGATTTTTTGAGGATGAGTTACTGAAATTATTAGTAATCATCCAAAAGGTTAACTTACAGATAGATCTTTGTTTGAGGACGGCATCAGCCCTCTTGTGTCCCTCCGTGGTCTGCCCATTGGCAAGACGAGTCCAGGTCCTGGACATTCATATCATACTGACACTGCAAGATCCAGATTTATGAATGGCTGTGTTATGAATAACACTCCCCAGATCTTTATGCCTTCTTCACCTATTGTGAAAGGTTAAGCATTTTAATCCGGTAAGTAGTATTCACCTAACATTCTCTTGATCCAAACTGATCCATTAGACTGCCGGATGGTATTGTGAGATAAGTCATACCATTGAACATGTCGCTTTCGCACAGGGGCCCATTGACGGCGAACTTGACACTACTCGAATTGAGTTATGGCATAATATCGTGTTGATGTTCGGCTAGTGGGCGGATGGATATTCGGCGATGGAAAATCTCTTACCCCGAGCTTCTGACCATCAGTCATTATCGTTTCCATTGCATCCCGAGCTGTTTGAAAGTAAGTTTGGATTATTCTCTCTCTCTCTCTTTTTCTTTTTTAAACGAAGCACTTGTGATTATTTTGAGCTACCCTCTTGAGCACACGGTGTTCTTCCTCTGTCAGAAGGTGCGATCTGCTAGTTCGCGATTGAGTGGTTGTAAAACCTACCGATTTTCTCTATACTTTATTATGAGCATTCGATCGGGTTTATTATGATATGATTGAAATTTTACGAAGAGATTTGAAGGGTCCAGGGGTAAAACCACTTTACTCCAAAAACCTAGTTTTGAGAAAAACGAATTTGAAAGTTGGAGTAACGTGGTTTTTCTATGGAACGCTGACACTTTATCGCTATTTTTAACTTTAAAGTGATTCTGTTCCAGATATGAATGCACATGGTGTTAGTACTCCTTGAAAGCTACAAGATGGCACTGCTAACACATTTTCGCAAAAATGGCTGTAAAGTCGTTTTACCCCTGGACCCTTCATTTGTTTGTTACAAAGATAGCAACCAATCACCTGTCTCCGTTCGAAGTTCTCCATCACATGTGGTTCGAGTTATATATATATACAGTGGAATCTCGATCGATCGTTCCCCGAACGATCGTTTTCCCGTATGCATCGTTTATTTCATCCAGTCCCGAATAAATTCCATAGAAAACAAACAAAAACAGACCGCATGGATCGTTCCTCGATCCATCGTTTTCCCGCAATATTCGTTCAGAATATCGCAGCTTTACGTTAATTTATCGGATCGATCGTTTTTTCATAATAACTGAACCTGAAATATAAATATTTGGATCGAGCTAGAATGACGCTCTAATTAAACAATGGGCAGAACATTTGAGATGCACGGTCTCGTATTTTTGTTCTCTCCTGTTTAGCCTGGTTTCGCATAATCTTACCACTCCCATTATTTATTCGTCGTTGGTGTTTCTTAATTTTTTAGCCCCTGAAGTATCTTATTTTCGGAAACTCATTCTGAATTCTCCGACTATTCAACATTTCTGTTCTTATCAGCAATGGCTCACATTCAGCCGACCTAAGCGGTTCCTGCTGCCCTCTGGCTTTTCTCTTGGTTTTGGGATGGAGGCGCCCTGGCGTTTGGTCAAGGGTGTGAAAAGTTTTGATTGCTGCAGTTCTACACTGGCCGATTAGGGTTTCACCCGGATGCAGAACTTCCTGGTAGTCTTATGTCGAACCCCATCCAGTGCAATGGAATGGTTCTAGTTACAAACGATTCCCGGCTGCCGCATCTTTATACTCTCACACAATAACCGATACCGAAAAGAATGCAATTTGCAACACAGAAAAAATATTGTTTACTTGTGGAGAGAAAACCGCCAAAAAACAAACGAAGATTTAAATACTTTTATTTGAATTAAAATTCCCGTGTACCTACATGTATTTCTTTTTTTATTATTATTATCTTGGATTTCAGTACAACTTTGCAATTTTATCTTCACTTACATTACATGTATGTATGCATTTATGTATGTGAATAAAAATACTTTAGGGATTTCAAACTTTAAGGTATGTTAATACTTTTTTGTATGTTCCCGCATCCATCGTTTAGTTCACTCAGTCCCTTCGAAAACGATAGATCGAGATTCCACTGTGTGTGTATGTATATATATATATATATATATATATACACTCAAGAGCCAAAACATTATGACCACCTGTCAATAACGAGTTGGCCCACCTTTGGCGCGCAACACAGCTTCAACCCGCCTTAGCATGGATGCCACAAGTCCTTGGTAGATGGCCGGAGACAGATTGTACCAGATGTTTAAGCAACGGTCACGCAAATCCGAGATATTCCGAATTGGTGGTCTTTGAACTCTGAGCTGCCGTCCCATGACATCCCAAATGTGTTCTACCGGATTGAGATCCGGTGAGTTAGGCGGCCAGGACATTAACTGGAATTCAGCATCATGTTCCTGGAACCACTCCAACACAATTTTACCCTTGTGACACGGGGCGTTGTCCTGTTGGAACATTCCATTTCCAGCTAGAAAAACAGAGGCCATGTAAGGGTGCAACTGGTCCGCAATGATGTTCAGATACCCTGTAGCATTCATGGTCTGCTCTACCACAACCACGGGTCCCAGAGACGCCCAAGAGAACGTCCCCCAAAGCATAATACCGCCACTACCGGCCTGTGTATGACCTACTGTACATTGAGGGAACAACAGTTCGCCTGGAAGACGGCGTATCCTGACACGGCTATCGGCGTGATGAAGGACAAACCGTGATTCATCTGACCACGCAACTCTCTCCCACTGATCCATTTACTAGCCGCGATGTTCCCGGGCCCAGCGCAGGCGCAGTTGGCGATGACGCTTGGTCAGCAAAGGCACACGAGTGGGACGTTTGCTGCGTAGCCCCATATCCAACAGTGTCCGCTGAACAGTGTGCTGCGATACTATTCTACTTGGCCCTGCATTGTATTGGGCTGTCAGCTGAGCCACTGTCTGGCTCCGGTTTTGCTTCACCATGCGAGACAGTCTCCGATGACCTTTTTCTTTGATAGCATGTGGACGTCCAACACCATGTCGTCTACTGCTGGTTTCACCGTCATTCATCCACTTTGCATAAGTAGTAACAACTGTAGGTCGCGAACAACCCACGAGTCGTGCAGTTTCGGAAATACTTGTTCCGAGCCTTCGAGCCATTACAATCTGCCCTCTATCAAAGTCGGTTAGATCCGCAGCCTTTCCCATCACACACAGAAGTAAGTGAAAGAATGATTCTTCAGACTCTCCAGCAGCAGTTAAATACCACTTCCACCTGATCACGTGCCTTCCACGTCATCCAGGCGAATTCATTGCAAAATATAGGGATGGTCATAATGTTTTGGCTCTTGACTGTATATATATATATATATATATATATATATATATATATATATATATATAATATAATGTTTTTTTGTGGGGGGGGGGGGAGGATCAGTTTACGTATTTTACATCTCGCCGAGCAGGTGACATGACGTTTGTTTATGTACGAATTAAATAATCTGAATAGGAACTTAGAAACTAATAATTTAGTATATATATATATATATATATATATATCTACACACACACACACACACACACACACATATATATATATATGGATGAAAATATTAAACGGTGTACCTTCATAGTACTGCCTCAACTGTTAGAGTAAGAAAATATTATTATTTTTTAAGGAAATCAGTATAACATTCGTCATCATTCACTTGGCAAATGTTAGAATATCATAGAAATATATATCATAGAAACCCCCCCCCCCCCCCAGCTCGTAATTTGATCCAAATCTTATATCAAAAATGAATATCATAAGATTAATCATGCTAAACTTTCAGGAGTGGGGAAATATAACGTACCAGAGGAGAGACAAACCTCGTGATAAAATGGTTGAGAAGTAATATAAATCACCGAAATATCAATTATTACGTTTTTATCTTAGACCTTAATTTTAGATAAGTAATAGTTGCTGTGTTGTACGTACCATTCAAATCACGAAGCTTTCAGGAATGTATTATATACACTGGTGTAAGAAATTAAGAGAATTTGCAGACTTGGTGGATTATCTCTAGAACTACTGTACCGATTTTAATGAAATTTGATATGTACATACATTGATATAATACAAAACAAATAACCATTCAATAATTGTAATACACACGCATAATCGTGCGTAACACTCGTTGGAGTCGGAAGGTATGAAACAGCGGTTGCAGAATAAGCAAAAAAATAGGTTAATAGGGGGTATGGTCCCCTCTTACAGATATACAGGTCTCGCAGCGTGATTTCATACTTAATAAGGCAGTTTATCATTTCTTGTGGCAATTGGCCCCACTCGTTCAGCAACGCTGTTTTAATTCCCTGGATGGTTCTCGGAGGGGGTTACGAGTTGCAATTGCCCGCCCCAGAGCGTCCCAGACATGCTCTATAGGGTTAAGGTCTGGAGATCTGGCTGACCAATCCTTCCGGCGAATATCCTCACTCTCTAGAAATTTGTCGACCAGAAGAGCTCTATGTGGCCTCGCGTTATCGTCCATTAAAATGAACTCAGGGCCAACTGCACCCCTGAAAAGGCGAACATAGGGCTCAAAGACCTCATCCCTATACCTCACACGAGTCACAGTCCCTCTTTCAAAGACATGGAGAGGTGTGCGGTCATCCAACATGATGCCTGACCAGACCATTAAACCTCCTCCGCCATAATGGTTGATTTCGCGGACATTGGAGGGTAGGTAGCGGGTCCGTGGTTCTCTCCATATGAACGTACGGCGAGAATAGGTGTTTAGGCTGAACCGGGACTCATCAGTGAAGAGAACGGTCGCCCATTGATCTATGCTCAAATCTCTATGCTCTCTGCACCATGATAAACTTATCCTCCTGTTCGTAGAAGTGAGTGGGACACAAACAGCAGGTCTTGCAAACAACCCTCTCTCATGAAGTCTTTTGGAAGCAGTCACCCTTGAAACATGGGTTCCTGTGGCTGCATACAAGTCACGAGAGAGCTGAGAATCTGTAGAACTCCTGTTACGCCTCGCTATAATCGACAAATGGCGATCTTCTCTGGCCGTCGTGGCTCTTGGACGACCTTGCCCAGGCTTTCTCTCGATGGATCTGGTATCCTGGAACTGTTTCCATAAGTTACACACGACGCTGGGCGTTAAATTGAACTCTACAAATTTGGACTTGAGATTGGCATGCTTCTAGCCTCTCCACAATTCGCCACCTCATTCCATCATCTAAACGTTGGTGTTTACTCATTTTTACTGTTACAATTTGAAATTAACCGATTGCTGCAAATAACACCAAGAAATTCGCCGAGGTGTGCTAGCGAACGAAATGCGTCTTAACTTATAAAGCCTGTTTCTCTACTGGCTCCGTCTACACACACGTGTACGCTTACGTATTTGACGTACAAGATTTGCAAATTTGTCTAGAAGCAGTGGTTTTACATTCAGTTCAGTTCTTTTCATGAAATTAGGTAAAATATGCAAATTCTCTTAATTTATTTCACCAGTGTACACCAAAGACGTACGTCCAATAATTCAGGGGAGATGGCCGAATTGCATTCGGTACCAGAGTCTGTGGGTTCGAGTCCCACTCTTGGCATGGACGTTTATAGCCGTTCGGAATCGGCTTAAATCAGTAGGTCCCGGTATAATTAGCCCCCCCCCCTGTAGCACAAAAATAAATAAAAAAATAAAAATAATAATGACCGCAGCGCTCCAAACCGAACCAATAATTCAGCTGGTTTCATTATTCCATGGGTGCTTATTAATATCGCTTCTATCATTCATCAAAGGGTATATGCTGGCAAATCTGCCATTAAATTCTTTTATTCCTCTGTAACATTACAGCATCTTTTGTAAAGATTTCGGAATAGCTTGAGGGTCGGATGATAGCCTTACGGTCAGATAGTTGGCATTTGGTACGATGGCATGGGTATTTATTGCTATTCGAAATCAGTTTTAAAGTTTAAGTCCCAGTCTGTTTAGTCGTCGTGCAATAAAAGATAGCCGTAGGTAGCACTCAGAACACCAACAAACCTTGCAGATTACAGGGAACAATTCCTTAACTGTTTGAGTTGTGGTTTGTATGCGTATGCCGAGTTTTTGCGATTTTGGTTGTACGTAACGTAAACGTGACTCACTTCTGCTTATAACGTACGATGGACAAATGGCAAGAGCGATGATTTTTGGTGCCATAGTCTGCGAGTTCGAATACCGAGGTTGGAATGAGTGTTTGTAACAGTCCGAAGGCAGTTTAAAGTTGTAGGCCCCGGCTTCTTTACAATTCGAATAGATGACCTTTCCTCTCTGAAATCCAACAAAACATAGAAATTGACATATTCAGTTCCTCCCTTCCTTACCACAGTTTTGCCGTTGTTGCGTTCATTTCGTGATCCATATTGTATGATGACGGAACAAAACTGATGGTATCTGTCCAGTCGACGTTCATAAATACACTCATGGACAAAAAAATTAGCGCACCAAGAAATAATTGCGGGATCGTAACGAAACTTGCAATGAAGGTACATGTCGGGGAGATATGCAAATGATTAGAAATGCAGCGTGATTGCGCATTACGTATAGCCGGTAGAGGGCGTTGAACATCGTACTCTGTGGAGTATAAAACAGGTAACCAAAGTTTGTTTGAATGTGCTGAATCATTTACAAAGGAAGAGCTGAGATAGACATGCCATTACGCCGTGTTCGAAGACAATATAAGCAGTTGTCGCAGTTTGAGAGGGGGAGAATCGTCGGGATCATGGAAGCTGGGTGGTCAGCTAGGCGAGTAGCTCGTCAATTAGGCCGCTCTGATTGTGTTGTGAGGAGGTGTTGGGACCAGTGGACCCGAGAGATGTCATGTACACGAAGACCAGGCTCAGGACGCCCTCGACAGACCAGTCGTCGAGAAGACCGCCACATCGTAAGAAATGCACGCGTACAGCCAACTGCTTCATCGGCCACCATCCAGGCACAGGTAGCACCTTCACTAGGGGCCTCTGTGTCTTCTCGAACCATACGAAGGCGCCTGGCTGAAGGACAGTTGGTATCGCGGCGCCCATTACGTGTGCTGCCCTTGACGCCCGCCCATCGACGCCCCCGTTTGGAATTTTGCCGCGCACGAGGAAACTGGACTGCAGCGGAATGGAACCAGGTCGTCTTTAGCGACGAATCCATATTCAATCTCGGCAGTGATGACAATCGTGTTCGTGTGTGGAGAGCCCGTGGTGAACGCTTCAATCCTGCCTTTGCTGTCCTGCAACCACATGTGTTGCCACTCATGCAACGGCTCCCAGGAGCCATTTTTCAACAAGACAATGCTCGGCCTCATACGGCAAGGGTGTCACAAGACTGTCTCCGAACTGTTACTACCCTTCCTTGGCCTGCCCGATCCCCAGATTTGTCTCCAATCGAGCATATCTGGGATCATTTGGGACGACGAGTTGGGCATCCCACGAGTTTGGACGAACTAGAGGCAAGGTTACAGCAAATATGGAACGAAATGTCTCAAGACATCATACAGAACTTGTATGACTCAATGCCCGATCGTATCGCATCGTGCATTCGAGAGGGGGTCCAACGGAGTGTTAACTCCTCCGTTCTTTTGCCTTTTTCTCTGAAATAAATTATCCCGTTTCTTTGATTTTCTTATCATTTACTTATATCAAAGTAGTCATAACGTATGTAAAATTTCGTTTCATTTTGACGACTCCTTCTTGGTGCACTAATTTTTTTGTCCATGAGTGTATATTGCATATTCTAACGTGAATACCCTACACTTTATTGTTAAAATACGTCTCTGCTGAAAGTTTCTAATCATACAATTCAATATTGCGGCGTTTTCTTTTATTCGTGCTTGAATACAATGAATATTTTGCTGCACATGTTAACTGTGGGGCAGAATTATCTTAGAATAATTAAATTCAGGGGAGAGAGAGAGAGGAGGGATACTCGCAATTTTATATGCCTGAAATATAGATTTAAAGTATATAACGACAACTTTAAATCTTACAAGGATGCATTAAATAAATTTTAGAATCTAATCGAGTTTGAACTTTGAATTCTTTACCTATCCGCGGAATGATCATATTTGTCTGATGTGTGTGTAGTATTTGAAAATACAGTGATACCCCGGTTAACGAAGATAATGCTTTCTGGAATTGCATTCTTTAGCCGAAACGTGATTTTCTGAACAGAAAACCGTTTAAGTCGTTCTGGATGCTGCCCCCTGTTTAAAGATAAGTTTTATAAAATAGTAAAAAGCACACTACAAAAGGGCAAAAACTCGCTAAAGGATGAAATGAACAGCTACCCAATTGATGGAATGAGAATGGGAAGTAGAATGAAAATCTGACGATCTTTACATTATTATACTGATAATATATTATACACTTTATACTATTAAATTGAAAATATGTGTACAATGATTTTACTATTACTGACAATTTGAAATTTATTCTTTTAAATTTCAAAGTTTATTCAAAGTAAGGGCCTGTTTACATAGGAGTCCGGTAGCAGAAGTGTTAAAGTATTGAAATATATTTAACCAATGACAAACCTCCAAACGATTAGCAACGAAATTTTTAACGCCTATGATTGGTTTATTTCTGTCTCAGCGCCTTCTTTCCTTTTACGCTTCCGCTAAAATTACGACTCCTATGTGACTCCTATGTGAACAGGCCCCTAGTTTTCTCTTTATCAGTGGCTGGCCTCTGTCTCTTTGCTGGAGGAGAAGTCGAAAATCTGTCCAAAGTCGATTGAACTTCTCTTTTTTTGAGGATTTCTTTAATGCGATTCAGAAACTTGTCTTCAACCAAGGCACAAAATCTGTTCATTTCAGATTTGTTGGGATGCCAATTTGTAGCCAAAGACTGAAACTCTTCCCAGCAGTAGAGCATTTTTAAAAAAAAATGTCGCCTGTTGTCATCTTCCCTTTTTATTGCTGTCCTCCTCCTCTGGCCTGACCGTTCAAATGTACTACTTTATGACAACGCACGCATCCACTAAAACATTCGTTAGCCGAATCCAAATTCGTTAGCCAAGTCCGAAAAACAGCGAAAAAAATCTTTGTTAGCCGAAAAATTCAATAGCAGGATCACTCGCTAGACGAAGTATCACTCTACTCAGCTTGTAACATGCATGAACTTGGAACACGAAAAAAAAAAAAAAAATTAAACACGGATACACACGTACTCAAGTGACTAACCCGTAGTGATAAAAATAATAGTTTCAAAATAATAGAAGGGAAATTTCCCGGTGTCTTCATTTAAAGTAAAGTTTTAAAAAAAAATCATCTAGTTAGTGTCTATTGAAATGTAAAGAGTTATCAAGTTTAAAAACTTTTTAAAATTTTTCAAAGGTCAAATTAAGTCGGTTTTATTGTGACTGAAGTTCTTTCAGTGCAGATTTATGGGTAAAAAGGTGGCTCGGGAGGAATGAGAACAAAATTAATAATGTATAAAAAAAATTCATAATCACCCCCTGCTTTATAAAAATCATCTAAAACTGATGATTTAATAAGTATTTAGTGACATATGAGTGGGAGCATTTCTTACAATCTTCAGGCAAAATAGCTTTCTACGGAAACTGAATACCTGAATATACAACCTTCAATTGATATGATTGATTTCATGTATGGCATCAACCACTAAATTACCTCATTCATCTGAGCAATTTTTTCTTTTGCAAACGACAAAACAAGGTATAAATTCATGAAGTTTGACTCTAATTATATGCATTAAACGCATATTATATCATAAAAACAAAGATGTCACTTAGATTGGGTAAGAGGTTTATTAATTACTTCATGAACGTATTTCAATCTACAGTTTTCTAGTGATAAGAGTTTTCAGTATTTTAGATTATGTACTCATGTGTGTGTATAAGCATACACACACACACATAACTCCCTCTCCCCCAACCACCACTTAAAAAAATTCAAATAAATAAATTTTAAGAAGAACTAAAGAAAGCTTAGTTTCAGTTCGAGTAACATGCATCTAGAATTGTAGCCCAGTGCACGATACTTATGTTGAACCGATAGAAGTATTTTTACCGGCAATTTAAAGTTTTATTTGTCATTATTATTTTTTTTTACAAAAGTCACATTCATTTACGAAAAGTATGAATTATTAATTTGTATCTATTTCGAATGGGCTGTCTTCATTAAAGTCTGTGTGCCATGTTGAGTATGGTATTTTGTTATCACAGTAAACATTAAATATACAGTAATTATTCTTGTTTGAAAAAGTACACTTAATGATACATAGGACAGTAAACAAAAATTGCTTTAAATTTTCAGAAAATTTTAATGACAATACATTTATTAACGTTTTCTTCATTGATATATATGTAGATAATTTTCACGTTATTTATTTTTCATAGTCAATATTAAATCAATTTATGCTTGTCGTAAAAAAAAAAAAAATAAATAAATAACAGAAACATACAAGCTTTAGCAAGTTTGCTGAAAAATGCAAAATGTTTCGAAAAATGAGCATATTTCACTATCCTTAAAGAAATCACAGATTCTCTTGAAACGCAAAAATGTTTAATCTGTCACGTAAGTTTGATGTCACTGATCTACAAATCCAAATCTACGTGGGTCAGGTTATATGTTACCCTTGCTTTATACCAATCCAAGAATATTAACGGGTTCTATAGAATTTTACCGTAAAATACAACAGAGTCCCCATTTAACGAAATAATGAACTCCCACTTAACTAAATATTTTATTTAATGAAAGTGCCTACAGGACCTTGACTTTGAACGATATTTGCATGCAAATTAGTTCCCATATTACGAAAAACGATCTCTATACAAGGAGGGTTTATTTTGATTAATGAAAAATTTCAATTTTTTTTATAGAACCATTTTTGTGTTTCCAAAGTTTTACATTGCAACTTTTTTATCTAAACGGGTTCTATGAAGGAAAAATGGCAGTACAGAAGATATAAAGAGTTGGAGAAGAGAGTTGTTGAAGATAGTTCTAACCTCCCTGGTTTTCCCAACAGTGATAAAAGTATTTTAAATTGCTGACTATCCTACGATACAGGAAGTCTTGCAAAGTATTTCAAAATGTGGGCAAGAAACTACTATATGTTATGATGAGGATGATGAAATTACCAATAAAATAATAATTAAAAAAAAAAACCTTCACAAGAGAAAATGCTGAAAGTAATCCACTCAATTCAATGTAGATTACTGTCTCTAAGAAAATGTTGTGCATAAAATGTTGTCATCCTTGAAAATTGAATTTTTTTTATGAAAAAAATGCCTTGTAATTGAAACCTGCAGAGAGGAGAATTACGGACTCTTCCCAGTTTAGGAATATACAACGTGCGAATCTCTATTAATGCGAAACTTGGGAATCTCTAGTACAGTGATTCTCAACCTTTTTTACGTCCCGGTACACTTTTAATAATTTAAAAATTTGGCGGCACACTAACTATAAGATAAATTTAAAGAAATTTACATGGATAATTGATTGATGCACCTATAAAATATTTTGTAAAAATAGCATACAAAGTAATTTGCAGTGGCGGCACCCTTCAAGAATCTTGCGGCACACTAAAGTGCCGCGGCACAGTGGTTGAGAATCACTGCTCTAGTATATCACGTTTGAAATTTAAAAAATCACCTTTGTCATAGTAAGTTTCTCTCGACGTCATGCAATTTAGTTTCAAACTGTTTCTTTTCGTTTCTTAGAATTTTTTAAGAAATTTGTCATATGTTTTATTAGATGAGATTTTTCTATTTGTTATTTTATCAATTTTGTCTCGTAATAAATAAATTCATTTCTATTTATTCTAAAGGATTTCCTTTCAACAACTGATATTTAATTATACTGTAAGTGGTTATTTAATTTTTCCCCACCTTTTTCATTTTATTGAATTTAGCTTTTACAGCTTAATATCTGTTTCACGAATTTTGATTATTACAAATGTTTATAGGCTGAACGACTGGCCTTCGTTAAGTAAATAATCGAGAGTATAATTAAATTAAATATTGTGTTAAATTAGTGATTGAAATTAATTATTAAATTTACATTATTATAATTGATATTTATATTTTATATTTATTCTCCCTCTCTCTCCCTTTTTAAATTTTTAATAATCAGAAATGTTTAAAATTTTTCGATAAATTTTTCGGTAACTTTTCGAAAACTGTGTGTAAGCTGCCACAGTGTTGGATAATTAGAAAAGATATTGCTTAAATGTAAGAGCATAATGAAACGTTGAAGATACTCGGGAAATCGCTATATATATTGAGAAAAGTCCTAAAATGACATCAGTATAAGGGTATTTATTTGAAGTCTCGTTTACGAACATTTCATTTAGGTGATTGAAAAACTTTCCATAATAAAGTATTGTTACAACCATCGCCTGATAAAAAAAAAAAAAAAAAAAAAAAAAAAATCCAACAACAACAACAACCAAAAAAAAAGGTAGTCTGTTCTAACGAAACTACCGCGGGTTATTAACGAGGATTACTTATCGTTGCTTATCTCTTTTGTATGTATATATATATATATATATATATATATATATATATATATATATATATATATATATATATATATATATATATAAATGCATATATATATATGTCAAAATTTTGACGCATCTTGGTACTTTTCTGTTTAACTTGTGCAAGCGATAGACTGGGTTTGGCGCACTGCCAAAATTATAACTCGCGAGGACGGGCGGACGGACAGTTTTAGCGTCTGAAATTTTCCTTTCCGAAGGACCGTTATAGAGGAACGTAATCTTACGTTAAAAAAAAGAAAAAAAAAGATGAAATGATTCCTTTTCCAGCATTTTCCCATCTAAAAAAATGGGAGCATTAATGTTGACATTTAGAAATGTTTGTAAATGGAACTCAGGTAAGTGTTTAGAAAAGCTCCAAAGATAACTACCGTATGGGATGTAAAGTGGGGGTAGTGTTGTAAATTTGGAAATCTGGGAAAAAATTTTTATAACATACATTACTTTACAAGCGTTTCTCGTAAAATCTCGTAATGAAAATAATCCACGAAAGCTGTCTTTTTTTAAATTTTATTTATTTATTTATTTATTTTTTTGAATTCGATTTTTGTCAACAGAATTGTCCGAATAGGAGATGTAGCAAACTGTTTGTTTCCTAAACTCCAGCATTCACCACTATCTGAATGAACACAATATACTTGAAAACTTACAACGCTCAATTTTTTTTATCATTGCGAGCACACTTACTTGAATATTAATTGGTGATATGGACAGATGTGTATGATGAGTAGTGATATGTAATAAATTTCTGGAAGCCAACAGAGTGCTTTGTATCCGTCTATTAATTATTGGCATGATATGCCTTTACGAAATCTTTACCGAATATGGCACTCATTGACATTTTCCAAATTAATGAGATGAAGCGAAACTATCAAGTCCATGGCTATTGTCTGACCTAGATATCGAAGAGTGAAGCAATTTGCGAGGATAATTGCGGCGCTTTACTGCAGTTCATCATACTAACTCCGCGATAGTTCTTAAATATGTGCATGCCCGACCTCTAAATCTAAGCCTGTAATTACACGATATTTACAAGGCAACACTCGGATAATTTTTTTCACCGCAAATATTTGCATGCTTTTTTGCTCGCTAATGAAAAAGAGCAATAATGTCAAGATCATTTGAACAGAAAAAGTAAATTGTCCGTTTTCACGTGCACCTTCGCAATACTCAATCCGAGAAACTATGCTAGGGAGAATCGAATAGGAGTTGGAGTCGTGCCTGACGTCATGATAAAGAAAACTTTTTTATCGATCATTAGCATAATAGTCTTTCCTAATTTCAGAGTTCATTATTCAGATTATTATTTCTTTAATTATAATCATAAATAATTAGAGCTAATTTGTATACATTTTAATGACGAATGCATAGTATAAACTCGTTCATAATTGAATAACCATTTATTTCAAGAAGTGTGTAAGATTATAATTTCATTTGTGATTAAATATTTTGCCATTATTAAAGCTACATACGCTACGTGTAGAGACAACTCTTCTTTATTTCCTTCGTTTAAGTATTACCAGTTGATTTCCCCCCCCCCCCGCTATAATACGATGATATCAGCAGGCATATATATTTGGAAATTCATAATTGAATAACCATTTATTTCAAGAAGTGTGTAAGATTATAATTTCATTTGTGATTAAATATTTTGCCATTATTAAAGCTACATACACTACGTGTAGAGACAACTCTTCTTTATTTCCTTCGTTTAAGTATTACCAGTAGATTTTTTTCCCGTTATAATACGATGATATCAACAGGCATATATATTTGGAAATTCATAATTGAATAACCATTTATTTCAAGAAGTGTGTAAGATTATAATTTCATTTGTGATTAAATATTTTGCCATTATTAAAGCTACATACGCTACGTGTAGAGACAACTCTTCTTTATTTCCTTCGTTTAAGTATTACCAGTAGATTTTTTTCCCGTTATAATACGATGATATCAACAGGCATATATATTTGGAAATTCATAATTGAATAACCATTTATTTCAAGAAGTGTGTAAGATTATAATTTCATTTGTGATTAAATATTTTGCCATTATTAAAGCTACATACGCTACGTGTAGAGACAACTCTTCTTTATTTCCTTCGTTTAAGTATTACCAGTAGATTTTTCCCCGTTATAATACGATGATATCAACAGGCATATATATTTGGAAATCCATATGACGTCTCTCGTAATTTTAGTAAACATTTTGAATTGAACATATTCGCTCACTCCTTTCAACAACGTCATATCTAAAAAAAAACAAGATTTTTCAGGAGAGTGATTTGAAAGTTTAAAAGTACATTGAAATGTATTGAAAAGAAATTTTAATTCTGCTTTCTAGCGGCTAAATATTTCGCGGTCAGATATGGCGGTCTTGCAGGGATATGCTACTCTTTCAGGGCATTCTGAAAACATGTATAACTAAAAATCGCCGATTTTT
Source organism: Dolomedes plantarius (assembly GCA_907164885.2). Classification (NCBI taxonomy): domain Eukaryota; kingdom Metazoa; phylum Arthropoda; class Arachnida; order Araneae; family Dolomedidae; genus Dolomedes; species Dolomedes plantarius. Next base: position 172,718,080 of record OU015494.1, read on the forward strand.
AAGATATGACGTTGTTGAAAGGAGTGAGCGATATGCCAAACAAAGAATGCAGAAGTTATTAGTTCTTTTTAAAAGTTTATATTTTGATATAATCCCCCAAATTAAATTAAATTTTTAAAATAAAAATGACAGAACTCCATGTAAACCTAAAATAATTCTACAGTTAAAATTATGTAATTTCTTACCCAGAGAGATAATGTAACAGACTATGTAATGATGAAAACATAAACAATTTATAACGACGAAAATACTAAGATTATATATGAAACTACCATATGATAAAGAATATGATAGTTAAGAAACATCCTTTTAATCATCTTAAAAATAGTTGATTATGGAAATGCGATTTTTACGAAAATGAAGGTACTAGGTATATCAAAAAGAGTCCCGTTAAGTTTAAATTGAACATTCTATAATCTTCTGTCTGCTTACAAAAATCTAAACGTTTCGCGTTTTTAAGAAACAAACTAACGGTAAATTCCTTTTAACGTATTTCATGACAACGATTTAGAAAATTGTAGGGTCATCGTTTACACGATAAAGTTCCAGTCAGGAGTAACAGCTGTTAATACAAAGAAGCTTAGGGAGTGAAGTATTGTATGAATTCAATAATTCAGTATTTTTTACACCATTACTCTTGGTTACAAGTCATAAAAAAGTTAAGAGAGTGCACTGAATAAAGAAACAACTTTTAGCAACAGTAAACATTTTTATGTTTTAATATACTACAAAATATGGTTAAAACATCTGCCTATTAAGAAATTTCCATTTAATGGAGAAAATATTAGCTGTGAGCTAAACTGTAGAAGGTTTTGTATGAAAAGTCTAATCCAGAACTTTTTAATATTAGTGTAACAATAATATATATGGATTGAAATATTTTCGATTTCAATAATAAAACTAGCAAAAGAAGAGAAACCACAAATCTAGAATAATTGACGTAGTTTAACAAGGCGTAGTACATATGACAGAGAAAGGTAAAAAAATAATTTTATCCTTGTTACAGATTTTCCTGTGATGAAATTGCAGGTGTAGTCTGAAAATGGATTTTTCTACTCGTAAAAAACCGATTTGTTTTCTTTTTTTGCTTCAGCTGAACTTTCCCAGTCGTAATTTGAGCTTCGAAAAAAAGAAGTTGCCAAAGAATTCTGAAAAGTAAGAGGAGGATCTTGTTCGTTCATCTGAAGCATTTATAATATATGTATAACTCTTTGCTCTAAAGTTTTACGCATTGTCAAAATCAATATCTGCCAAATTTGTGAATGTAGATTTATTTCTCCTATACTTAAAATTGATACCACTAAAGGGATATAAGAAGGCATATTACGCAAATATTTGGAAGTATACTGTTCAATTGAGAATATTAATTGGTTTATGCAAAGGTATCAAAGATTTTTTCACATAAATTCAACCGTTTTCAGCGTAGCAGTGTTTCAGTTGAATCAGTTCTTCTTTGTGGGGAAAAAGTAATTATATATACTGTTTATGTTGGACAAATCCCAGCATTACTCTTGATATTTCACTAACTTATCTCTGCATTTATTCTTTAGCTGTAATTATGACGCACACACACATCCATTTCAATCCAGAGAAATCTCTGCGAAAATTTATAACTGAAGGACACTGCTTTGATGGCAGGACTATTAGAAGCAGTAAATTATGCATCAATTTTCTCTCTTTGATACTTATTGCAATATTAACGTTTATATCTTAATTGTTATACATGAGGTATTAAGTGGTGTGTATTTAGGAAATATGAAAAGTGAGAGAGAGATACTAGATGAGAATCGGTTTCTTATAAAAGTATTTTAGCCCAGTAGCTGGGTTCCAATAAATGGCCTTACCGAACAAGAGATCGGGTATTAGATTTTTTTCCCCTACTTGTATATGTTTAGTCCAATAGTGAAAAACCAAGTTTTTCAATTCGAAAGACCTCGGTGGAATTTTCTGTGGCCTAAAAACAACGAAATTTTTTGACTTTTTTTGGGTTTTTTCAAATATTTCGGCAATGGTTGGTTCTAGAGCTTAGATTGCATTTACAATCTTAAAGAAGACAAAATTTTAAACAAATATTACATTTAAACCTTTTTTCTAAACCCAATAACAAACGAGCTACAGCGTCAGGAAAAATGGGATATTTTGTTCAACTTGTCGAGAAAGACACAAAACTTACTTTTTTAACACTCATCACGTTTATTGTTCTTGTGTTTGACCTGTCCGAATCGGGTTGAGTCCGAAGCGCTGGGGAAGGATTCTATTTTTAGAATCCTCGTGGGACATTTTTTATTTCGTTTGTATTGGTCTTTACATGTCTTTATTTGTCTCGTGATCTGTTTTTCTCTGGATTGTTTCAAATTAATCGCGTCATTCTTGGCATGTTCTTTTGCACGGTACAGTGTTATAACGTGTTTATTATATTTTAATAATATTAAAAGTGATTTTTAGTAGTTAATTACTATAGTTTAATTTAATAATTTGTCACTCCATAGTTTTTCATTTTCGTTCGTCGTGAAATATGAGCGAACCAAAAGTTGAAGTGTGTTTTATTTGTGATTTGAACTTAAGTGAAGGTGATACTGTAGTAGTGAAAAAGAAAGGAGTAGAGACTCCTTTAAAATGTAGTTTTAAACGTAAAAACTCTAGTAATCAAAGTGTTTTGAAAGGCTTAGAACAAGTGACAGTACACAGAGCTTGCCAGAAAAGCTACATTAATGAGAAAATGTTCGATGCAGCTCTTCGTCGTCAAGACCATAGTAGTAATCAACAAGCTGGAGTGTCTTCATCAACTCGAGGACAAACGGATCGTTTCGATTTTAGAAAACATTGTTTTTTGTGTGGAGAGGTAAATGAAGAAGATTTTTTGTCAAAACAACGTAAGTTTCCACCCGAAAAACGAAACTTGATTCATAAAGTTACCACAAAAATAGCAATTAAAGATTCAGTTATGAAAGCTGCAGAGATTCGCAATGATGAAGGGGCCATAAAAATACAGGATCGAATCAGGAATGAAGATGATTTGCATGCTGTGGACGCCTGGTGCCATCATTTTTGCTACAGAAAGCAGCAACTGAAATTATAGTGGAAGACATAAGATCAAAAATATATTGCACTACTGAGTATCCCCCGTCAGATAACTTTTTTTGCGATGCGGTAAGTGTTATTCCTGATTCATTGAAGTTTCTATTTGATTCTATAATTTTGAAACATAAACGAGGATCAATTGACAATTGGAAGAAAAAAAGTATTGCGTTATCGCACGCAGTCATACATGTAGTGAGACCACATTCATTCGTGTCTTCAGTGTTGACAGGAGTCGGTGCTTACCTGTACAGAAAGTTTGGTTCGAAGCTCCTTATTAACGTTCTGTCTGCACTTGGATTTGCAGCTTCGTACTCTGAGGTTTATCTTCTAGAATTATCCCTTGCCCTGCGATCTAAGGAAAGTAAACTACGAGATGACGCTTTCTGTCAATACGTGTTTGACAACGCTGATTGTAATGTTGACACTCTTGATGGTTCTGGAACATTCCACGCTGTGGGAGGTATAATGTGTATCACGCCTTCTGTCTCAGTGTTGCCCGACAAAAATATACAACGCTTAAAGAAGTGCTCATCAGCTGAAGTTGTCAAACAGGCAGGAACCATAGACCTCCAAATTTTTCCAAAGGCAAAAAAGGGAGGTTTAAAAACAATCATCATTGAGGATTTGCAGAAGCTTTGTCCGGTGTCATACGATTGTGTTCCATCTACTACAGACTTGATTTGGCAGTATGGAAAATGGTCAAAAAATAAAAGTGTCTCGGGATGGAATGGTTTTATGGCACAAGTGACAGCTAACAGAGAATATGACCGTTCTAAGATTATATGCCTTCCATTTATCAACTCACCTCCATCATGCTATGACACAGTGTACACCTCTCTGCTAACTGCATCAGAATATTGTAGAAAATTCAATCAAAAGACGTGTATTGTTACTTTTGACCAACCCCTATATCTCAAAGCTAGGGATATTATTGCAAATGGTCTTCCTGGGTTGAACAATGTTGTTGTTTGGCTTGGAGGTTTTCACCTTCTAATGTAGTTTATGGATTCAATTGGTGCAATAATGGCTGGTAGTGGTTTGCATGATCTCTTTGCTACAATTTACGCTAAAAATAGTGTGAATAAATTAATTACTGGACATGCATATGCACGGGCTGTGCGCTCCCATATACTCACAAATGCCGTTTTAGTTTATCTAGTATGGGACACAGTTAAGCTTACAGAAGATGAACGTTGTCTTGATCGATCTGTGATACTGGCTGCCTCCAATAATTCCAAAATCCAGGATATCGTAAAAAAATTCAAAGTAGCCCTGAATTTGCTTCAAAATAACGGCCCAACAGCAAAGCTATGGATTCAATATTTTAATATGACTACTCTTATGAAACAATTTATTGAATTGGAAAGAAGTGGAAATTGGAAACTTCATCTTGAAACTGTGCAAAAAATGCTTCCATACTTCCATTCAGAAAGCAGGGTTAAAATGCTCAGATATGTGTAAACACTGCAGTGGCCTCACATGTACAAATGTAATTGAACTGCCTCATGATTTAGAGGATGAAGAGGCAAACATAGAGATGATGTCCACCCCAGATCATCAAAATAGCTAAAAACAATAGGTATGAAGAATGTTATTTAATTTGAAATATTTCAATTTTAGTACAGTTATTGCATCATTTATAATTACATAATAATAATTATTTTTTATGTAATTTCTTCTATATATTATTTCACTTCTGCTAGATTTTCTAATTTATAATAATGTATATAAACGGTTTTTATTAATGTTGAAAACTCCAATTTTTTTAATTAATTTCCTATATATCGACAAATGTGTAGTTTGTGTACATAATTATATAATTATGCACACTATTCAAGTATGTTGGAGTAAAAATATATATATGTTGTAATACACATATTGTGCATTTCTCAAATAGGGATACAATAGCAATTGTACGAGTTAGTTTGCTAGAGAAGTAAGTTTTGCGTCTTTCTCGACGAGTTGAATAAAATATCCCATTTTCCTGACGCTGTAGCTCGCTTGCTATTGGGTTTAGAAAAAACATGTAACTATAAGATTTGTTCAAAATTTTGTCTTCTTTAAGATTGTAACTGCAATCTAAGCTCTAGAACCAACCATTGCCAAGATATTTGAAGAAAAAAAAACAAAAAAAGTAAAAAAAATTCGTTGTTTTTAGGCCACAGAAAATTCCGCCGAGGTCTTTCGAGACTAAACATATACAAGTAGGAAAAAAAAATCTAATACCCGATCTTTTACGCGGTAAGATGTACATAGCTACTGGGCTATTTTTTATATGTCAGTTTTCTCTTTAAAATAGTTCCGTAACTCACTGACAGACAACGCACAGACCAAACCGCTGAACCTAATGGGCTGAAATTTTGCATGGCGATTCTTCTTATAGTGAAGTAATGCACTTAGAAATATTTTTGAAAAATTCTTCTTAGATTTTTTAAAATTAAATTTTTAAGCTGTTTTTGTAACATTTTTTCAAGTTTGTATTTAAAATAATAATTTGAGGGATATAAAATTTATATCACGAGAGAGATCATAAAAATTACTTCAAAATGAAATCTTTTTCGAATCTTTACCTTCATTTTCTGATTTTTGGTGAGTTTTTAAATATTAATTTTTAGAATTTAATTTATTAAATGCTAACTACGATATTTCTTTTCTTTTTGTGATACTTCAAAGTAATTTTGCGTACCGTGCATAACAACGAAATAAATTGGCAAAAGAAATATTAAAATACAGTAAAAGATGAAATTTAACCACTAGACTAATTGAGATGGAAGTTTTTTAAGAATTTAATTCAAATTAGTATGGTTTATGGATATTAAATTAAACCTATATATAAAGCTGAAATTTCCTCTCAAAGTTTGCTTTGCCATGACGATAAATACAGAAGGTCGTTTACACTTTATGGAAACGATTTTGATAGTTAAGTTTTATGTATAAATGCTGTATTTTTTGCGGCGATTTATTTCTGTCTGGTAGCCATGGTTCTTGACAATAGGTATAGCTCGAATTTTCCATGAAGTAAACTTTTTCTTAGTACTGTCATGTCAATTTTACCCCATTCCTCTTGAACTACTTTCCAAAGTCCGTTCAGTGTTTTTGGATGCCGTTTTCCTAAGGCTCGTTGTAATAAACCGAAAGCGCAAAAGTTCATTCGAGAAGCGTCAGGTGATTTTACAGGTGTTTCATTAAGTGGGATACACTTTATTCATGTTTCTGTTCTTTCTTTGCTAAATAAGCGGCAGTTGATTTAGACGTGTGACTAGAGGCTTTGTCCATATGAAACTCAACTTCATCAATGTCCTTTCCGTATAAGGCTGGAATTTCTTCTTCAAAAATTGGTTCCTTCCCGAAGTGCGAAACCATAGCTAATACAAACAGAGTTTACTCAGAAATTTGTGTATTGAATTTTATAATTATGAAGTCGATTATAACCGATTTAAGAAAAAGGAAAGTCAAACTTTTCGTGCCATAATCAGCTGTAAAGGGGTTTAAGAATTTTCACAAAATATGTACACCCCGTTAGCATTTCCTAGTTCTGCATCTGAGGTATAATAGTCAGGAAACTATAGAATCGTTTTTCTCAACTATCACATAGCAGATTTTTTCAACTGTTTAGATTGGAACAATCAAGATTCAAGAGATGAGTGCTAGGCAATCCGATTTACCCATAAAAGTAGTCTGTAAAGCTAGAAAATGTTACTGAAAGCATAAAAAACTTGTATTTCAAGAATAGATTGAATGAGCTTCTAATATTTCAACAGTCAGTGTATCGAAATGAGGAAAATTTTCAATGCGTTTTTTCAAGTTTGTGAGGAGAAGTTATTGGAAATAACACTTCCTCACATCCCATGATCAATTCAGCTGGTAGAACACCGACCTTGAGGTTTAGATACCCGAGGGCATTTTCTTGGCATACAGTCCTGTTGCGAAGCGGGTAGAATTCGTTCAGTCCAATGGTACTAGTTCCCTTAAAAAACTCAAAAAATACTCTACCTTGAAAACTATATGTTGTAAAGCTGGTGAACGATATGACGCGATATTTTAGTGGTTTGAATAGTGGTTAGAGAGGCCGAAGATGGTAGGGTTCTCTCTTGCCTTGGTCACATTCGTTTTAAGGAGAGAAGAAATTATCAATAAGTTGGTGTTAGTAAGGAGGAAGTAAAACATTAAGTCTTTGAATGTCATTTAAACAGAAGACCAGCATCTAGCAAAACCAGCCGGTAGAAACCACCCAGTTTTGAGAAAGACTATCTTAATGAATGAACATGCTTTAAGGTAACTTGTATCGCAAACGCAGAAAAATAATAAGCTCGAATCAATAATCTAAAAATAGGAATATCCTAGAATCGTAAATGAAGCACGGCTATAAGCAAGACTCTGCTCAATCTGAAGTACCTCCTTTATCAATCAAGCATGGAGATAAGTGATGCTTGTTGTACACAGGTTATAAGTGTCCGCCTCGCGTGGATACTCATGTTCTGTAACGATTTCGACATCACGGGATTGCTTAAAGGGAACTTTCTAAATGCCTCGACTTTCGATACGTCATCTTTACTTAGAGAATTCAAATTCAAGTAGAGAAGGGAATAAACCGTTTATTTATTATTTTGAGTTTATATTTCTGTTCTTTTCAAAGAAACCTTAGCAACCCCTAAGTAATCAGGTAGGTAGGAAGTGAAAATCTTTACAAGGCCTTTCCGATTAGCAAGTGGTTTTCGATTCGGCTTTCTCGATGACTGCTTTAGAAGGGCCTGGGATAATATGAAGAAATATATGAAAGTGTATCGGTGTTATTTTTACCGATGGTGATCTTCTTGTTCTCATTCACTGCCTGCTAAGTAATTTAGATTATTTTGATTTGTGTGGGAGGCTGAAACTTTTTAAGTAAATAATGTCTTGATTACGGGCATTTCTACTGAGCCTGCAGCACAACGGCAAAAATCCGTGAAAAGGTACTCTGTCCAAGACATGAGGATTTGACATTGCCAGGCTCTCTCTTGTTATTAATTGCGCAGAAAAAACAGGGTTGCATCAAACTGATTTAAAAACAGTGAGGTTCGGGCTTAGTTTGTGCATAAAAAAATCCCAAAAATATGCTCGGGCAAATTGCTTAGATATTATAGATATTATGGAAGGCTACAAAATTATTTTAAACTGGAAAAATGTGCTAAACATGATACAATTTTTTTTTTCAAAATCTGTTTACCCCTCAGTCCTAGTTTTCGATTCACAAGAATAAAGATAAAAACAGCACTATTAATACGAAAAATATAAAAAAAATCACAGGCAAGCAAAAAATATGGCTATTTCATTTAAAAAGTGTCTGCAACTCGAAACTAGTGACTATCTTAATATTGCATTGATTTGCAAATTTTTACTGGAAATATGTCCTTTAACTTCAAGTGATGCAGAATGCAGTTTATTAACTCTTAAATTAAAATACTTGAAGACATTCGGTCACATTAAAGATGTTATTGTAGTTCAGAAGGAATAAACTTTAGATCTGCGGGAAAAATATAAAGCAACTAAGGTGAACGCTGAAACTACCAGAACTGAGTTAAGTAATGCCGACAACGCTATTAAAAGCGGGAAGGATTGTGGCAAATTATCAACTTTGTCTGATAAATGTAGTTGGTAAATATTTTTGAACGATTTTAATGAGGCAGTACTGGCATAGAAACGATTTTAATGTATCCATTGTCTGAAAATAAAACTCATGGCTGTCTTTAATTGGGAAACTAAGAGCATTTACAGGCGTACTGTGCTTTTTGAGTTCAAAGAATTGAATTAACCTCTTTTAAAGCTACCAGGAAACCACTTGTTAGGGAGACTGTAAGCTTAAATACTAGACTTGGAAGCAATGAGTGGTAAACGGTATATATGATGTAACACGGCTATTTGATTATAGAAATACCCCATTTCACAAAGATCGACGCAAGGCTGTTGAGCAGGAGGATGGCTTTCCAGAATCACACTTTCCGATAGTTCCTCTGCTATTTGGGGAATGGGCCAGTTACAAGCAAAAACCCCCCCCCCCCCTCAAAAAAAAAATAAATTAATAAACACAAAGAAAATTCCTTATTCCTGTATTTTTAAACTGTTAGTTTACATCTGTTTTTTTATTTTCTTGGAGAAAAATATTTTCTAAGATATATATGTTCCTCCATAAGGGAGTGAAGATAATTAATTAGAATGTAAGCGAATGAATAGGAATTGGTGTTCCTCATTTCAATATGAGAATTCAAATGCAGTATCACCAATCATACATAAGTGGTTCTAACAAATTTAGGCTGTCAGTATAGAGGAAAAAGCTGCTACAAAGAGGCATCTATCGCTGGATTTATTGCTGAGGAACAAAAAGCAAGTGTTTCGCCAGGATTTCCCTGTTTGGAGGAAACATCTTCGCATATTAAAAAAACAAATTATAATTATTATATAATTTTATTCATCTGTCGAAGATATATAACTAATCAAGATGCGAGGTTCTTTTAAGAATATCACGAGATAGGACTTGAGGATGTAAGGCTCAGCAGTGTGGAGTAAAGCACTAGATCCGTGTCCGATTTCTTTATTAATCGAAAGTTGTTTCAGGAAAAAAAAATTTAAATGAATGGGGCCTTTGTAATCATGATATTTCATAGTAAGAAAAGTTGCATTGTGATCGGAGGAGGTACAAAATATTCTCGTTTAGTAAATATAAGAGTATTTACTGGTCGGTGATATTTTGTCTCTCGACTAGTTAATACTCACTTCCTGTTCAAGCTTAAAAGTCTCGTTTGTGTGAGTGATTGTGTGTGCACGCGCTCATACAAACATGAATTACCAGTTTTAACTTATTACGAATTGAACAACCAATTAAACATGTCAGTTTTAAGACCGAATAAAATAGCTTACTGTCATGTAAAACAACCAAAAGAACACAGGCCACTTAATTCACAATTGAACCGTTATTATTAATTTGTACCCGACGTAACGCAAACAAAAGGAAAACAAAATAAAATACTTACGATTTTTATATTTAAAGTAAACTCACAGAATTTGTGAGTTTACTTAAGATATAAAATATTAAGTATTTTATGTTGTTTTCCTTACGTAAATTTCCTTACGTATCAATTTCGAATTAAGGTAATGTATTTTTCTGTTTTCTTTTTTACTACATAAAAATAAGTTATTTTCTATGGTTATAAAATTGATAATTTAAACTACACTGCTCAAAACAATTAGGGGAGCACATGGCTTTAACGAAATTACGCAAATACTTACACCTATAAGTAACATAAAATAAATCATCCATAATTTAAAGCCTAGCAGGAAGCAGAAGAAGAAAACTTCATATGCAAATCAAAGTTCATGACGTCAAAAACCAGAAAAAGAACATAAGAGCGGAAATCAGGATGTTGCAGAAACGTCTGTTTCACTGCCTTAACTGTGAAATTCGATTGCTCAGTTATTCTTTTTGAGAAAAGGTGACTTGAAAATGTCTCAACAACGTGATTTACTGGAAACCATGGCGTATTATAGGCAGACTTGAATCCGGGCAAAAACAACGTAGTGTCGCGGACGCTGTTGGAGGGCGTCGTTGCAAGGCTGTGGAATCGATTCCAAGAAACAGGGAATGTTAGACGTCGACCAGGGCAAGGTCGGCCACGTGCCACTACAGCAACTGCTGACCGGTATATACTGTTAACAGCTCGTCGAAACAGACCAGACAATGCTATTCAGCTGCAAAGACAGTTGCTCTTGGCAACAGGACGAAGGGTGTCCAGCCAAACATTACGTAATAGGCTTCATCAGGGAGGTCTCTATGCACGTAGGCCAATGGTCTGCATTCCGTTGACCTCACGCCACCGTGCGGCCCGAAGAAGACGGGCTGCTGAACATCGAGATTGGGAGCAACATGATTGGAGCCAAGTGCTGTTTACAGACGAGTCACGATTCAGTCTGGAGTGTGACATCCGACGTGTTTTGGTATGGAGAGAAAGGGGCACTCGAAATAACTCCACATTCGTTCGTGAAAGGTCACAATACAGACGAGCTGGTTTTATGGTATGGGGTGTAATCAGCATAGGTGGACGTACGGACCTGCATATCATTCGGAATGGTACTTTGATGGCCCGAACGTATGCAGACGAGATACTGAGACCTCATGTCATACCCTACGCTGCAGCCATTGGAGATTCCTTTGTTTTCCATCATGATAATGCCAGACCGCATACAGCTCGTCTTGTGGAGAACATGCTTGAAGCTAAAACAATACAGCGTATGGAATGGCCAGCGTGCTCTCCTAACCTGAATCCAATCGAGCATGTTTGGGACATGCTCGGACGACGCATTGCTACGAGACCAAGGCCTCCTTTTACTCTCCGAGACTTGGAGATTGCACTTCTTGAGGAGGGGAACAGTATTCCCCAAAGTCTTATCGATAACCTCATCGCATCCATGGAAAACAGGTGTGCAGCAGTCTTAGCTGTTCGAGGAGACCACACGCCATATTAAAAATCTTGCATCATTTCTAAACAATACTTTTTTTATAGTTTACATGTAACCAAATTGTTGCCCTAAATCATCTTTTCATGTTTTTTCCATATTTTCAAAGAATTAAAGCTTAATTACAAAATTTTTTTACGTCTTTTTTTTCTGAATTGCGCATTGATACGCGTGTACTATCCATTTTATGCCAATACGTGGCTGTCTCGCATGGTTTTCTTAACTTCTTTGCTTGCTCCCTAATTTTTTTTAGCAGTGTAGATTCCCTTTCGCAATTTACTAGAAGTATGCTTTTAAAGTTTTAACATTTAAAATAGGACAACCTTTTGGTCATCGTTCAAACCAGTTAGTTTTTGACTGGGCATTTCGTTTCCTGTAGGACGAAATATGGAATCAAATTTAAGCCAGATGTCCACTACAGTGAAAATGTCTGGACTTAAGCTCCAGACTTGGGAACACGATAATTTAAATACTGTGGAACCTCGATCGATCGTTCCCCGAATCATCGCTTTACCGTACGTATCGTTTATTTCATCCAGTCCCGATGATAATATTTCTTTGTCATATTCCCGCATCCATAGTTTTCTCGCATTTATCGTTCATTGCTATCGGTCCCTTGAAAAACGATAAATTGAGGTTCCACTGTAAATGTGACACAGTGGCCTCCCTGCGAGACTCGCGACCTCCGCATTTACAAAATAGATTCATCGCCGTGTTCTTCCATCTGTGCATTTTAATTGGTAGGTATTGCTAAAACTCATCTAATTAGTAAGATTTCCAACAAGTAAAATTTCACGTGTCTTTAATTTCGAATAAGATTTATTGGTTCATTTTTATTTCTATTAATCATTTTTAAATCCTTTTTAAATAACCTTACATTTTTGCCTAATCGAATAAACTTCCGTTATTTTAAGACTTCATTTGTGAAATGTTATGTGAAATTTTATATTTGCATTTTTATTCATTCATATTTTAAATTAATTTTTGAATAAACATGAAAACATTTTGAGCTTTCGTTTATGAAGAGTATTACCTCTATAGGATTTCAAGTGTCGTAAAAAAAAGAAAGAAGAAACTGTTGATAAACATTTTAAATTAAAATAGAATAAAAAGAGCTTTAAGGCTCAATCAGATGTATTGCTCTATACGTTTGACACTTTTTGCATATTAATTTGTGCTACTTCTCTCTCTCTCTTTATATATATATATATATATATATATATATATATATATATATATATATATATATATATATATATATATACACAGTGACCACCGCTTATAGTGATATGTGGTTATAAGAATCAACCGTTTATAAGAATCAATATAGCAAAAACAAATGTATTATTTCCATGTTAAAATTTTCGCCTTAAAGAATCAATCCACCGGTTTTAAGAATCAGCTTACACTCTTCGTTTCTTTTCATTTTTCCAAAAAAAGTAACTTAAACCCTCAAAAGGCACGAAGTTCTTTCTTTATGTTTTTTAAAGAAAGAATGATAAGATGGGATGGAATACAGTCGTAAAATGCGTTCCTTTCTTTGTTAGATATAACATAATAGTTTTCTCTTAAACGCTTTAGCACATCACTGTCCTATTAGCTTGACCCGGGGGCATCTTTACCCGTCCGGGTCCGATTTCACTTTTCTCCACTGGCAAACACAGACAGGGACTTCATTTTCCCACCTCCCGCATCCTGGTTGCGGCTTCCTGGACCCTGAAACCCACAAATCTTCGGCGAAGTGTCCACTATGACTTAGGCAAACGTAACATTAGTAGATTCAGCACGTTATCTAACTGTGAAACGTAAGCTAGAAGTTGCATCTTCGTCTGAGACTATTGGTATTGAAAGAGGTATAAACAGCCTCCTGAAAACTTCATTACGTCAAACTACCATAGAAAGCTTTTACTTGCTCCCTTCATGTAGTTGAAATGCTAAAACAGTTAAGCAGGTATGTTGTAACAAATATTGGATTTTTTTCTTCTCTTACTATAATTATGTGTATCTACTTATAAGTCTAGAAATTAAGTTGTAATTTTAAAATTATAGAAAATAATTTTAATAAAAGATAATTAACGTAAATTGAAGAGTATTTTATGGTAAACTATCTAATATATGTATATATGGGTGTGTGTGTGCCTAATTATTTTTAAAGAATGATTGCCCGGGTAGATATATAGATATAAAATTTTTCATGCATTCCATCAAAAAAATGCTGGGCTGCACCCCCCCGCTCTTCATGTTCATCTGGCCAGTTGTGTTTATTTGGGGAGCCAGAGCCAAAGGTCATTCCTAACCCTCTTCCTCCCGCGCATTGGAATTTGACCCCCTCGTCACCCCCCAGAATGCGCTTAGTGCGTTTCTACTGAAATGATATACAAAGAATAAGAAAGAAAGAAAGTTTGAGGTTGTGGACCTTCTTCTGATTATACGTTTGAATTTATTGAGAATTAATAACACAGTGTTGCGTGATTCGCACGTTTGGATTGAATAAGATTACTGTTTAATTATATTTGTTAGATACTGTTTAATTAGATTTAATTAGGTTTGTTTGATCCACTGTTTAATTAGAAATAAGTTTTATAATTTGCATTTGCCATTATTTTTTATTTTTCCCTTAAAAATGCAGTTTTTTCCATATCACCCAAGAGACGCACTTTTTTCCACATCACCCAAGAGGTAAAGTGCAAGATGCGTTATTCCCCTTATTTAATCAAATTAAGGCGGGATTCCGCATGAAGCCTAGGCTCAAAGTTTCTTTCTTTCTTATTGTTTGTATATCATTTCAGTAGAAACGCGCTAAGCGCATTCTGTCTGGCCAGATGAACATGAAGAGCGGGGGTGCAGCCCAGTATTTTTTTGATGGAATGCATGAAAAATTTTATATCTATATATCTACCCGGGCAATCATTCTTTAAAAATAATTTCATTAATTTTCTTATGCCCTAATATAAATAATGGACTAATAGTTCGGAATGAAAGTTATGTGTCGTTATGTTTCTCTGTTTAAAGAGCTTTTCCTCCCACTGCTTAAAAAACCCCAAAACTCTAAAAGATTTATCTTATATGATTTCACGGAATAAGTAATTCAAGTACATATCGTATGTTAACTCTGTTTCGTGAACTTAAGGGAAAAAACCTGTAGAACTCTTAAACTTCTTCGCATTTTATGATCCTCAAACAATTAATATATTTAGATCAACAGAAGGCTTCCAAAAACTGGCCATGAGACAAACTTAATTTTTCTTTTTTTTTTTGTCTTCCTTTTTTTTCCAAATTTTATTAAGTTCTATTAGTTTGAACGCCATTGTCTAAAATTGTCTAAAGCAGCGGTTCTCAACCTTTTTAAAGACCCACGACTCCAATAAACGTAAGAAAAATAAAATAAACACTTTGCCCTCCCCCCCGGTCACCCCTAGACCAACTCTCAAACCACCCCCAGATCACCCCTCAGAACAAACCTCTTTTCCCCCGCGTATCGAATTTGACTGATTGTGGTGAAGGGGCTGTATCCACATTTCATAGGTGCGCTTAGGGGCACAAAAATCATTAAAAAAATTAATTTAAAAACTAATTGAGCCCCAAATTTTGTTTTTGCTGCGTTAAGTTTCTCGGGTCCTAAACGTTAACTGTGACGAATTCGGTCCCGGTGGGTGAAACAGTCTATGATTCTATAGCGGACAAACAAACAGACGAGCTTTTATATATATATATATATACACACACAGTGAAACCCCGATTTAACGCAACCCGTATTTAACGATTTCCCGCATATAACGTCATTTTTCATCAGTCCCAATTTATTTCTATACGTGTAATGTTAAAAATCCCGGATTTAACGTTTCATTTTAAAATATTTCCCGCATTTAACGTTTTTTTAGAGGGGGGAAAACTCAATGAAATTTTCCTAAAATAGTAAAAAATTGTCAAGAAAATTTTAAAGCAAGCAGATTTAATGGAGCGAAATGGGGAAAAGATGGGAAAACTGGTTAATAAAAAAGAAAAAAATAGGAAATTGTCACCGTTTGAGGAATTCCTTTTTCAGTGGTTCAATTAAATTCAACAAAGTTCGTAGAGCAATCATTCCTATAAATGGCCCCGTTTTGAAATAGAAATTTCTTCTAAACTGGGAATTTAAGGATTCACATCTTCAGATGGTTGAATAGACAGCTTTAAAGAAAGGCAAAATTTATCATACAAGCCTATTTGTGGCGAGTCTGCTGGAGTTGGTTCTTCGCAAATTGGACAGTAAAATGCTCTTGCAGAAACGTAACATTATTTTGTTTGTTCATCAATGTACAACCCATGTTGTACATTTAAAATTACAAAATGTGCGAATGGAATTATTCCCTGTCAATTGTACAAGCAAATATCAACCTTGTGATTTGGTGATCATACAGTCGTTCAATGTAAAGTATAGAAATCAAGATTTGAAAAACTCCCTTCTTAGTATGGAATTTGGAGGCAGGAAAAAATCAAGAAACGTTATAGAATATCTTCATATGATTTCTTCAGCATGGAAAAATGTATCTCACGTCCTTTTGCAAAAGCTGGTTTTCCGGAGGACAGTGGAGATGAATACGAGTATGAGGAGGGAGAAAATGAAGACTCTAATAAAATGGGTGATTTCTGTTCTTGCTCATATATAGATCTCTAGAATTATCTGCACTGCGATTCAAATATCGTGACATCAGAAATTCCGATTCTAAGTAATTTAATAGACTCAGAATTGGATAGTTTGGACAATGATGAAGATGAGGAACATGGAAATCCTTCTGCGACAGAAGCCATTCAAGCTTTGAAAACAGTGGAAGTGTTCCTTTCAAATAGTGAAGGTCAAGAAAAAAGCTTACTAAACTCCTGTTGAGAATGCGATTTGTGCTATAAACAGGACGCAAAGTGAAATATGCCATTTATTTAAAGCATAATTTAGAAAACTGATGTCTGAACCATTGTAAAGGAAGAAATAAAAGGTATGTTACCTAAATTAGACTTTATTTTATGCTCAGTGTTTTGTTTTTGGTCTTACCCCGATTTAACGTTTTCTCGCATATAACGTCATTTCTTTATGGTCCCTTGAATAACGTTAAATTGGGGTTTCACTATATATATATATATATATATATATATATATATATATATATATATATATATATATATATATATATATATATATATATATATATATATGTATATATATATATGTATATATATATATGTATATATATATATGTATGTATATATATATATATATATATATATATATATATATATATATATATATGTATATATATGTATATATATATATGTATATATATATATATATAT
The DNA here is from genome assembly GCA_907164885.2 of Dolomedes plantarius. Taxonomy (NCBI): domain Eukaryota; kingdom Metazoa; phylum Arthropoda; class Arachnida; order Araneae; family Dolomedidae; genus Dolomedes; species Dolomedes plantarius. The sequence goes on from OU015494.1 coordinate 172,734,976, forward strand.
ATATATATATATATATATATATATATATATATATATATACACACATACACACACACACATACCTACCTTTATCAGCTGAGATTATTTTTTCCTCTTTTCGAAAAATTCTGTTACTTTATCTAACAAGTGTAACAAAACTGTTAACTTGGAAAAGAATGACAATTAGTTCTTTAGTTCTTTCACTGTAAATTATGAATGTTTCAGAACAGAGAGTATGTTACATAAGAATATCAGAGGGTCTTTGAAGCCATATTTCTGTTCGTAAGAAATTCTGCGTTTTTGTTTTTCTACTGAATGCATTTTTTTCCGCGTTCAATTTATTCAGATTACTGAATTCAGTAATTTACTGAGTTTTCTGAATTGTTGTTGTTTAGTGTTTAGTTTCAAATAGCATAGCTTTGTATTACAGTTTACAGGAAAGAGAAAATTCGAGCACAAACATCTGCGTTTAAGGCTGCTGTGTTCTAACCCTATTGGATATGCTCACCTAAATGTTAACCTATGGAGAAAATTTGTCTACTATTTCCAGCTACGTAAATGCTGATAATTCAATAAAAATGGTATTTTCAGATAGCCTGAACTTTACTGCAACAGGATTCATTTTATAAATTTCATCCCCCAAGTGAATTTAGGAGCGTTTAAAACCCACTATACCAGATTTCCCCCCCAGAATAATCTATATATTTAAGTTACTAAGCCGACTTTTTGGGCAGTCCGTGAGAGAAAACCACTGCATCAGTTTGCTTCATTTTGGTCTTAAACGAAAGATTATAATCTTGTCAAATATGGTTTTTGTAACCGCAGTTTCTATTAATTAGCGATAATTTACAATTAAAATCGATTTCTTCGTATGCTCAGTGGCTTGTTTAAATCTGGCTTTAGAAACTCAGTGTTTCTGCGTATGCTCAGTGATATGTTTTAATGATAAACACGTTTATTCCGAGGAGTCTCTCTAGATCTTTCTCTGCCATTTTTATCTTTATGATAATTATATTTGTGAAATATGACATTAAACCCGATGGAAATTGTTTATTTCGCACTGTTTAATTAGCGGTAATTTACAATTAAAAAAAAAATTCTTTCTGCGCATGCACAGTGACATTTTTAAATCTGGCTTTAGATACTAAGCACGAGGCCACTTAAACACATTAATTTGTTTCTGCGCATTATTATGATTTTCAACATTTGGCAATAATATGTTGAGTATAATTTGTGTATTAGTACATATATTTACTATCTAGCCGTCATGTTTTGACAGGTATCAACTAGTTTAAATTTTAAAATATTATTTGAATTTTTTTTTAAATGAAAAATGTTCCAAGGTGTAAAATTTCTTTCTCTATTACGGAGTACAATTTAAAAAAAATCCTTCAATTCAAGTCGGCAATACTTGGACACATTTTCTCCATAGGTTAGCATTGAGGTGAGCGAATCCAACAGGGTTAGTACTAAAATTTCTTTCTCTATTACGGAGTACAATTAAAATAAAATCCTTCAATCCAAGTCGGCAATACTTGGACACATTTTCTCCATAGGTTAGCATTGAGGTGAGCGAATCCAACAGGGTTAGTACTAAAATTTCTTTCTCTATTACGGAGTACAATTAAAAAAAAATCCTTCAATCCAATTTGGCAATACTTGGACACATTTTCTCCATAGGTTAACATTGAGGTGAGCGAATCCAACAGGGTTAGTACTAAAATTTCTTTCTCTATTACGGAGTACAATTAAAAAAAAATCTTTCAATCCAAGTCGGCAATACTTGGACACATTTTCTCCATAGGTTAACATTGAGGTGAGCGAATCCAACAGAATTAGTACTAAAATTTCTTTCTCTATTACGGAGTACAATTAAAAAAAAATCTTTCAATCCAAGTCGGCAATACTTGGACACATTTTCTCCATAGGTTAACATTGAGGTGAGCGAATCCAACAGGGTTAGTACTAAAATTTCTTTCTCTATTACGGAGTACAATTAAAAAAAAAATCTTTCAATCCAAGTCGGCAATACTTGGACACATTTTCTCCATAAGTTAACATTGAGGTGAGCGAATCCAACAGGGTTAGTAAACAGCAGCCTTAATGCGTCTTAAATGCAAAAAACAAAAAAATAAAAACCTCAAGAAATTCACTTTTAAAAAGAGGAAATTTCCATTCGAATAACAAAAGCGAAACTGGCATTCTTCTCTAAGAGACGATTAGCAAGCGTGTGAGCTATGGGAATAAAAAGGCGCACACAAACAGAACGTTGCCAGTCCAATAATAGAAAACTGTGAAATGTGGGAATTGCCAAAAAGAAGAAAAGAAAAGACAAGTAGAACGGAAAGAGCGAGAAAACTAGCAGCAAAATAAAGAGAATAAATAAAAAATTAAAATTAGTACATGAAAGCTTTCTTACATAAAGTGCTATGTAAAGTAAAACTGCGGTTACTAGCAAAAATGTTTGCTTAAAAAGTAGTAGAGAAATTTTCAAAATAGTCTAGTTCAGAAATCGAAAATGAAGAACAGGGTTAGCACGCCTCTGAATATTTAAACCTATTTCCTAGATTCAAGAAATGATCTCTTGCGCATTTATTTATTTATTTATTTATTGACAGAGCGCTTACGCTGAGCCGAAATTAGCTTGATCCTATAATGCCAAAACTGAACTCACGTCGAATCAGGGATCGCCAGAAAAGTATACTGAATTATACGTCCTCGCTATCAAAAAGGATGAAAAAAAAACTACCCGAAAATCTGTTACGGTCGCTGAAGAGTTATAACTGTATTAATCCGATATTTCTGGTTCACTCTGAAAAAGAGCATCATATATGAAAAGCTACTTTAATAAATGTCGCCTTGTTTCCAGATGAACAGAGTCAACTTGCTTGAAACATTGTAAATTTTAACTGTTTTCTTTTTCAAGTCAACAAAAATTTCGTAAAAATTCTATTAAGACTGAAACACAATGGCACAATTAAAAAAAACATTTTGAGTGGCCCTCGAAGAATGAAGAAACAATTCTTCAAAAAGCAACGTAAGATTAAAACTATTCAAATACGTAATTTTAATTGCAACATTCTATTGAATTATGCAAAGAAAAAGTAATAAATTTTGTCTTTCCCTTTTGCAGAGAACAACATATTTTTCAGAACGAGAGAACATGGGAATCTTGTGAGTACATCGATCATGTATTCACTCAACAAGTATTCTTGTGAGTGTAGCATGTTTCCGTTAGTACTCGGGAACAATTATATATAATTTATCAACAAACTCTGTTGAAATATAAGCTCTCTAAAGTAAAAAGAACTAATTAATTCCGCAAAAAGTTTATTTTGTTAACATACACCCCCACCCACCCTACCCGCACGCACGCACACACACACACACACACGCACACACACACACATATATATATATATATGTGTGTGTGTGTGCGTGTGTATGCATTTAAGGAGGACAAAGTACATTCATAGTTTTGGCCTCAATGAAAGGGTACTTAAAATATAGTGTACTATTTTTGTGCATCATAAGACACCTTTATCTTAGTTCATCTTTACCGCTGTATAACGCAACCGAAATTGCGTGGGCTTTTGCAATTGACAGGCTGTAATGACCTTTTTTCTTGCATGAAATTCATGTTTCTAATTGCGGTTGAGATTTTTTCCAACGTGGTTGGCCTTCTTTGTACCAATTACATCTAACAGGAATGCCCACCTGCATCCTACAAAGCACTTTAAAGTGTATGAAAGTTAATGTGGCGCAATTTTAAATGCCTTGTTTACCTTTATCTTTTTGTTATATGGAGATCTTAAGCTCAAATTCTTGTGGTGGTGCCATTATTTATCTAATGTGTTAAAATTTTTTGTTACTGGTATTTCATTCAGCTCTAAAAACAGTTTCACTGGCCTGACAATGTTTCAGTTAAAAATACACCGGAATAGAAAAAAAACAAAAACAAAGAGGCAGTGGAAAGCCATTTATATACTTTTCTTAGGTGTACAGAAATTTTCAAGTAAAAATAAATAAATTGAGTTAAACGTTACTGATTTTACCCTAAATTTCATGTATCTTGGATAAAGAAAGACTTTTCCCCGAATTAGCCATTTTGTTTAGAGCAAATTGTGTACCTTTTTAAATTATAAGGAATATTGCATACACTGATGATGGTACATTTGAAGAGTATATCGAAGCAACTACCGACGTCATCGTTGGTAATTACAGACGAAGCAATTGAAAGACCAAAGAATCAGTGAGCAATAATGAAGAGGAAGAAGAAAGCATTCAAGCTCTGAAAGACGCAACCTAGATTTAAATATTCCCATGCCACCTTTAATGCAGTGAAAACTTAATTAAATTAAGATAATACGGATGAGAATATTAAAAACTTGAAACTATTAAATGCTCATAGTCCACTTAAGAAAACTTCAACAAACCAAGATGACAAACTATTTAAAAAAAAGGATTAAAAATAAAACTTTTTAAATGCTACTTTAATGAAGTTATTAAATATAATCAAGACATTTTTTAATGTACACTCATGGACAAAAAAATTAGAGCACCAAGAAGGAGTCGTCAAAATGAAACGAAATTTTACATACGTAATGACTACTTTGATATAAGTAAATGATAAGAAAATCAAAGAAAAAGGATAATTTATTTCAGAGAAAAAGGCAAAAGAACGGAGGAGTTAATACTCCGTTGGACCCCCTCTATCGCGAATGCACGATGCGATACGATCGGGCATTGAGTCATACAAGTTCTGTATGATGTCTTGAGACATTTCCTTCCATATTTGCTATAACTTTGCCTCTAGTTCGTTCAAACTCGTGGGATGCCCAACTCGTCGTCCCAAATGATCCCAGATATGCTCGATTGGAGACAAATCTGGGGATCGGGCAGGCCAAGGAAGGGTAGTAACAGTGCGGAGACAGTCTTGTGACACCCTTGCCGTATGAGGCCGAGCATTGTCTTGTTGAAAAATGGCTCCTGGGAGCCGTTGCATGAGTGGCAACACATGTGGTTGCAGGATTTCATGAACATACCACTGGGCTGTCATGGTGCCACGGAACAATACTAGGGGTGACCGTGTATTGTAGGCAAATGGCACCCCATACCATCACACCAGCTGTGGGAGCGATGTGTCGCTGTACAGCAAAGGCAGGATTGAAGCGTTCACCACGGGCTCTCTACACACGAACACGATTGTCATCACTGCCGAGATTGAATCTGGATTCGTCGCTAAAGACGACCTGGTTCCATTCCGCTGCAGTCCAGTTTCCTCGTGCGCGGCAAAACTCCAAACGGAGGCGTCGATGGGTGGGCGTCAAGGGCAGCACACGTAATGGGCACCGCGATACCAACTGTCCTTCAGCCAGGCGCCTTCGTATGGTTCGAGAAGACACAGAGGTCCCTAGTGAAGGTGCTACCTGTGCCTGGATGGCGGCCGATGAAGCAGTTGGCTGTACGCGTGCATTTCTTACGATGTGGCGGTCTTCTCGACGACTGGTCTGTCGAGGGCGTCCTGAGCCTGGTCTTCGTGTACATGACATCTCTCGGGTCTACTGGTCCCAACACCTCCTCACAACACAATCAGAGCGCCTAATTGACGAGCTACTCGCCTAGCTGACCACCCAGCTTCCATCATCCCGACGATTCTCCCCCTCTCAAACTGCGACAACTGCTTATATTGTCTTCGAACACGGCGTAATGGCATGTCTATCTCAGGTCTTCCTTTGTAAATGATTCAGCACACTCAAACAAGCTTTGGTTACCTGTTTTATACTCCACAGAGTACGATGTTCAACGCCCTCTACCGGCTATACGTAATGCGCAATCACGCTGCATTTCTAATAATTTGCATATCTCCCCGACATGTACCTTCATTGCAAAATTCGTTACGATCCCGCAATTATTTCTTGGTGCGCTAATTTTTTTGTCCATGAGTGTATATAAATTTAAAAATTGTTTTGTTCTAAATTTTAAAGGGACGTTAATTTAAGTAATTTAAGCCCTGAAAATCATCCATTTTTTAAAAATTAAGGGAGGTAAAATTGAATATGCTAGATCAGTGGAAAGTATCATTTCCATTTGTTTATTTCCACCAGCATTTCCAATAATAAATCATTAATTTGACTTTGGTTTCTCAGACATAAATTTCATAAAAACGATATTCATTTAGTGATACGTTCTTTATCTGGTTAAGTCAGTAAAGTATGAAAGACATTCCGTTGTATTTTAAAATTTATATTAAAAATGGCGGGACTAATCACGCATTTTTAGCGAAATTTGCTGAAATAAAATTCACCCTCGTGTACAAAATGCGAACTATGTGACACTTAGAAAATTTTGTGGCATGTTTGTCTGATAAATTTATTTGTACCTAATCAGTTAATTTCTTGAGTGAAATATCATTTTATGTCACTTTAAGTATCTGTCTAAGAGCTTGAATTGCCTATGAAATGTTCATTCTGAGAAATGCAAATTTTTTTCACAATATGCTCCATGGCTTAAAACAATATACCATTAGTCATACTTTAGGAGTTTAATTACCGGTGATATGTAAATATGATGATTTTCCAAAGGTATTCATAGAAAGCCCTATAAATATTTTGCCTTCCTCTGAAAATTGTCAGCATAAAGCATCCTCTTAGATACATAACACTTATTTGTATTTGCTATTTCTATAAACATTTATGTATCATATATTATGTGCATGAACGAGACAGACAGTAATATTTCCTCTCTGATCTGTGACGGAGAATGTGATAAATGAATAAGAAACACAGAAGTATTAAGGGGGATTACAACGATATCGCTGCTGTACTCAACGTTTCTTCTAATGGCTGAATGGAGCATTGTTGTTGAAAAATTGTGACTGAAACGAGCTGCTCACATCGCTGTTTTGATATTCTCTTCTAGATGGCAGCACCATCACTTACGTAAAAGCCTTCATGCATCTCCACCAGCTTTGCAGACAGTATTTCAAATATTTTCGAACCTACTTTTAAGTTTGATTATCGTTTACAGATTGGCATATCGTTGGTAATATGGATATCACAGGATGAATAAGAAATGCGATTTGATAAATACTAGCTTTTATAAATATTTGGCTTGTTAAGTATTAAAATTAGTAACAATTTTTCCCTCCCTTTATTATGCTGAAATAAAATGAAAGCAGAAAGTTAAAATCTCATCAATTCTCAAAATTTTCAGTGTAGTGAATGATGCATAAAGACAATTTGGATTTTTATATATTTTATGTGAAACGTGCTTAAAAAAAAATCACTCATTTTGTTAGCTTTAGACGACAATGAATTTTGCCCTTTTTCTCATCCCAGTCTTCCATAGATAAATACATATACTTATTACAGTGGTTCTGAGACATATGTACCCGTCTAGAGTTAAAAAGCTCCCATCTTCTCCTTCAAGTAAACTGCCATCGAGGGCCAATTTTTGAAAGTATTTCATTTTCCGTCACATGCTTGGTAAACCAACCCTTTCCAATTTCCGAAATCTAATGTCCATCTTGAGAAGTTGCCATTTTGTGTATTTAGTGTGGGGTTCTCTTTTAGTAAATGAATTATTTTATAGAACCAGATATGCGAGGAGATTGATTACGAGAAGATAGAGTCATTCGATCATCGTGCACTGCATCGCTCTGTAAATCCTACGTAATTTAATAGAAGAAATAAACTATCGCAATTTTATAAAAGATCACGAATGTGCCACAAAATGTCACGAGGTACAAAATAGTATTTAGGATTAAAAAAGGCTGAATATTAAAGGATTTATATTTCTTTTTGTTTCAGTTATTGAGATGAAAGGGGGCCTGGAAACAACAGAAAAAAAAATTAAATTTCCTTTTGGTACGGTTGGGTTACTTGTTATTAGAGTGATTTATTGAGAGCTGGTATCAAATATAAATCCCATGCATAAAAAAAGAGGGGTATATGAATTCCTACCGGCCTTTTGTTAGCTTTAATATTCATTGCATCGTCTATCGGTGGCACGTGATTTGAAGGATGCTATCTAAGAGCTGACGAGTCGTAAAAGTTCCGCAAGGTCAGGGTAATCAAAGCATCTGATCTTTCATTGGAATGCTTCGCATCTTCAAAGGACATGGAGAAGTCAAATTTGTCCTTGCTTGACATCTTTATGGTATGTCAACTTTTGCAAAGCGTCCGGGTAATGGGAGAATGGAATAGAAATTGCCACGCACTTCCTAGTATATCTTCGAATCCCAGGGCATTTGTCTTCCTAAGACATATTATCTTGATAAGAAAATATCTTCATTTTATCTGTGCGAGGTCACCACGTGCGTTAACAATTTAGAAATGTGCATGACAACAATATGATGTTATTGACGATGTTTTAGACACAGGTGTGGTCAGGGTGTTGGTATGTCGGAGAGGATTGAACTGCATACATACTAAAACTACTGCCAATTACAGAACTTCTATTGCTTAACCGTAGATACATATAAACAGTTTGGAGCAGCTGAGCCCCCAACCACCACCCTATTTGCACTGCTGGTTCTTGAAAAGAAAAGTTTCATAATTTTCTCTCTGCGAAATCTTAAAAATATTGATACGTGGTCTCGAATCTAATACCCTAACCGAATTAAAACTTCTTGAAGATTTTCCGTTTTATGTAAAAAATGCTGCTTATGTCACTGATGTCAGAGGAAAACTCTTTAGAAATAAGATAAGGTCTAATCTTCTTTTGTTGAATACAAGAATTTTATCAAGTGAATTATTCCAGGAGAGAGAGAGCAATACTCAGTTTTTGGATACCACCTCTCACATTTCCTCTGATCTTTGAGGCCAGCGACAGAGGATGCTGTCCTTACATTTTTTCCCCTCTTTCTTTACCTGATATTTTTTCAGTGATGCTGTATTTTGTTTCTATGATAATTTGTTAATATTTTGAACAGAGAAGCTAGTTACATAAAATGTTTAAAATTATAAAACCTATCCAAATAGAGAGAGGAGAGGAGTCAATATGCTGATGCTTCGGGAGAATTGAAGAAAGAACTTTCTCTTAGCAAAAATGAAAACGGCAATGTTGAAAGGTCGACATCAGTGTCATGTGCTTCCTATCCTAATACTTAAATATAAAACATAAATTTTAGGACTTTTTTTACAGACTTTAAAATAAAATCTGAAAAAAAAGCGGAATAGGTAGCTTAGATAACTATACTGAACCCCTGATTTTTCACATGCTTACATACATATATAAATAAATAAATATATATATATATATATTGTTACGAATTCCCAGTTGGGGTTCGGCGATTGAATGAACTTTGAATATGTCAGAATAAGAACAAAGATTTATTTACAGGAAGTCAAAATACTACAGCTTATAGATCGTCAGAAACTGACTACAGGGCCTCAAACACAATCTCTAGATCACAGATGTACGGAAAAACTCACCACAAAAGACGCGGACTGGGGTCGCACTTATCGCGGCATAAATCTCAGCAATTCTCCGAAGAAAATCTCCCAATTAACAGCGGCGCTTTTGACAAGCTCCAACCACAACTCAGAACTGAAATCTGAACTCTGAATCGGGGCTGTATTTATAGCTTCTCGAGAGTGGAGATTTCTACAATGTTCCAGAAAATACCAGGCTTGGAAAAGTCCCCTAGTTTGATGCCAAGTCGCCAAATTTGGAGCCCGAATTAGTCGCCAAAAACGTCACCAACGAGCCAATATCTCGCCAATTTGGCGAGATACCATAGACACCCTATGTTAAATGCATGGTATTGCAGAAATTTAGCTAATACGACTATTTACGTGGAACAAACGATAATAATGCATTATTTTACAAGCAGAATAACAATTTTAACGGTAATTTAAGATAAAAACATAACATTAATTTACAAAATTCGTAACAATATACACTAGTTATCAAAAATTAAGGAAAAATCCCAAAAAGAGGGATAACACGTTCAAAACTAGACTAATCTGTTTAAAATTTGAATATGTTGTTAAGTAAAAGGTGCTGAACAATACTTCATTATGCAAAATAGGGACGCTGCAGTCGGAATACGTCATTTGGGCGGAGCATAAGAGTGCATGTCTCAGAGCAAGGCAACAATTGTCGCTGCGAGGCTGAGATTAGACATCTGGCATAGCTAAACTGTAACAATGACCTCCAGGTATCATTTGACAGAAGAACTACGATGGCGAGATGTTGGGAGACTAGAGGCAGGACTAAGTCAGACAGAAGTGACCAGATGGCTAAATGTGAGTCCGTGTGTGGTTCATAGACTTTGGCAACAATTTCTAACCATGGATTCGGCAATCCAGGAGGTTCAGCCAAGGACGGCCATACGCTACGACGAATGCCGATGACCGATATTTGTCATTATACGCACGAAGGAATAGAACCGCAACTCCGTCTGAACTCCGTCTGAACAGATCCCCCCTCGCTGAAAGCTCCGGAAGGTTGATATCAACGTCAACCGTGAGTAGAAAGCTTCACGAAAGTGGTCTTTTTGCGAGGCGAAGAGCCATTTGCATCCCGCTCACGTCACGTCATAGGCGGGAACGTTTGCAGTGGGCACGTCAACATGTCCACTGGACGCGTGATCAATGGAGGACTGTTCTCTTTACGGATGTGTCCAGGTTTAGCCTCCAAAGCGATAGTAGTCGTATTTTGATTTGGAGAGAACCTGGAACTCGTTTTCACCCATCACACATCCGTGAAAGAGATGCATACGGATCAGGCAGTGTCTGTGTTTGGGGTGGTATCTCTTTGAATGGACGCACAGAGCTCCATGTCTTTCCCTGTGGAAATGTGAATGCTCACATCTATAGAGATGACATCCTTGATGCTTATGTGCGCCCTTTTGCCGGGGCAATAGGTGTAGCTTTCGTATAATGTGCTTTCGTGCTACAGGACGATAACGTGAGACCGCACAGGGCTCGCATCGTGGATGCTTATCTTGAGCAGGAAACAATTCAGCGCATGGAGTGGCCAGCTCGATCACCGGACCTGAATCCTATCGAGCATGTTTGGGACACTTTAGGACGACGTATAGCCGTTCTCAATCCTCCTCATAGGACCCTAGGCACGCTTTCAACTGCTTTGCAAGAGCAATGGCTCTCACTTCTTACCGAACTCATAGACCGCATAATTGGCAGCATGACACATCGCTATATGTGCTGTATTAAAGGTACTTTTCCTATACCAAACTGACATCCGATTTGTTCATTGTATACATATGCTAGATCCGATTTGTTCATTGTATACATATGCTAGTTTCTATAACACCATAATTGTCTGGCGATTTCTTTTTATGCTATTTTATACCTACCTATGTGTTGTATAATGTGTCTAAGTTTCATTAAATTCTACGCGTAACTTTTTGAGTAATCGCTATTTTTGTGACTTTTTCTTAATTTTTGATAACCAGTGTATATATACAGGGTCATCGAAAAAGGTGTCCGTGATTGCGACGGGAAATAAAGAACCATATGATAGAATTCCTGGTATATATTTTTTCACCAATAGATACAGAAACAAAGTTTTCGACATTACCTAGTAGGTTTCGATATAAGCACCCCTCGTCACTTGGCACACATCTAGGCGATAGTCGGTCTCCATCCAGGTACGCTGGATCACAACAGGAGTCCCCGTTGCTATTGCAGCAGTGATTCTGTCCGATAAATGGTTTAAGTCCCTGATCGTCTCAGTGTATACGATGTTTTTAAGGTATCCCCATAGAAAAAAGTCTAGAGGGGTTAAATCGGGGCTTCTTGGTGGCCCCGATATTAGACCGTCCCTTCCATTCCAACGTCCAGGGAATCTATTATTAAGAGCCTCTCGGACATAGATACTGTACTTAACATATCCCCGGCAAAATACACTCGCTTACGATGATATACTGTAGTTCTTTAATTTCTTGTTTCAACTGAATTTTGTAGGCATACAATCATAAAAAATTATGGAGCACATTCTGAATGGTTGTCTTCGGAATTCCAGACTTTTCAGTCTACGCAAGCACGATTATCGTAAACGTTCCACATTCTCTTCCGATGTCCGTGGCCGGCCAGGGGACTTCTTAATGTCAACGCTGCCAGTTTCTTTAAACCGCTTAAACCAAAGAATAATGGTTTTGCCCACAGGTGCATCTTGCCCGTACGTACCCCGGAAATGCCGCTTCATTGTACCAATTGATTTAAATTCAGCGTACCACAACACACACTGAGCTTTTTGCCTCACATTCGTCATTACTGCAGTCTCTACTGGTACGCTGGACGAAGCGCGACGTCACAGCGTCGGCTCATGCCCACAGCGCAGTCACAGTCACCATGATGACGAATAATAAAACTCTCAGAGTTAACATACCATCTGCTGCTACGAAAAATCCGATCGGTCGATTGTTGTTCCCGGTGCGCACAATTGAAATCAAGGACACCTTTTTCTATGACCATATATATATATATATATATATATATATATATATATATATATATCTATGTATGTAACATGATGGGGCCCCAACACGAGAAGACCGAACAGATTATGGACCCACCATGTCACAAGGAAGACTTAAAAGAATTATAGTATCCAATGGCCGGGAGCTCAGAAGACGATCATCACGTTAAATCAAGTATTTTACTAAGCAAACTGACACATCTTCTCGAGGCAACGGAAAATGACAAAAGCTCTCCGAGTTCTGACCGCAGGGTCTTTTATAAACTTTTGAGGTGGCTCGCCATGTGATCATGAAGAAGGTTAATAATTGGTTATCCGTGACTCTGATGCGGAGGTCACATGATACCTTACGTAAAGATGCGCTAAAAATTGGACTTTTTGAGGGGACGCTAAGCAGCTGCTTTGTTCTTTATATCAGAATCTGTTCTTTATAGCTCAAATGCCCAAGGAAATTTAGAATAAACTATATATATATATATATATATATATATATATATATATATATATATATATATATATATATATATATATATATATAGTGTATTTATTTAAATATAACAGATTAGATGTATTATTAGACGTATTATATAACAGATTAGATGTACATTCATAGAATTTTAATAATCTATATTTCCTCTACTATTATGAATATATTAATAAAGCAGAAAAAATCACACAAATACGGAAAATGAGAATGAATATGTTAGTGGACAGAACACGACAACCGTAAAGTCAATTCAGAAATAACTTCACCGAAGACGAAGCTATCGGTTGATGCACGAGGATCTTTATTTAAAATTACCCCTGCTTATGCACAGATTGTCCTCATGTCTTCCTACTTGATTTAATTCAAATTTCCCTTTGTTCTTTCCGACTTTGGGAGGAATGGTATCCAAAAAACGAAAGTTCGTCGGATATCTCTAAAATTTCAGCTTGTAGTATACTGACCTTGATGTCCGTAAACCTGGGTTCGGCTTGTTGTTCATGCAGACAGTTATTGCATCTGCCTTTGGCCTTTAAAAAGAACGGTTAAATAACGTTAGGTAACATATAATCAGATATTCGAGAAAAAACACAGCATCATTGAAAAAATATCAATTAATTGTAAGGCAAGCATTCTCTGTCGTTAGCCTAAAAGATGAGAGAGGGCGTGGGAAAGTAATGTGAGGGATGACATACTAAAGTCCTTCGTTTTTGGAATAATTCACTTGATAAAATACCGATCTCGAGGTTTTGAGACCCAGGTTCGAAACTTAGATTTAGCAGATAGCCATTTCAAAGTGAAAGGTCACTAATCCTGTGCTTAAAAGAAAAATATTCAAATAATCATTACATATAAGGGTTAACAAACTTTCAAATACCAGTGTCACTTTATGCACCAGTTCGCTGTTGTAGTAGAGAGATTTAGGAAGACTTACCAATAGCAGAAATTGATAACTTTTTTTGCATAAACTATGCGCTTTAAGTTATGAATTATAATCACACTGTGTCCTATCCTATAAATATTGGACATGATAATAGAGATTTATTATTCCACTAGATTTCAGTTATATGCTATTTTTTGTTTTATTAGTACAAAACACCTTTCTGAATTTATAACAGTATTTCTTCAAAATTTCAAAGTCCTTTAATTTAACCATTAATTTTGAATCATTTCACTACAATTTTTTATGCTTAATTTGAAAAATAAATTCGCATTTCATTATCTTTCCTCTATAATAATTAAATTTCTTTTCCGCATTCCACATTTCAACATTTCTTATTAATTGCAAATATGTTATAATAATATCATTGAAATGAGGAATATCTCTTGAGATCTAAAGTTAATGTAGTATTTTTACAACTATATCCTTAGAAACGAAACGTCTCTAAGCACATTTGTCGGTTTTTATCTATGCTCTGCCAGCATACTCACGGTACACAGGAGTTATTTCAAAACAGGTGGAAGGCATGAAGATATTCAGTATTTAATATGCATTGTATATTGACTACTGGGAAATCAGTAGTTGATTTAACGAAATATTGCATATACTTAGAAATACACTGCTGGCCACCCAAATTGCAACACCAAGAAAGACAAGAGATATCACAACAAAATTTATTTTGTAGATAACATGTTGACCAAGTATCAAATGATTAAATTTATAGACTTCTGTGAAGTGTGGTTCCTGCCAAAATCAGTAGCCAGAGTAGCCGCCATTGTTGGAGATCACCGCTGCCACACGCCTCGGCATTGATTCAAAGAGACTTTGGATGAGTTCTTGGGGTACAGCAGACCAAGCAGCTTCCACACGTTGCCAAAGTTGATCTGCTGTGGCAGCTGGGGATGGAATCTGGGTCAATCGTAGAGCAACCATGGACCACATGTTTTCTATCGGCGAAAGATCCAGAGAGCGAGGCGGCCAGGAAAGCAATTCAATCTGGCGATTGACGAAGAACCGTTGGACAATGCGTGCCACGTGTGGTCGCGCATTATCCTGTTGAAATGTGGGTGTGGGCAAGCCCTGAAGGTAAGGAAAGACAACTGGCTCCAACACCTCGGAGATGTAGCGCTGGCTGTTTAAAGTACCGGCAATGCGTACTAGAGGTGTGCGAGAGTGATATCCAATACTGCCCCATACCATAATACCCGGTGCAGGACCAGTGTGGCGGTGCATAACGCAGCTGTTCAGCATCCTCTCTTCACGGTGTCTCCAGACTTGAATGCGACCATCGTGGTGTTGCAGACAGAAGCGTGACTCGTCAGTAAAGACAATTTCATTCCATTCTGCCGTCCACATCCTTCTGTCATCGCACCATTGGCGGCGGAGACGTCTGTGGTTCTGCGTCAAGGGTAGACAAAGCAATGGACGTCTTGCGGACAGACCACTCTGCTGTAGACGGCGTCGAATGGTACGCGCAGACACTGGATGATGCGTTACAGACTGCATGTGCTGTACTATGGTTCGTGATGTGACTGAGCGATCCGTCACTGTCATGCGCACAATTTGCCTGTCATCACGTGAAGTGGTGCGCTGAGGTGGATGCGATCGAACACGCCGGTCCGTCGTACCCTCCTGCATCCAACGATCACATATCCGCATTACAGTTGTTTGGTTTCGTCCAACACGACTACCGATTTCCCTGAAAGATAATCCACAATCTCTGTAGGCCACTATCCTTCCTCTATCGAACTCAGATACTTGATCAAAAGATGATCGCTGTTTTCAACGAGGCATAATTGATCGTTTTTTTTGAAAAAACCACAAGAAAAACACAATTGCCGAACTTGAAATCGTCGAAATCTCCAAGCCTTAAATAGCGCTTTGAAGTGGCGCCACAGGCGCGCGTGATGTGCGTCTGCGCTGAAATTCTAATCATTTGCATATCTCACCTCCGCTAATGCATGTTGTAAATTTCATGTTATTTGCATGTTTCCTTCAGGGTGTTGCATTTACAGTGGCCAGTAGTGTATATATTATATACATAAGTATGTGTGCAAGTACTAATTGTTGTATTCATTGTTTCTTCTTTTCTCTTATTGTGTATCGTAAATGGGAAAATCCCTTTATTTTTTCCTTATTTGTGACTTTGAGACGTATGTATGAGATTTTTGTTTTGTTTCTTATATCTTATATTCATTACACGACTTATTTAAAGATAGCAAGGGAAGCTAGAAAAACCAAAACAAAACATTGTGATTCATGACACATTTACAGATAACGAACTTCACAGATGTATGTATTTTCGTTTCTCTCTTAATTCCATACACTGACAGAAAAAACGTTCTAGACGGCATTTGTCTGAAAAATTGTTCGACTGTACTTAAATTTTGCGAGAGAAGAATATGAAAGTGATAGCCACAAAGCGGTGAAGAAATGAATGTTCATGAATGCTGTTTTATTTATGGAGACTATTAAAAATTGTTTATGGCCTTTCATGGAGAAGGAGATAAGAAGCTTCTAGAACAGGTGCATAGGTCCTTAGTTTTGAACTGGATAACTTAGATCCCTTATAACCTCGAACAGAAAGAGGTGAATTTTTTTTTTTTGTATCCGGTCCACTTAATTATGGACATTTTACGTTTTCGTCTCTGCAGTTGGCCCCCACGTAATTTCAAGTAGAATATTCTGTAACGTAACACAGAACACTAGATACGAAGAGTGAAAAAAAAATTACCTTAGCATGAATACTGAAGAAAACTTTTTATTTTGGGAAGTGTGATATGGAGGTAGTGCTTTGGAAATTACCTAAATAATAAAAATTTTCTAGAACTAGAAATTTTTCGTAGAGAGAATGGGAGAAAACTTCATTTGACAGGTATAGTCAACACACTTACTCGCACGCATATTTTATTGTTATTATTTTGTTTCTACGCATTTCATGATAAACAGAGGTCCGGATATCCTGATAAATATATCTGAAACGGAATTGCGCTATAGACATAAAATGCATTAATCGTCATCCATATATACAACTTAATACGAAGCTTAAAATATTTTCTTGTGGTCAGGCCTTTTTTTTTGTTGTGAGTCTTTATGTTTCGAGGACGTGTACATCTCTTTATAGATGTTTGCAAAGATGATAAGCTATTCAACTTAACTACATTTTGAGAGAGAGCATAAAAACTAGTCACGGTCCACATCTTTAGGGTATTTTCTTAAACACTGGCTCTTCAATTTTTCACCTTGGGTGGTTCAGTAAGGCCGATCATAGCATGTATCCCCTGTATAATAGTTTGGCAAATCTGTGCTCGATTCCCGAGATAGCATACTTATTTTTTAAATAAAAGAAATAAGGTGGTGAGAATGCGTTACATATTTTTTTAAAATTTAACATGTTTAAATTATGGCTACAAGAAAGGTATTCGTGCTCCTTTCTATTGTATGAATATAACAGGCCTTGACTACCGGAAGATGACCGAATGGCTAGGGCGCTGGCATTCGATACCACAGTCTACGTGTTCGAGTCCCACTGTTGGCATGGTCGTTTGTATCCGTTCGGAGTCCGCTTTTAGCAGTAGGTTCCGATCTAATTAACCACCGTATAACCAAGCAATGACTGTAGCACTCCAAACCCAAATAAAACCTAGTCATCGACAAATTAGGCCTATCATTGGAATTAATTATCCGTATTAACAACTGAAGAGACGTCAAACCAAGATACCAAACTCTTTACCAGTGTATCACGAAGGTAAAACATTTCAAATCAAACCAAAATTACCTGTATGAT
This sequence comes from Dolomedes plantarius, assembly GCA_907164885.2. Lineage (NCBI taxonomy): Eukaryota > Metazoa > Arthropoda > Arachnida > Araneae > Dolomedidae > Dolomedes > Dolomedes plantarius. Next base: position 172,752,616 of record OU015494.1, read on the forward strand.
TGGTGATGAGTGGCTATAAACATAGCTTCCGCGATCCCCGGATTTCCTGTGGACCTGGAGCTGCCTGCTGGGCTAGTGCGAGTAGGGTCAACCCCCTATATCGGATAAAGGGGGTGTTGGTAGGGTGCTCGTCAGCTGCGGCCTATCCTCGGAATATCCCCTGGAAAACTTCGCTGCTATGTCGGCGCATTCGAGAGCTCAGAATCAATGGATTGCAAAAGATTTTTCACAACTGTGGCAGCTCTGATAATTACAATTATTATTGTTACTTTTATTCAAGAAAAAAAAATGCATTTTAGTCTGCAGATTGGAGCTTTGTTTTGACTGGGAAGAGTTATTAATTCAATTTTAAATGTAAATTCAATGCTTATTCTTGTTTTGGTTTGCCCAGTGAAAATTTCCTTTGACTAACTAAATTAAAAAGTTTTACTCTTAAAAATCTTAGCAGTTTTAAAAACAATTGTAAAATATAATTTAGCTTCAATAGAACCTTTCCTTCCTTAATGATGGAAAGTCTTTAAGTACATTTATCGGTCTTTACATTCCGGTAAAAGTCAGCCTTTTTTCTCTGAATCAGTGGTACCACAAGTGGGGTTCGAGATCCCCTTAGGAATATTATTTGAGAGGATAATTTTAAAGGACCTCGGCTAATAAGGTCTTTCTTCAAGCATTTTCAGTTAAAGTTTTCTCTCTGATTTTCAGCTATAAAAAATAATTATCCAGAATTGCCGGAAAAATATCTTGCAGTATTTAATTCTAATTTTGCACAATATAGCTCCGGGAACTATTTAAACGTTGCAGAGTGTGTGTATATATGTATGTCGTAGGCGCATTGACAAATCTGGCTTATTACAAAGAGCTCATTTTGCGATGCGCCATGCTAATTGGAAAATGATCGACAACTTTCTAATAAGCCTGGTATTTTTTAGGCTTATTGTAATGAGCCCATATACCTTTAGGATAGTTAGAAAGTTCGTAATAGTTTGCTGAAACAGCCTGGTTTCATCCAGGCTAATTGCAGTAAGACCAAAGTAGTAAAGGCTTATTAAAAATGACAGATAAAGAGATTGTTACTTAAGTACTTCCTTTAGTGAACATATGAATTAGTTAAGAGTTACTTAGGTTAAGAAGAGGTAACTTAAAAACTGCACAAAAATTATCATTGTTTCAAAAATTAAAATTATTTTTATTAAACAATTGTACTATTATTATTATAAAATAATTGTAATAAACAAATTATTAAAATGAGAAACTATTAGACTTTGAATTCGTCTTTCTCTCGCATCATGAATTTTAACTTTATTTATTTCCCCATGGTGAACTTTTATGATATTCAATGAACACAGTTGATTTGCCTTCTTACACGCGCACTCTTTTGTTTGACAGTGAGCATTTGCAGCTGCTAAACCCCTGGTCTCCGAATTTCGATTCCTTCGCTACAGCTTCACGAACAGATATATGTTTTTCTGCGACGTCTTCAAGGATTTGTGCGCCAGAAATCTCGTATATATCTAAGAGAATATGCGAGAATGTGCTATTGTAGAACAGCAAAGATAAAAAATTTGCTTATTACGATTGGGATGCATTAATTACTGAAACAAATTAACTACTGAAGATAGTGCTTCCGCCAACACATCTTGTTTTGCAAAAAAAGTGGCCAAGAAAGTTTTCAAAGCTACGGAAACAAATCTCTGAGGCATCCATTTATAGGCTAATTGTTAGACGTATTTTTGCCGAAAAGATATAGCTGCCGAGAGGAGGTTGCAGAATTTTACTTAAAACGTTCAGTTGGATTATAAAATTGGAAGTAATTTAATGGAATTAGTGTTATAAACACATATAATTGTTTTTATTGGGATTAGAATAGTTTAGTACCATAGGCGTTCCAGAATAAATTTTTTTTTGGATATCAAAAGACTTAGCACAATATAGGATAAATTTCCCATAGTCATAGTCTTCCAATTGTAATAAGTATTTTGAAGAAAACCTTCTTTCGTTTTATAAGTTTAAATCTCCAAAAATCTTATAAATAAATGAAAATAACTTATAAATGTAATTTTTTTGTCTCTCTATTAAATAACTGTTCATGTTTTTAGCCCTAGAGAGTATGCTAGACCATCTATCCTAATAATAGCCCAGATCTATCCCTCTATCTGGAACGCTTCCGGAGCGACCGCTTCATAAATATATCAGCCTATGGCATCCATTTTGTTTTATGAGTTACGCTAAAAAAGTTAAAATTAAAGTTAAAAAAGATTATTTGCTATCTAAACCCAAATAATTTATTAGAAACAACGTAATATAGAACAAAGCAACTTTATTTCGATTTTTAGACGGCTATAATAAACGGTTATGACAATTTCAAAACAGCTCAGCAACGTTTAAAACTGTTCTCAGCATAAAATATCCTTTCATTGTAACTCATTTTCGTTGTGATATTCATATTCATTAGAAAATTATCTCTTTTCCGCCCCCTTTCGAGTGATCATAGTGTTTCATTTAAATTGATAAGAAGTATTCATTTTATATACTCAGAACTTGAAAATGTAAACACGAGTGAGTCATTCATTCACCGTGATACATACATCGTCGTTAATTTAAGAAAAATTGAATCGGAGAATCTTTTTCACAGTAAAAAAGTTTTTCATTATATTATTTTTATTATATATATTTATATTTTTGCCATATAATATATACAAGGTGCGCCCATAAAGCAACCGGACAATTTTTTATATATAAGAAAAATATTACTCCCCTTCAAATAAATTTATCTTCTTCAAAATAATCGCCAAAGGAGTCTATACAAATTTTCCAACGTTTCTTCAAGTCACCGAAACACTGTTTATAGGCGTTGGAACTAACCGTTCGCAAAATACGCGTAACATTTGATTTAATATCCGAGACGTTTTCAAGTCTCTGTCCTTTCATGGTCATCTTAAGCTTCGGGAAAAGGAAAAAAGTCAGCTTACGATAAGTCGGGAGAATATGGTGGGTGATTTATCACTGTAATTTAATGCTTATCAATATATTGTTGTACAGAAATTGCTGCATGGGGCCTAGCATTATCGTGTTAAAGAAACCATTGCCCAGAATCAAAACAGTTCCTTCCTAACTCCCCTTATCCTGTTTCTTAATCGAAAAAGCACCTCTTTGTAAAAACACTGATTAATTGTTTTATTTTCAGGAACAAATTCGTGGTGAATAAGTCCTTTGTAATCAAAAAATGCAAAATCCATGAAAGGACAGAGATGTGAAAACGTCTCGGATATTACGCGTATTTTGCGAACGGTTAGTTCCAACGCCTATAAACAGTGTTTCGATGACTTGAAGAAACGCTGAAAAAAATTGTATAGACTCCTTTGGCGATTATTTTGAAGGAGATAAATTTATTCGAAAGTGAGCAATATTTGTGTTATTTAAAAAAAAATTGTACGGTTACTTTATGGGCGCACCTTGTATTTTAACCAGATATTACAATAATGTCAAATTTAGTATTTTCGGAAAGTTGCAAACTTGACGCATGCGTCACTAAGCATGCGTAGACTGTTCAAAACTGTCTACTTTCAAAGCGTGCTTTTCAAAGCAAATACCTAACATAACCGCACCATTGTCTGAAATTTTTAAAAGTGTTTAATTGAATATTTCTAAATTGTCAACACACGTGACTTTCATGTGCTCGTATGTGGCTTTCATGTGATTTTACGTAAAGCATTCTATTACGATGATAATGTTTTTAATATATATATATATATATATATATATATATATATATATATATATATATATATATATATATATATATATTATTAGCTGAAAACCCGCACTTCGCTACGGAGTACATTCAAATTAAATACAACGGTCAATGTATGCAATTGATGTAAAAAAAAAATATATATATATATTTATAAAAAAAATCGTAAGGGATATTTTTATAGAAAAAATAATATAGAAGAAAATATTCAAATTAAATCTAATAGAACATACTAAAGAATATAGTAGAGTTAATATAATACAGTTTGAGGAACATATCTTTTACTGCATTTTAATATTTTTTTGGATAATGTCCAATCGTCTGCTGCATTAGCAAGAAAATAAATTTTTTTTTGTCTATTACGTTGTCATGCACGTGACGATAAATTAATTTAAAGTATCAGAAAAATAATTTGATCAGCATTTAATAAATTAAATTCTAAAAATTAATCTTTAAAAACTCACTAAAAATCAGAAAATGGAGGTAAAGATTCGAAAAAGATTTCATTTTAAAGGAATTTTTATGATCTTTCTCGCGATATAAATTTTAGAACCCTAAATTATTATTTTAAATGCAAACTTAAAAAAAGTTACTAAAACAGCTTAAAAATTTAATTTTACAAAATCTAAGAGGAATTTTTCAAAAATCTTTCTTAGTGCACCCCTACACTATAAGAAGAATCGCCATGCAAAATTTCAGCCCTTTAGGTCCAGCGGTTTGGTCTGTGCGTTGTATGTCAGTCAGTCAACCAGTTACGGAACTGTTATATATATATAGATTTATAATAAATACAACGATCAATGTATGAAATTGATGTTAAAAAAACGAAAAAATATATTAATAAAAACATCGCAATGGCTATTTTTATAGACAAAATAATGTAGAAGAAAATATTCAAATTAAATCTAATAGAACATACTAAAGAATATAGTACAGTTAATATAGTACAGTTTGATGAACATTTCTTTTACTGTATTTTAATATTTTTTTGGATAAAGTCCAATCGTCTGCCGCATTAGGAAGAATTTTTTATTTTTTTATTTTCTCTATTTCGTTGTTACGCACGTGCCACAAAATTAGTTTAAAGTATCACAAAAAGAAAAGAAACCACGTGATCAACATTAAATAAATTAAATTCTAAAAATGAATCTTTAAAAATTCACCAAAAATCAGAAAATGGAGGTAAAGATTTGAAAAAGTTTCCATTTGAAAGGAATTTTTATGATCTTTCTTGTGATATAAATTTTATAACCCTTGGATTATTATTTTAAATGCAAACTTTAAAGAATGATACAAAAACAGCTTAAACATTTAACTTAAAAATCTAAGAAGAATTTTACAAAAATCTTTCTTAGTGCACCCCTACACTATAAGCAGAATCGCCATGCAAATTTCAGCCCTTTGGGTCTAGCGGTTGGGTCTGTGCATTATATGTCAGTCAGTCAGTCAGTCAGTTACGGAGCTGTTTTATATATATACAGTGGCTCCCAAAAGTGTTCGTACACTTATGATTTTCAATGAAATAGGGATCTATCCATTAATTAAAATGAATATTTGAGAATGGGTATTTAATAATAAGATTTATAACCTATTCTTAACAAAATTTCATGAAATATTTTAAAAACATAGTAAAACTTTATTTTTAAGCAATTAATAATCAAAATGTAAAAAAAATTATCTCACAAAAGTCATCGTACACTTGTAAAAAATCTCTACGTGTTAGTAAATATTCTAATTTTTCGTTAAATTAATATTTAGTAGGATATCCTTTAGCATCCACAACAGCTTTTAAACGTCTGGGAATAGATTGCACTAGTTCTTTTGTAATTTCTGCATCAATGTTCATCCATTCTTCCATCATAATTGTTTTTAGTTCGCTTTTCGTGTGAATGTCGTGTTTCCGTACTCGAACTTCCAGTTCTTTCCAAATTGGGTTTAAAGCCGGCGATTGAGTGGGTGTTTTCAAAACTTGTGGACAATTATAGAGACACCAGAGGCGAACGTTGACAGCCGTGTACTTAGGATCGTTATCTTGATAAAAAACAAAGTTGTTTCCAGTACCCAAATTTTGGGCTGATAATTTTAAATTGTCTCTTAAAATATTTATATAAACAGCATGATTCATTATGCCATCAATAAATAACAAATTACCTAGTCATCATGCTGACATGCACCCCCACACAAGGACACCTCCACCGCCATGCTTAACTGTTCCTACTAAGTTCTTGGGATTAAGTTCCTCATTTTTTCTTCTCCATACAATTATACGCCCATCGGAACCAAAACTGTTAAACTTGCTTTCATCGGCAAATAAGACATTATTAAATACGTTTGGGGCTGGCTTATTTATCATTGATAGTGTGAAGGAAAGCCTAAGCTTTCTGTTTTTCTCCCTCACAAAAAATTTTCTACGGGCAGAACACCCATTTAATCCAGGTGGTCTGAGAACTCGTCGAACAGTTTCAGGTGAAATTGAAGTAGAAAATGTTTCATTAAATTCTGCAGAAACTTTTACAGCACTCAAACGTGGATTTTTCACAAATTTTCTAATTATGAATCTCTGATAACGTTTTGTTAACTTCGCCGGACGACCTTTTCTTACCTTGTTTTCGATCCGATTTTCTTCTTTAAAGCGTTTTATCACATACTGCTCAGTAGAATGGGATAAATTAAGTAATTTAGCAATATTCCTAACTGATTTACCACTACTATGATGAAAAATAATCAATTTTCGAATGTTGTTTGTTGTTTCTTTACGACTACTAGCCATTTATATAATAAATAGAATATTACGGAGTAGGCAAGCAAAAATTAAAGTCAAACGATATTTTAAATGCCACCACAATTCAAAAATAAAAATAAGCGCCAGACGATAATTTTAATTATGAATTTATCCGAAAATATCTCAATGTACGATGACTTTTGTGAGATAAAGTTTTTGTTACTTTTTGATTACTGGTTTCTTAACAATAAAGTTTTACTATGTTTTCAAAATATTTCATGTAGTTTTGTTAAGAATTGATTATAGATCTTATTATTAAATACCCATTCTGAAATCTTCATTTTAATTAATGGATAGACCCCTATTTCATTGAAAATCGTAAATGTACGAACACTTTTGGGAGCCACTGTATATAAGATTATACTTTCCTCTCGAACAAAATAGGTATATAAATTTTTTTTTAACTCGCAACATCTTTAAATGAAAAATACCGAACACCTCAATGGTTTATATTTGGCGCGTGTTCATTTATGAATTAAAATTATGAAACGACTAAGTTAAATTTTTTGTATTAATTATTGAGCGTTGCTGGAAAATTTACTTAGAGCGCAATGTAATACATATAAAATGAATGTTGACGAAAGTCCAATGGTCAATGGCGTCATAAGGCCAATGAACGAAAATGTAGAGGGCTTTCAAGACAAAGTCAGGAATCACTAAACCGAATACGTGTAGCAGACTGTTAACAGACAGAATTTAATATTTCATAATTAATACATGTAACAGAATTAAGTAAAGTGATGCTATTATGTGGAGTTCAGATTTTATTTAAATTTAAAAAAATTGCATCTTAAATGGATCATAATAGTGCTGATATTGCATAATTTTAAATAATTAAAAATGTGTATAATTTAAATGAAAGAAAGTAGTGAAGCTATGGAGTATACCAATAATATTGACTTTGCAGATGTAAATTGATAAAAATTAAAATTAACACGTCATTTTTGACGGACTAACCACTAGTTTCAGGAAGAGTAGTGGTAACTACAGTACATGGGCCGGGCCCTCCGCTGTAGGATGATATAGCAATGCATAAAACTTCAGTGATCAATAAATAACGAAAGTAGGAAGGAAAATAGAAAGTGGAGAAAGTACTATAAAAAGCTTCGATAGTACAAGTAAAGCTAAAACATGGGGGAAAAAAGAGACTGAGGGAACAAAGAACAGGACAAACAATTAACAGTTACGAGCAAGAATGGCACAGGGCCGTTTCTTGTTAGCTGGGTCAGCAGGGTCGTAATCGGCAAGATTTTTAATAAGATCATTTGGTAAATCTTTATGGAAGTTAATAGCAAGATTTTTTTGAATAGTGGGGTGACTTATCTATATATATAAAACAGTTCCGTAATTGACTCACTGACTGACATACAACGCAAAGACCAAACCGCTGGACCTAAAGGGATGAAATTTTGCATGGCGATTCTTCTTATGGTGTAGGGGTGCACTAAGAAAGATTTTTGAAAAATTCTTCTTAGACTTTTTAAAATTAAATTTTTAAGCTGTTTCAGTAACTTTTTTTAAGTTTGCATTTAAAATAATAATTTAAGGGTTATAAAATTTATATCACGAGAAAGATCATAAAAATTCCTTTAAAATGAAATCTTTTTCGAATCTTTACCTCTATTTTCTGATTTTTGGTGAATTTTTAAAGATTAATTTTTAGAATTTAATTTATTAAATGCCGATCACGTGATTTCTTTTTCTGGTACTTTAAATAAATTTATCGTCACGTGCATAACAACTAAATAGACAAAAAAATATTTTTTTTCTTGCTAATGCGGCAGACGATTGGACATCATTTTGTCTATAAAAATATCCCTTACGATTTTTTATAAATATATATATTTTTTTCTACATCAATTGTATATATTGATCGTCGTATTTATTATAAATATAAATATAAATATATATATATATATATATATATATATATATATATATATATATTTTGGCATTAATTCCATACATTGACCGTTGTATTTAATTTGAATGTACTCCGTAGCGAAGTGCGGGTTTTCAGCTAGTCTCCCTATAAATGTCAACATTACGAAAATACCATGGGGAGTTAGTGATTTGCCGAATAGTCATGTTTTTGCTAGACCATTTGAATGGAAGCATTCGATTTCTCATTGCTCTGTTGTTTTTTTTTTCTGGTGCCCCTTGACAGACAGTATAGTGTCAGTTCAAGTCCATAACGGCTATTAGGCGAAATGGTGCGGCTCCGGTTTTTAATAGCACCATAAGGGTCGGAGTCCGACTTGGCTAAAGGATCGGTCCCGTAATTTTTAACCGAATTCTCTCATTTCTCTAATATATGAGGCGTTGAAAGGCAAAGTGGTTAAGTCACATTTTCAAATTTTTTCATTTGGGGGTAAATATGTAATCTCCATGTTCAATTTATAGTGGAATTGTAAATAGTTATTATTTGCAATATTGTAATAATCGTTATGAATTATAATTTGTTCAATTTATGGTGGAATTTTTTGTAGTTTATGCAGTTAAACTCTTTTGACTTACACCACTTTGCCTTTCACCGCCTCATATAAAAACGATAAACATACTGCTTAGTGCTAACATAAGATTCTGTTTGAATTCTCTAATCTGGGAACTTTATTTTTCGCACTGTGCTCATCAATACGAATGCTTTCCGTTAGTACATTTATAAAGTTACAATTTTCATCAATTTTAAAATTGTTTTGTTCTGTCGCATTATAAATAATTCAATAGGGAATTTAAGAATTGAAACTGAACAACGAGAGCGCATTTTTAGAGATATCAGTAAAAACATTTCAGAAAACTATCTGTTCTGTTTTTCTACAGCGTGTATAAAAATTTCCGACACCAACGCCTTCAAAAGAATGTTTATGAACTTCTAAAGCGACGCAGTTGAGGTTGCGAAGGCTTTGTTGGTATCATCCGTCAAACTCGTTTTTACATCACGAGCAGAAGTTCCGGCATTTGCTTTCAATCTGGCTTCAGCCGCAACTTTCTCCCCGCCAAAAGTTAGAAATATAAACCTAACCCTCCAGATATCTGTCGCAACTTGTCCAGAGTCTCATTCCAAAGTAGGTGAACGGGTTCACATGACCTCTCTCACTCATTAGGATCGAAGTGTTTTAAATGGGAGATTGGACGGTACAACACTCTTAATGAACCTTTTGCTTTTGTATTCTATCGATCAGATTCTAATCGCCGTCTTCAAATCTTTTTCAAATCTACTTAAATAAACTGATAATTAGACCTACTAATAAATCGAGCACTTTTTTTTTATTATATCAAAGTACAGCACACCTTAAACAGAAAGTCTTTTCCTCATTTCTTTGAAACAAGTTTAATTTTTGATTAGAAAAATGTTATGAGAAAAGAATTAAACACGGAATAAATAACATTTAGTATTTGATACGTGTTTAATTTTAAACAAAGAGATGTCACCATAAAATGCTCTTATTTTAAGGATGCATGCATAAATAACTGAATTTTCAGTTCATTAAGAATATATGTGGGATATTAACAAGCGCATACTGAAAAACATATTTTAAGAAACCTACATGATTTGAAATTAAAACAAGAAATATATATCTTAAAGTATATAAAGTAAGATAACTTATGAAGAAGACTTTGACTGCTCTCTCGCTGTAAAACAAAATTGCAATTAAATAAAAGTATTTTTTATTGATGTTTCACACAGCATGGGATGTAAGAAAACTTTAAGAGCAGAACTATTTTTCCCCCCGCCATATAAAAGCTTTGAACTGAAAATCTTTATCATGCATTAAACCGAAAATCAAATACGAAAAGGATGTTCAGTAACAACCACGAATTTAAAATTTAAGAAAAATTTTTCACCTAACAGTTGAAATAAAATAGTCAAGTTTTCAAAGCAAAAATGTGGAAAATTTTGCTTTATTCAAAAATTATGCAACCTAAATTATTTACATTCTTAGTTTATCATCCTCCGAGAGGATCCTAACAGACATATATTCCAAAAACAAGTTTTACGAAATCTGCACATTTTGGAGTTTAAAAGCCAAAAATATTATATTCTGATGAAGATTTGGCCTTCATCGATTAGCTATTTAAAATAAAACACAAACGAAGAGAAAGCAAGTCAGTATTTTCTACGTACAGGTTGAGTATTCCGCATCTGGAAATCCGAAATCCGAAATATCCTTCAGCGCCGATATGATAGCATGAATGAAAAATTCTAAACCTGACCTAATTTATTATAACTGTATTGATGGTATGTTATAAGTCATATTTTTTACTATTCATATGGGAGGAGAAGGATGCTCAACCTACATTAAAACTACACATCTGGCACCGTTTTCATTTAATTCGTGTTCTAAAAAGCTTATTATCAAATATAAAATGTTACTACTTTTCATGAGCTTATAAAAGTTGTCATTGACTTGTGGAAAAAGAAAAGTGATGGATAGATTATCTAAAAAAAGAAGATAAAACGCGCAGAAACTTTTAAATGAATACAATTAAATACATTGGATTATTCCTCACGATAGGTGATGAAAGAGAAAGTTACATTAAATGCATATGACCTCTCTCTCCCTATTCGGCTTTCTATTCAAATATAAACTCAATAATTCCTTTCTTCAAGTTAAGCGGTTTAACCTTTAAGAAGCAAATTAGTACATAATAAATGCTTTGACTTATTATCTTCAAAGCCCCGAAGCATCGCAATGAACATTATTTAAATGCTGAATGAATTTGTTTCATCAAAACGAGCACAGCTGAATCAGTATAACGTCAAGAGAAAAGGACATTACGTAAGAAACGTTAGTTTAATATTTTCTTACTCCTGAAAATAATTTTGAAATATTTGCTTAGTTTCAAGTATTTCTAAATGGCTTCCGATGGAGAATTTGAACTAATTATTAATGTTTAAAAATTATGAAAGTTAAATGATTTTTTAGGCTGTTGGGCCAGAGGATATGTTACTTCTTTTCTAGTATAGTTTTGAAATATATAGTACGACATTAAAGGTAATATGGAAATAACAAAATTCCTTTATACAAGGTGCGCCCATAAAGTAACCGAACAATTTTTTTATAAATAAGAAAAATATAACTCACCTTCAAATTAATTTATCTCCTTCAAAATAATTGCCAAAGGAGTCTATACAATTCTTACAACGTTTCTTCAAGTCATCGAAACACTGTTTATAGGCGTTGGAACTATCCGTTCGCAAAATACGCGTAACATTTGATTTAATATTCAAGACGTTTTCAAATCTCTATCCTTTCATGGCCATCTTAAGCTTCGGAAAAAGGAAAAAACAGCTGGCGATAAGTCGGGAGAATAGGGTGGGTGATTTATCACTGTAATTGAATGCTTAGCAAGATATTGTTGTACAGAAATTGCTGTATGGGGCCTAGCATTATCGAGTAAAAGAAACCATTGCCCAGAATCAAACAGTTCCTTCCTAATTCGCCTTATCCTGTTTCTTGATCGAAAAAAGCACCTCCTTGTAAAAATACTGATTAATTGTTTGATTTTCAGGAACAAATTCGTTGTGAATAAGTCCTTTGTAATAAAAAAGGCAAATTCCATGAAAGGACAGAGATGTGAAAATGTCTCGGATATTAAATCAAATGTTGCGCGTATTTTGGAAATGGATAGTTCCAACGCCTATAAACAGTGTTTCGATGACTTGAAGAAACGTTGGAAAAATTGTATAGACTCCTTTGGCGATTATTTTGAAGGAGATAAATTTATTTGAAGGTGAGTCATATTTTTCTTATTTATAAAAAAATGTCCGGTTACATTATGGGCCCACCTTGTGTATGCAGATATTATTCACTCAGAGCAACAAATTGAAAGACTTTTTGTTGGTGTTTTAGGCAAGATTTGTGCAAAAAACGTATCAGAAATTTGTTAACAACAGCAAAAATTTTATTTGGCACTGCGTTTTATAGTCAGAAATTGTTTAAATCAAAACTTGCTTTGTAAAACAGGGTAAATACAAGGAAAATACAGGGAAAATACAAAGAAAAACAGGGAAATAGAGAGGAAATACAAAGAAAAAGGTCTATCCCTTCAAATTTAACTACGAATAAATATAATATTTTTCTATAATAATATAAGCATTTATTTCTGAGGTATTGCTGAGTTATTGAGTTAATTGTATAATACAATATTGTCAAAAAGTAGTATTATTACGTGATGAATTGAAAAACAGCGACCTCCACACCTATTCGCGGGAAAAGACATAATCACATGAATGACATAAATATAATGTGGGACGTAAATAATAATATGTGAAAGACATTAACAAATTGTGAAAGTCGAAGTGATAGATCATATAAGTCAAGCATAAATTGAACTTTGCAAAGGACATAGGGAGAATACCAATAAAATACAACTTCTCTGAAAAGAAAGCATGTTAATTAATCAATGCATTTCAAAAGTTAAGTAATTCGAATTGGTTGCACTCTATATTTGGTCGAATTCGCCATTCTGAACTTAGAGATATTTCTTCAAATAGACTCTACATTCCGATAAACTCTGATCATCATGTCTTTATTTTGAAGAATTCCTCATAACGTTGTATACAGAACTTTGAATGCTTGGTCAGGCATTCCATTGGAGCATTTGGTCTTCTTGAGCAGCTTATTTCGGAAAGGTAAATTAGAATTAGGCTCGAGGTAGCCTATCGGTAGCGCGTCAGCTCTCGGTACTGAGAGAGCTCGTAAAGAATCCCGACAAGCGTCGTTATCATACACTATCAGGCCAAAAGTATCCGGACATCTCCCCTAAAGAAGTAGATCTGGAAGGTGACAGAATTTGATGCGTAACCGAAAGCTATAAAAGTGTTGGTAGTGGTTTGTCACGTCATATTTATGCGTTTGTGGGACAATGAGTAAGTCAAAGGAGCTTAGTGACTTTGATCGTGGCATTATAATGGGATGTCACCTTTGTGGGAAATCAGTTCAGGAAATTTCGGACATTCTACAGAAGCCAAAATCCACTGTGAGTGATGTAATTGTGAAGTGGAAACGTCGAGGCAGTGAAACTGCAGAAAAACGAAGTGGCAGGCCGAAAAAAATTAGTGAACGCAGTCGTAGAACTCTGAAAAGGGTAGTGAAACAAAATCGCAAGTCCTCGATGATTTTTAATCATCGATGATTTTTAATCATCCCTCAGGAGTTCCAAAGTTCATCAAGCGTTAGTGCTAGCAGCAGGACTATTCGTCGAGAGTTAAAAAACCTGGGATTCCATGGTCGTCCAGCCGCTCACAAGCCGAACATCACTCCACAGAATGCTTGGCGTCGATTGCAATGGTGCAAAGCTCACCGTCATTGGAATGTGGACATGTAGAAAAATGTTCTTTGGAATGATTAATCTCGCTTTACAATCTGGAAGTCCGATGGACGCGTCTGGGTTTGGCGGATGCCCGGCGAGCGTTTCTTACGTGACTGCATTGTGCCGACTGTTAAGTTTGGTGGTGGCAGCATCATGGTGGGGGGTGTTTTTCATGGTTTGGCCTGGTTTCCTTAGTTCCTGTGGTTGAAAACATGAACTCTGAGAAGTATATGGACATTCTGGACCATGCTACTCTCCCAACTCTATGGCAATTTTTCGGGAAAGTCTCATTTCTCTTCCAGCAGGATAACTGCTCCATTAACACATCGAGACTTGCGCAGGCATGGTTTGACGAAATGGGTGTTCAAAAACTGAACTGGCCCTCTCAGAGCCCGGATTTTAATCCCATTGAAAACCTTTGGGACGAATTGGAACGCAGATTACGTAGCCAGCCAAATCGACCATCCTCACTGTCAGCACTCACTTCAGCCGGGATAGACGCCTGGAAGTCAATTCCTATGGACACCTATCAAAAACTGGTGTAAAGTCTCCCCAGACGTGTGCAGGCTGTCATCGATGCAAAAGGAGGACCAACATCATATTAATATATGCCTCAGGACTCTCCGAGTCCGTACCACTTGGTATCCAGATACTTTTGGCCAGATAGTGTACCTTCGTGTATAAGCCGGATATAAGCACGTTAAATCGGTAGAAAGTCCTTTTATGAGGCCAGTGAGTGGAGAAGGTAGACCCCCCCCCCCCAGATGTCGCCCCTGGGTTTACCCGGTCAAAATTGGGGTGGCACCTAGCCAAGTCGAACTCCAACCTTTGTGGTGCTATTATGAACCGGAGCTGCATTACTCTGCCCGAAGCCTATATGGACCTGGTCTGGGACTTCCGGTCAGGCGACATTAGGAACAACAGCAACTACTACAAATTAGAATTTCCCTAAGCCCCTGATTAAAATCCAGAAATGATCCTCAAATAGTCTAATTTAGTGTTGTAAACCTTGGAGCGTTTCTCCGGATTGACTCAACATTCCCGATCAACTTTCATTATCGTAGCTTTGTTAAGTAATGTTCCTTTCAGAACTGTTAACAGAATCCTAAACTGCTTGGTCTTGAAATGTTTAGAGATTGTCTCCAATTTCATACAAAATAGACCGGTCTTTGTTCACCCATGTCCTCAGCCTATCACTCAACAACCGACAGTATATCAGGTAAAAATGATCAGTTATCCGAACCAACCGATAAGGTTGCGCCAGTTTCTTCCCAGCTGAGCATAAACACACACGAGATGGCAGCCCCATTAGGGGATATTGACCAACGATAGATCGGTAATGTAGAGGTATTAATCGCAAAGACAGTTAAAGATGACATAGTACATCGCTACAGAGAATAGGTGTTCATTCAAGCGCGGGAATCTCCTCGGAAGAAGCGAATGAGTGGCAAGGAAGAAAAAAACCATCATCCAAAAGAAATTGTCTTAGAAAGTGCTATTATAATAAAAAATAATTTCAGGAGAGAGCTTGTGATGGAAATATTTGCTACTAATAACCAAGAAGTCCCTTTCAAACTATGGCACATAAACTAGAATTGAATTGTATTTTTTCAAATACGTTCATTACGGGCCATCAAATCTTACGCATAAGTAAGAAAAGCTGAGAGATTACATGTAAAATGCATATTTGAAGAATGTCTTCTTGTGGTATACATAGTTTCTCCCTTGAATCTCAAATTATATCAATTAAATGACATTCTGCTGTTTCAAAACTATTCTGATATACAAAGTATGCCATGAAATAACAAAGAAGATATTCTGATTAAAGCAAAGATTTTTTTTTAATTTCGTAAATCAGTATCATTTGTTGTAAGTAGAGGGGTTAAGCAAATTTTTATCACTGGGGTTCTTTTAAATATTTTAAAATATTACTTGCATTTCATAAAATCTTCAGTTCGTTCTTTTAAAATATTACTTGCATTTCATAAAATCTTCAATTCGTTCTTTTAAAATATTACTTGCATTTCATAAAATCTTCAATTCGTTCTTTTAAAATATTACTTGCATTTCATAAAATCTTCAATTCGTTCTTTTAAAATATTACTTGCATTTCATAAAATCTTCAATTCGTTCTTTTAAAATATTACTTGCATTTCATAAAATCTTCAATTCGTTCTTTTAAAATATTACTGCATTTTAAAAAATCTTCAATTCACTAGGGAAAATTATGATATAATTTTGCGTTTGTCATCATTGCGTTTGTCTCTTACGGGCATCTTCTCGTAAAGGAGAAAGTTCCGGTTCATTACTCTAGCTAGCTCATTGTATTTTAAGTGAAAATAAAACAAATAAATGTGAGACCGTGGAGGAGATTTGCTGTTACAAGGCACCCGAACAAGCTAAGTGGTTTCGGTTTTCCTGTCTGTCTCAGGTGGGGATGGATGTCTCGCTTTGTAGCAGTAGCTTTGATATTTTTCAAAATCGTACCCTTTGGTCATGACTAAAAGTCTAATGTATCCCCACTATCGAATTATGTGATAATCAAATGAAAATATTTCCTGATACATTTGGTATTTGGTCATTTCACCAATACTTCCTCCAAAGCTCGCGTACCACAAAGAATATGCGATCTTGAGAACCACTGCTGATCATAACATGGCTCAGTGGTGTAACGGGTAGTGTAACATCACACACGTACGGAAAGTAGAAGGTTGGGCTCATTTTTTGGGTTTCTTTTAAAATGAAAGAAAGAATGTGAGTGAGGACCATCTTCATACCTTATTGTTGAATTTCAAATTATTTCTCATCAAATTTGAGAAATTGGAGCAATAATCTCGATGAACGTGTTAATTTAGAGAACCATACATTATTTAAGGACTAAAATGTTCTTCAGTTTGTGTAAGCAGTTTTTCCTAGCATTGTCTTATACATGAATCCGATTCTCCTCAAAGAAAAGCATTAATGTGAAAAAAAGAACTTTTTTGTAAAGAGACATCTGGTAAAGTTATCACAATTCGAAGACACTGTCGTTATAAGCATGTTTCACGATAATTCGGGAAAAAGCTAATATCCTGTTAAAAAAAATCCAAGTTAAATTTTTTCGGTTAGCAAGTAAAAATGTTAAGTAAAAGAGAAACACTTTATTTCCGTGCCAGTATTTTAAGTATATACAGGGTGGTCATAAAAAAACGATATATAGATAACAGCGCTCTGCGAAGGGCCAACAAAAACACGATCGGGGCGCACAGAGGAAATTTGCATATGATAGAGGCAAGACACCAATCACTGATGACAGCACAGATCGGACACAAGAAAACTTTTATTTGGATTACACATTTTCCACATGGGTGCCATCCCAGGCCGTTCGCAGAGCTGTTTTTTGTGCGTGCATAACGCGTCCGCTTTTTTGATACACGTACCTTTCCAACGCTCTTTGGGGTCTTTGCATGCGCTGAGCATTTTGCGAAGGTAAAAAACGGACGTTGCTATTCGAAAATTTCAAGTTTCTGTACCTATAACCGTAACCGTGAGCGCCACTTGGTTGCCGTTAACAGAATCTCGAGCTCATACGTCTGAATAACTACATCTGAAATTTCCTCTCTATCGGTTGAACGAAACAGCTAGAGGTCTATATATCGGCAAAAAAATTTTATGACCACCCTGTATTTCGCAAGGAGGAACATTTTTTGAAAGTTTCTAATCAATAAAGTAGGTGTCTCTTTAATAAAAGGCGATATATTTTTTATGTATTCTTTTCATTTTTCACATTTGGTGAAACCCACAAAAATCTTGCAACTTATTTCGAATAAGGAAAGATATCCCGCGAAATTCATGCTCTCTTTCATTCAATAAAATAGGCGAATAATTAAGATGAATAACACTAAATGAATAATAAAATAAGTGAAACTTAATATCAACAAGTGATTAGCAAGTGAAACTTAAACAATAAATGTCAGTATGAGCAAAAAATTTTTTCTTAATAGAGAGGGAGAGTGACACATTTTGGCTGTTCAGAGCAGAGATTAGGAGCTAGAATAACTTAGTGTTTTACCAAGAACTTGTCAAATTTTTAATTGTAATTATGTATCTCCTTCACTCTTTTTCATAAAAAATAAACAATATTTTCAAAAAATTAAAGAAACACGTTCATTTAACAAAATTAGGGAATCATTATTCAATAGAATGGCCAAAAAAATTTGAATGATAAGTTTAATAATGTCCAAAATTTTTCTTAATGTTATCAAAAGTGAGAAAAATCATTGCGTCACTTATTAGCAGGGATTATGAGCCACATCTTACTGTTCAAGCTAAAGTACTAGGCAAGAAAGTACATTTTGTATTTCTCTAAATACCACCTCCTTTTTCTGAGAAAAAATAGAAAATTTATTCTAATAATTAAAGAAACACATTCATTTAACAAAATGAAAGCATAATACAATTTTCTTTCCAAGAAATTTTCAACGATAAATCCCTTATTATTATCAACAGTGAGAAAAGATTATTACTTCTTTTTTGTCCAGAGCAGAAATAAGGGGCCACAGTTTTTCATTGTTTATAATAGTACTCGGCAAGCAAATATGTTTTGTACCGCAATAAAGATCTCATTTTTTTAAATATATAAAATAACGTAAAAATTAATGATACACATTATTTAATTAAAAATAGGGAATAATTCAATAAATAGGCCTTCTACAAGATTTTAAAGGAATAAATAGCATCGTGTCTAAATTCTATCTTAGTGATAACAAAACTGAGAGTCACTCCATAGCGTCTGTTCAGTACAGAGATCAGGAGACAGAATATCTCAGAGTTCAATCTACTCAGTTCTTTCCAAGTAAGTAAATTTGTTTTTCAATGACGAATCTTCTTTTTTTTATATTAAATAATAAAAAAACGACATTGAAATTTTACTATTTATAGAAAACTATACCATTTTTATCTTTTTCGCGCTTGTTATAAATAGAATTATCGGGTACCAAGAGACTAAACTACGAATAAATATAGGCGAAATTTAACGATTCATTTCATGTTTCTTTCACAGACCGAGTTCGGTGCAATATCTACCATATGAAATCATACGAGAACTCAATATTC
Organism: Dolomedes plantarius; assembly: GCA_907164885.2. Lineage (NCBI taxonomy): Eukaryota > Metazoa > Arthropoda > Arachnida > Araneae > Dolomedidae > Dolomedes > Dolomedes plantarius. The sequence goes on from OU015494.1 coordinate 172,771,560, forward strand.
AAGTACTCAATATCCTTCATGAAATATTTAACATAACTTATCACGCGCGCATATAGTTCCCTCTAGTGCAGCTGTGAAAACTATTGGCCGAACTGTTGCAAATGAATTCCAATGCCTTTGATCATTTATTGGGCGTGATTCACGCATTAGATGAATGACGCCCTCCAGCGTTCAAATTCTTTAGAGGTCAGTCAGTGACACACGAAGAAATGGTTTTATTGCAAGACAACTAGTTACGAACGCATAGTGCTTAGTTTATTGTTTAATATAAAGATATAAAACTAGTGTCAATTACAATGTAAGTTCTTACAACTTATGATCCCTGAAAAAAGGACGTAATACATAATATATGTGTGTCTAAAGTCACAAAACTATTCGTGCGCCGAAACGATTATAATTACTAGGTCATTAGAAAATCCTTGACATACAATTGCCAAAAAAGGATCAATCAATTTCAGTCATTAAGACTTGCATGAAACTCCATAGTGTTATGAGATATTCTCGTTTTGCTCTGAATGATCTCGTAACGTAACAAACTATTCTTTACAAATTTTTGTATTGAGTGTAATAAAATGATTCATCATATTACTTGAAGCCAAAGTTAAAGAATATTTGATTTGTAATGAAACATGCGCGGGTTTCTATCTAAGAGAATTTTTCATAGATGAGACAAAAATTGTAATACCTATCGGCTTAATGTTTTTCTAGAGAAAGGGAATTCAGCAGGGAGTCTGAGGTCTTCCCCTGGTCTCTCTCAAGGGGAGGGTGTGAGATTTAGCTCATAATTCCTGGATCGGAAGACGTTTTCAAATGAGTCCCGAATTACAATAGCAATCGGCATAGTGCTTAACAGTACCTACGTTTTAATGTAAAATGTATAGCCATCCAGAACATGAACGAATTAAGGGACTATAAGGAAAAATTTCAACATCTATAATCTACGCTTCTACAGGTAATGGGAAGCGAAGGTAAAGATTACTATATCTTTAAGAAGCCTATACATATTCTATACATTTTCAGTATAGAGTTATAGGACACTATTTATGTTCTAGTAATAACAAGCGGATGAGAGGTATTGGATTCGAGAAGCACTTTCTAAAGGAGTATACCTACCGCATTTACGCTACGTTCTATGCCTTCATGAAGGATGGCAAAATTACCTTTTTTTGACACAAATTTTAGGGCGAAAATAATTTTGGCTCATAATGAAATTAGCCAGATAAATCCTTCTATAACAATATTTTGCTTCTCAAAAAGTATAAATCTTAATTGGAGCTTTAAATGTAAAATTTTAATAGATAAATGGTAACTTGCACGAAAATGTTAATAATTATTATATAATAAGCGGAATCAGGAGGGATGAATATTTTATAAGCAACAGTGTAACTTAGTGACAGCTAAAAATAATAAACACGTGCCCTCACAAATGTCCATCAATTAGTAAAGGTGCACAGTCGTAACAGATTAAATATTTCTGCATGATAAATATTTTTTCATAATATTGATAGTAAACCCAGTAAATAATCTAGGAAATGAAATTTAGTTTTTCTGCGACAACACTCAATCAATCAATGTTGAACTGAAAAGTTGTTATGATTAAGGCGTATTCTTTAACCTGTCATCTTTAATATTAAAATACTCAGCAGTAAAAACTCAGCACTTTTCTTCTAATTTTATGATAAACGAGCAACTTGTCATTTCTGTTATTCTTTTTTGCTGATTCTATGTTGATAATATATATATATATATATATATATATATTATATATATATATGTATATGTATATATATATATATATGTATATATATATATATATATATATATATATTATATATATATATGTATATGTATATATATATATATGTATATATATATATATATATATATATATATATATATATATATATGTATATATATGTATATATATAGTATATGTATATATATGTATATATATGTATATATATATATATATGTATATGTATATATATATATATATATATATGTATATATATATATATATATATATATATGTATATGTATATATATATATATGTATATGTATATATATATATATATATGTATATATATATATATATATGTATATATATATATATATATATATATATATATATATATATATATATATATATATATATATATATATATATATATATATATATATATATATATATATATATATATATATATATATATATATATATATATATAACCGTATTATATCGTGTATGTAAAGTAAAATTATCTATAAAGAAGCAAACAAAGCATTCTCGTAAATATACCAATTTGCATCCATTATTAAATGAACTTTCGTATTTAAACAGAAGTGAACGTAGTAAATAGGTTCTTATATGTACATACATGGAAATGCATACTTGCCTGTGCTGATAAATAAATGTTATAACTGTACACTCACAAGCGTGAAATAGCCTTCGTCAGGCTATTGGATATTTGTTAAACAAAATGTTATAACCATAGTGGTAATAGGAAATTTCGAAGCGCTATTTCAATTTTATTCTCCACAGATGAGGGATGTGGAAAGGTTGATCAATGTTTTCTGTACAGTAGGATATTTTATTTACAAAATATGAGGCCCATAATTTCAAAAATCCACACTATATATTTTTATTTTATGATTAAGATGTTAAAAGTATTTATCACTGTTTATGAAATATAAATGAATGCCAAAGGATAGCATAGATTCCCTTTTGCATTATCTGTAGCTTGAAGGTGACAATGACATTATTTTTAGCCTCGTGGATTTTTTTTTGAAAACAAGTAACCGCTTATGAAGTAAACTCAAGAGAAACACTTCATTCTTTTGTGATGTAAAGGTCAGATCACAGGAGTTCCAAAGTTCTATCTCTAGTCTGCGAAGTTTTATTATTTAAAATTTGTTATTTTTTTTATGTGCGATGAAACATGTTTAAAACTGTGCGTCAGCAGCGTCTTCATCGTTATAATATTTTAGAGGTATTTTCATTTCTGCATTTGAGTTCAAGAAAAACTGGAGGTCTGATAAACAATGCCTGCATTTTATGTAAAAAAAAAAATTGCAAGTGCATATAATATAAACAATGTCTGAATTTATATAGAAAAAATGCAATACAAATATGTTCGATATAAATGGGCAAAAAACAAAAGAGAAAGAAAACAGGAGCTTTCTTTTTACTTAAATGGAATAATCTTTAAAATATTAATTTTAAGATGTTATGAAATGAATAGCAGATACAAAATTCTACTAACGGGCAGAATGAAATATGAAATGCTGAACTTATTTCCTTTCTAAACATTCTTCCTGCTCCGATCTTTTGTTAAAAGTGACCTTCATGCGACACCTAGGAGTCTTTGACGTTCAATTATGAAATATGGATCATATCTTTATTTGTATCATTACGTCTATATCTGACAAGCCATTAAATTACGAACAGAGTGTGATGATAACTTTTGACAGCAGTTTTATCCTGCATATTTTATTTCCTAACGTAGAAAATTTTTGTTTCACTTTGTACAAATGGTAATGAAAGGCTTACGGAACCTTTCGTAAGCCAGACTGCTGTACAACGAACAGGCAATTATCATTAATTGACACAGTAAACTTTTTTGAGTATTCCCTGACCTTAAAATAACCTACTAAAACATTTTTAGTGTTTTAGAAAAACCTAAATACATCTTACTGTTCAAGCTAAAGTACTAGGCAAGAAAGTACATTTTGTATTTCTCTAAACACCACCTCCTTTTTCTAAGAAAAAATAGAAAATCTATTCTAATAATTAAAGAAAACATTCATTTAACAAAATGAAAGCATAATACAATTTTCTTTCCAAGAAATTTTCAACGATAAATTCCTTATTACTATCAACAGTGAGAAAAGATTATTACTTCTCTTTTGTCCAGAGCAGAAATATGAAATGCTGATATGAAATTCTGATATGAAAGTACAAATGGTAATGAAAAGCTTACGGAACCTTTCGTAATTCAGACAGCTGTACAACGCAATTATCATTAATTGACACGGTAAACTTTTTTGAGTATTCCCTGACCTTAAAATAACCTACTAAAACATTTTTAGTATTTTAGAAAAAACCTAAATAACACTAAGATATTGTAAATGAGGAATGATGAGTAACCTATGAAAAGTGAAGTAACATACAGCGAGGCTTCATTTGTTTGATTCGAGAAGACAACAAACGCACTGGAATTCTGTGAGGTGTTAGTACTGATGATGGCTTGTTAAGCTAATGGTTATGGAAGGGGTGATGGGAAATAAAAAACAATAAGGTGTGTAGAAGATAGGAAGAGAGGCGTGCAATAGCATGTCGGAGGACATCAGAACACCTACGTCGGTACAAAAATAATTCCTGGACAACGTTTTCACTTTTTTTCCCGTAAAAGTAAAAATTTTAGTCTGTTTTCTCTTAGTTAACGAAAACTCAATCTTGAAGGTCTTTTGTAAGACCTTCAAGATTTTCGTAAGATTTTCGTCAAGATTTTCGTCAAGAATTTTCGTCAAGATTTTCGTAATGACATAAATCGAACTTTTTGAATGCGGGGTATACCTGTATATTTTATACCTATACGACATTGAATGCTTAAATTCATGCACAGGGCATTTGCTAATTTACCAAATTTTTCAAATTGAATTGAAATATTCCCTTACGAGGATTTCGGCAGACAGAGTGTCCTTGTAATATACCAAGAAATTTTCTAAGGACCCAAAAGTAAGAAAATAGAATAGAAAAAAATGAGCTTTTATTTACAATTTTATAGTTCCTGAAAGGTGAAAAATCAGAGAGGTAATTTGGAACATTTAGGGATATTTATATCTTTCTTTATTCTTTTGATAATTTTATGTTAAGTAAGTTCCTTACTGGAATACAAAGCTTCTTAAAATCCCTAATAAAAATTAATTTTTGTCGGGAATATTAAGAAGCTGTGTGACACTGTCTTGCTTATTCTACAAGTTTTCTGTAAGTAATATGTTCACTAATATATAAAAAACTTAGGAGTTAATAATACCCGTGATGTCATAAAACTAAACCAGGCATAATTGTCCATAAATGAACCTTTCGAGAATTGTCTGTCGTGACAGTCTGATCTGGAAAATTATCGTCACTGATAGACATTTTCGAAATGAGATTAGATAGAAAAGAATGTGGTCTAATTTTTAACTTTTGTTTTATAGCGATAAACATTTTCATATACATCATACCGCAACTTGATAAAATTCTTTTCGAACGAACGTGACTTTTATCGTTTAGTATTGAAACTGCTACTCAAACCAAAGTTTACGAAATTTCCTTTTTCTTCTCCCGTATGACTCATAACTAATATTAATAGATGCCTAGATAGGAAAAAATTAGTTAGTTTTTTTTTATAACGATAACCATTTTCATTTATATCATATGACGACTTGATAAAACTCTCTTCGAACGAAGATGACTTTCATTATTTAGTATCGAAACTACTACGTAAACCAAAGTTTACGAAATTTAGCTTTTTTCCCCCTGTATCGCTCATAACTAAGTAATATTAGCAGATGCCTAGTTGGGAAAAAATTACTGACTTTTATTAAATTCGTGACTTATATTAAATGAAAGTGAAATGAAAACGAGACTTTAACAAATATTTGAAAGCAAATATGTATTCGCTAAATATGTTGGTCGTAACTATTTTTGCGAGTGACTGCCTAGTAGTTTAGTTAATATCATGTTGGATTGCAGAATTTTCTGCTTTATTTTACTTTGTCCAAAACTTTTAGAGTTAATAGATGCGACTACTTATCTCATTTTGACTTTCGCGTGAATGCATTGTTCGTAAATTAATCAGTCTTGTCTAAACTGACAGATTTTGAGCTTTTAAGAAATAACAGGATTGATAATGTTAAGATTATAAAAAAACAGTGACGAAAATGATCCTTTTAAAATAGGCATTAGAATACATTTCAATTTACCTATAAATACTTTTGCGAGAAGCTAGTATTAAAGTAAATGAAATAACAAATCTCTATACTTTTTTTTCTTTTGCGATATCCTATAAGAAGGGTGTCCAGCAGATCTATTGGGTCCAAACTAAGACTTTTCATCGATGTTTTTATCTTGATAAGTCAGATTTGCCGGATAGACTTGCAGTTTAATTTTAGATTCTTCACATATGAAGATTCTGTAACAGGATTCTCCAAATTTTTCTTTTTTACTAAGTAGTTTTTTGAGATAGTTTTGACTACTTTCAAGACGTTGAACAATATACAGGCTGAATCAAGCCCTTTCAACTACTCAGTGACAAAAGAAATAAATTAATGATATACCCAAAACAGTTTTAAAAGTTTCATATTTTGCTGCTGTAAATTACCAGATCCAAAGGATGTTTAAAAGAGTGCGGGCTCTAAGCAACTAAACTTTCAGTTTTGATACAGAATTAAAAGCAAATACACATCCATAACCCATTAAATCTGAAACCAAAACCAAGTTTCTTTTAATCCGAGTTCAGCAGCCTTCTTTGAAAAGTCTATTCTCAAAAAGGTTTGAAAGAACTATTCATCAGAATACGAGTGCATCAAATACTTTTTCTTCGTTTTGTTCTCATGCAATCCACTAATCAATTTAACTTCATTAACCTAACCTTTTATGTTTTGACATCTTAGTCTCCAGGTATGTAAATTTCGTCTCTGCATTGTTCAAATGCGAAGGGCGGGGTGAGAGAAAGTGATTAAACATTAGTGTCCGATATAACTTGCCTAATTATGAAGTCCTAGTTCTTAGTGTGTGAGGGACACCGCCTATTCTGAGGGAATGGGATTTTCCACACGAAGGTGATCATTAACAGTCCCTCTGTGGTTTTGACAAGAAATTTTGCAATAGTTCTTGAACAGCAAGTTCTGTCAAAGAAGACTAAGTACGCCTCTTCTTACAGATAATGTGTGAAGGATTTTAGTGGAATAATATTTTGAAATCAAATATTTAGTTTGGGAAGAAAGCATAATGAATTAATCAAGGGTTATACCATTTTTCATATCAAATGGCAGGTAATGGTTATCATAAAATGGAAACAATATTATGAGAAATAATTATAGTAGCATTAGTACCCTAAGTCCATCTCTATTGACTATTTCTTTGTCCCTTATGAAACAGACTGACAGCTTTCTGGTGAATAAAAAAATCAAGTGGGAGTATGAGGCAAGTTTGCCTCTGTTTTAAAGATACAATTTGATTTCTATACTGAACATGAGATAAAATTGCGACATTAATTCTGCTCTATTAGAGGAGAATAAAGAAGTCGATTGTTCTCTAATTAATAAGGCTTTATGCCTTTTTTCTAGACAGGAAAGAACAGAGAAAAAGATTGGGGGTGGGGTTACCTCCAAGTTTTTAGATTCTAGCCAAGATAATAAAAAAATTGTATACCTCTTATAAAATTGGTAAAATGTCTTAATTCTCTCTTTGTAGCTTTAACTTATAAAACATTAACTTTTTCGTCGCAGGAAACTTGTTAAAAGCATAAAAAATATGCACGGATGCCTAATTAGGATAAGAAGATCCCGAGTCCCTAGATCCAGAGTTCGAAGAATCCTTTATAATAAAGGATTAATTTGTTCATTCGAAGTGTCTTGATTTTGTCATTGTACATTAACTAATAAAACATCAAATTTTCTGTTACAGGAGATGTGGTTAGAAGCAAGAAATACGCACAGATATCTTATTAGAATCAGATGATCCCGAGTTTGAGTTTCTATTATGAAGGATTTACTTGTTCCTTCAAAAAACTACCTTTCTGTTTGTTTCACGTATTTATCGGCTATGTCATGCTGGAGCTTATATTGATGCAAACTGATCCAGAATTACTACCTGCGCGTGCAATAGATTCACATCTGTTACATGTTTTAATTGATATTTATGGTTACGGTTCTCTAAGATTTATTTACCTTTCCTCTTTCTTAGAATGCTCTTATAAGTCACTCTGTGAGTTAATATCACGTCTGGAGTGAATTCTGAGCTAAACTTTAAATTAATTCAGCTTAAAATTTACCGCAGCAGAAACAGTTGAGGCATGTTAAGAATCTCGTTTCACCTATTTATATCTTACCTTCTTTATCTTGATATTTAATTTTTGTGCGCTCAGTTCACTTTTAAACGTCCAGTTAGTTATTTTGATGCTTAATGACACTACAGAACAAAAGCTTATTGCTCAGAATTTAAAAAAAACTTCCTTTTGATTAGAAAAACTTGAATCGTAGGCATCTCACGTAATTTAAAAAGAAAGTATTTTCAAGTGATATAATATATTAACAACCTATCTTTCTCTTGATTATGTTTCAAAAAATAAAAAAGACAATATGCAAACTTGTCTCATTAGAAATTAAAATTCGGTTGTGAGCGAAATACAAGATTCCTAAATTCCTTTCACTTTCCTCTTGTCTGAGTTTAAAATAAAATCTGAGTTTTACGTGATATGAATTGATCATTTTTATGAAAGTTCACGGATTTTAATGAATTTAAAGCTTTTTATTTTTATAAAACATGACTTTTTGAATAACCTTTTAGGAAGTAAGGTGAGTCAGGGCAAGTGCGTAGTGCCCACATAACTTCTAAGGTCTTTAACTTGAAGTACTGTCATCTGTGAGAATGTACAATAAAAGACACGTTCTTTCACATGATAGGCACTGAAATGCGTAAGCGCCAGCATAACATCCAGGAATAGTAAGAAAGTGTCACATGTTTAATTGCACAATGAAACTTCGCACTTACCCCAATGTCGTTGCAGAAATAAATAGGCAATAAATAAAGTACAGAAACGCATCTACTCCGTTTTTGCAGAGAAAGTGCTTACCTTGGATCTTACAAATATTTTCAGTTCTGAATATTGTAAATTGGTGAATAAAAAGCTTTTAAATACATGTTCTGAAAGAGAAGGTTTTCGTATCTAACCTGCACAAACTTTCACATTTCTAGCTGCTACAACCAATTTTATGGACTCATTCAACTTTGTAAGTTTTGGTCCGCACTTGACCCGATTCACCTTATTTGTATCCAACTGTTGTTTCTGATATTTCATTTTTCAAAACTGCTATCTTTTCAAGGAATTGAGAAAAAGTTACGCACAAAAGTCATTTACGTATTACGTAGTCATTTACGTACTAAAATGACTTGTCGATGACTGCCAATTTGATTCCCTTTTGATAATTGCGCATTTTATATGAAAGCATCATATACAGTGGAATCTCGATCGATCATTTTTTGAATCATCGTTTTCCCATCTGTGTCGTTTATTTCACCCAGTCCCGACGATCATGCTGCTTTGCTATGTTCCCGGATCTATCGTTTTTCCGCATTTATCGTTCAGTTCAGTCTGTCCCTTGAAAACGATAGATCGGGATTCCACTGTATATATATATATATATGTATATATACATATATATATATACATATATACATATATACATATATACATATATATATATTTATTTATTTATTTATTTCGTTTACTACTGTTATGCGGACATCCCGGTTCGAACTGCCTATTCAGTCGTTTCGCCACGATACTTGAACACGTGTTGCGTTTTATCCACGAACCTAATGAAACATTCTCGACCCCATAGCAGTCTTAATATTTCAAACTTTCTAAAAAATCTCTTTAAAAAATATTGTTGCTGATAAGTTTAAAAAAGTATCTATTCTTATATTTGAATTTCTTAAAATGATTTTAAATGCAATCAAGGATACATATAGAGACATTACAGGAAGAACTTGCCGTACATCCATTTACACTAAAATCCCGACAATCGAACCGAAAAAAAATTTTTAAAAAAGAATAAAAGACAAGCAGATAAAAGAAGCCGAAACGCCATAAGAAACATGCCTTCTTTTCTCGTTCTTCAACAGGCAGTTTCAAGAGAGGGAGTAGAGAGTGTCGTTACTGTCGTCGTAAATTCTTACAGTGTTTCAGTGCTTCTATTTAAAAAAAGCATTGTTATAAAAGTTTTCTTTTTGTTGTATACATATAGAATTCAAATCGATGCAAACTTTAAGTTCCCGAAATTTTCGTCGGCTGTTATAGCGAGGCCCGATCATATAATTGGAATCCTGATGAGCCATATGTAAATATTTATATTGATGGTGAGAAATAGGTTGAAAACAATCGGCAAAAAAATATTACACCCAACGTGCTATATTAAAGCTGCTATGTATTAACCTCATTGGATTCGCTCACCTCAATGTTAACCTATGGGGAAAATTTGTCCACGGATTGCTGACTTGGATTCAAAGATTTTTTTTTAAAAATTGTACTCCGTCATAGAGAAAGAAATTTTACATTTGTGTACATTTTTTATTTTTTTAAAAAATGCAATTAATATTTTAAAATTGAAATTATTCGAGGAAAAATCTGGTATAGTATGTTTTAAACGCTCATAAATTCCTTCGGTGGACGAAATTTATAAAATGAATCCTGTAGCGCTTTGCAGAAAAGTTCAGGCTATCTGGCAATACCAATTTTATTTGATTATCAGCGTTTATGTACCTGTAAATTGTTGACAAAAATATATTTTAAATAAAAAAATTGGGGGAAGCGCTTAACCCACCTATAGAGAGAGAGCCATTACAATCCCTCAAAATGTCAATCCTAAGGGGGGTGGAATTCTCGAACTGTCAACTGGACTCCTCCCACCACAAGAGTCTGCAAGAAGAGGAAAAGGGAAATAAGATTTTTTCTTAGTACATAGCAGCCTTAAGGTACGTTTTGCTTGTAGTGACTATTGCGATGATCGCACAGTGATAGTAGCGCAGCGATCATCGCGGAGTACGGAGTACTGCTTAGTACTGTTTTGTATTGTTTCGTTTTGCTAACGATCATCGCTAGAGCCAATATTGGCCCGTCGATTGACCCGCGATTATTGCTTTGCGATCATCGTTATAGCCGTTCCAAGCAAAACGTACTTACTAGCTAAAGAAATGGTTAAGAGTCCTGACGGTCAGTCTTCATGACTACCACCATTAAAACAAATTTTTCAGGTGATTTGTTTAGAGTGAGTCCTGTTACTTTGAGGCACTTATTTCGGACAGAAAGAAAATATTGGACAGCAAATTAGATCGTAAAGAGCAAAATGAACTAAAAGTAAGTTTTGACTTAAAATTAATTCCCGAGTGAGATAAAAATTTAATGAAGGCTGTATTTCGTTTTGTTTTGTCAATTTTTATCGGCTGATCACAAATGTAAAATATATTAAATGGTAGGGATTGGGCTGCCCCTTACATCACGATTCCAAGAAATCGTTCCCTTTATTATTTCTGACATTATTATTTTATTTTTAGTTTACACCCATAAAATATTAATAATCTGTATAGTGAGATTTTTTTTGTCTTAATAGATGTTATTATCCATCTCCTGTTTTTATTCAGCTCTATCCGGACTGTATGAGCTTAAACAATTGGCAGTTCAAACGACTGCACGATTACACAATTATTAGCAATGTTGTGACGACTTGTTCATAAAATTTTTGTTGCTTTTCTTTTGTCTTTTTCCGTCTTTTCAAGTGATTTAACTGTATTCTGTAGTATTTTCTTTTCATGCGCATGTTAGTTTAGTGGAACCTATTACTGAAAATGTTGGTAGAATGTTTTGAAATTAGAGATGCTGTTAGTATGCGATTAGTATGATAAGTATTGCGATGATCGCACAGCGATAGTAGCGCAGCGATCATCGCGGAGTACTGCTTAGTATTGATTTGTATTGTTTCGTTTTGCTAACGATCATCGCTAGAGACAATATTGGCCCGTCGATTGACCCGCGATTATTGCCTTGCGATCATCGTTATAGTCGTTCCAAGCAAAACGTACTATTACTGGCCTAAAGAAGTGGTTAAGAGTCCTGACGGTCAGTCTCGATAAATCCTTGTAGAATAAGCTTATATTAGTCATTTGTTCTGATTATTTTGTTTTTGAAAGCGGGAAAGCGGGAACACTACTTTTACGTAAAAATGAAGTCTATCTGGCATAAGAAAACGATATGAAGTGCGATATTTCCGATTACTTATGCCTACCTGCTTGCGGTGGGAAGCGAAAATGAAAAGATAACAAATTTAGTATATTTGAGATACTCGTGTACATTGAATTTGACTGGGAGAAGTTAAATGAAATCTTTAGAAGTGGCTTTAGATTACGTACGCTCCTTGACATTTTCGTGAAAACTACTGACCTAGACGCTGGATGGATGGGAGAAAAGAGCCTCACAGAAAAGCATCTGCTGCTTCATCAGTTACGCTAACAAAACACGAATAATGTTTTTTTTTTCTATTAAGGAGGTACTTGTCGTGAGACATTCGCCTTTTGTTATTCACTACTAAGTCTTGCTATCTACTAGTATATTATTATGAGAGCACCATTTAGGCGAGACAGCATTGCTCGCTTTGAGGGGACAACTCGGTAACAACCAAGCCTTATTCGGGATTTGAACCCAAGCAGAATACAAAGGAGCTCACTTCCGTGTTGTGGTGGTTCCATGGTGTAGTGGTTCCGTCCTCGCTAACCACTACACCATGTGGGCGGTAAATACGGCTAAATACATAGGTGTATTTCAGAATAATTAAATCTGTTCATGAAGGTCCGATTATTCGGAACTCACCATCTTATTTATTAGTCTCATTGGCAAATAATGCACTAAAAATGGAGAAATGACAATAAAAATGGATATGACAATAAAAATGGAATATGACAATAAAAATGGAGAAATAATGATAACAGACTCCCATTTAATTTTTTTTTTGCCTCCATCTATTTCTTACATTATCCTTTTTGTCTATTTAATATTCCTACATAAAGGTGACTGAAGTCCAAACATGATGGCGATATGTGAACATATGCATTATATGAGGGGAGTTCGAAAGTTTCTCGGAATGAATTTATCAAAATTTTTTTTAGGGGGGGGGGCACAGGAAGGAAGTTTCACGTGTTGAGAGGTCAATTTATCAAGGGCTTCTTTTTTGTTGACATCTTTTAAAATAAGGTTTAAATTTTTTTTTCTGAATGGAAACAGTTGAGCTTCGTGCAGTCACTCTGTATTTCACAGAAAGAGGTTTATCTGAAACTGAGATTCACCGAGATATATAAAAAAGTTTTTAAGGTACTTTGCTTCTTCATTTTCAAAGAGGACTACTGGATTTAAATTTGGTAGTAAAAGCCTGGAAATTTATCCTCGAACAGCGAACATACAAAACCAACATAGACATCAGAAATAATTGATTAAGGCCGTGGTATTGTCTACCAATTATTTATCGATCAAGATTGGCGATTAAATGTACCTAAAATTCAAGGTATTTAGTATGGAACGGTATTTCATATTTTGACGAAGAATTACTAATGAGAAAAATTAGCTGCACGATATGTGTGCTTCGCTTGTAAACAACGTAACAAAAAGGCATTTAGATCAGGTTTCACAAGAGTGTCTAGACCGTATTGAGAAAAATAATAATGGTTTTCGTGCGCATATTTGTTACAACATATTAGACTCGAGTCCACCGCCATTCACTAGAAATCAAGGTACAGTCAAAACAACAAACAGAATCTGAATTCTCGACACCAGAGTAAGTAAAAGCTGTTTTCTAGCGTGCTTAAGTTGGTTGGTTGAAAGCTCTACGGTTGACTTAAGCTACACAAGGTCTAATTACACCGGGACTTAGAGTGCTTAAAGTATCATATCAATTGAATACCAACCAAAAGCTACAACAAAATGGGAGAGTATGACTTTAAAGTTTTGGATCAATTAGACAAAAATGTTAGACGGAAGAGGACAGATTGGAGGAGATCACTAATTTTCTAGACAAATGCACCCGCTTACACACACAGAGAAAAAAAAGTCGTTCGGTGAACCCACTTCTCCGAGTTCAAATCCACTGCACAGGGGAACTCGCTTTTGGTGAGTCGTACAACCCATGTGGGAAAGTGGGTTCTAGAACCCAGATCCCAAGCGGGTTGATTTACTCGCCACCAACTCATTAAAATGGGTTATACGACTCACTTTAGAGTGTGTCGAAAATCACACCAACATGAGCAGACAAACTCTTCTTCAGAGTTCAATATCTTACTTTATTTCGGGTTATAAAACCCATGTGTAATGAGTTCTTTTAAGTAAATGAGTTTACGCTAAAGTACTCGAAAGGTTGCCTATTTTCTACCATAATTCATTATTCATTGTTATATGTATTTATTATCTCAATTCGCTCATATTCTTTCTCGTGAAAAGAAAAAGAAACCCTGCGCTATACTCTCATATGTGGTATATAATTGGCATTAAAATTTAAGGATATTAAGGCAAGATCCCTTCGAGATCCGATATATACTCGAATTAAAATGCTACTTGTTGCCACATGCGTCTTGTCCTATTCGCTGGATTTCGCTGTTCTCACTTTCCGTCTATTCCTGAGCCTGGATAAATTTTTATCAAATAAAGAAAGAGGTGGTAGGCAAATGAGAGGCAATTGGCGATTGCGTTTGGCTCCCGGAATTTCACTTCAGAACACGAGAGTGTCGTTGGACGAAATCAATTGATATCAGTGGAGATAACTGGAAAAGAAAAAAATTTCAGAAATGTATAAATTGCTTTCACTTTTATTCTGGAAGCGTTTAGATGATTTTGGTCACCATACATTTCCAAGAGAAATCAAGTGTAATTGGGAGTGAGAGTGTAGCAGTTATTTAAAAACTGTGTAAGAAGCAATAGATTAATGTTTGGCCCACTTTTCAACGCTACGAAAACATGAAAAAGAAATCTGTTATTTTTCCGTTTTTTTGTGGGCAAATCTCTAATTGTAACAATTTTCATACGGGATCAATTAAATGTTGGTTGCAAGCACCAGCTCACAAAGATTTCCTTCATAGCAAAAAAGCGAATTTGAGCCCTCACTAAATAGAATTAAGCTTAAACTAGAGAGTTTCTAAGAAACAGTTTGTGTTTAATAAGTTATGAGAACCATCATACATTTGCATAATTAATTTATGTTTTAAAATCATATAAAAATTAAATATTGTTTACTAGCACATAATTTCTTTGGCGCTCATGATATATGGCACCTTTGCCTTCTATGCTTGGGACTATAGTTGGTCTTTTTAAGGTATATTACAAAGTGGGGGTTAGCAGTGTACAAAACAGTTGCAAAACCTTTGACCTTTTTAAAAATCTCATATTTTTGTGAAGTAAGTAACTATAAGTTCATTCTACATTTAATTCTTGTCAGTTCTAGAACTTGTTGCTTCTCAGTTCTTTCAAGTGTTACTTGTACAAATTTTAAGCTTTTGTACCACTCTTCATAATGGGAAATTGTTCTCAAAATGTCAATTCTTTTGAATAGGGTAACAATTTTTTTATAGATTTTCTCTTGGAAATCTCACATTATTCGTTGATATATTAAACAAATACTTTTATTAACATAATAAACGAGTTAAACTTGCAGAAAACGTAAGTCTCTTTACACATTTTCAATGTATTCTGAGTTCTACCATTCCATTTATTTGAGACAAAATTATCTTGTAATCGATTCTCTACTTACGAAACAATGAAAACAGTGCCCAAAATACTTTGCGTGCCCCGATAAGACTTCTGCAAAAAAGAAAAGTTACTTGTTCGGTAGGGACTAAAACGATTTTTCTTGCCACTTTAACAGTTTCTACTCATTTCATAGAAGACAGCTTCGGAAACGTAAGAAATGACTCCATCAATCTAAGTCAAATTATTATCTAATAGAATCTTTGAAAGGCCTATTACAGGTAGCAAGCTGACTTCATACTGTAGCTGCTGTAATATTTAAACGGCGTTTAAGTTGAAGAAGAGTCAGAATTGTTTCGGTGATTTTTGTAAAAACTCTGATATTTGGTAACTTTTTCTTCTTTCATTAACATACATTAGGTTTTGCAATGTAAAGTAGAAGTTTAAAAATTTAATCGTGCTTTTTGAAAAAAAATGAATTTTGAATATATATATATATATATATATATATATATATATATATATATATATATATATATATATATATATATAAATAAATAAATATATATATATATGAGTATATGTGTGCGTGGAATTTTTATAAAAAAGCTAAACTGAAAGTTAAAAAATATATGAAAGCTCAAATAGATAAGTCTACTAGCATTGTCTCTGCATCAGTAACACTTATTTAAATAATATGAATTGTTTTTTTTGCAAATATGCTCAATGTGCCTCAAACTTTAAAAGCAAGTTTATTATTACGCTTTGCTTGATATTGACTAATTCTGTTATACAATAGTTTCTTTGAAAAATTATTTTTTAATTCTTCATATATATGTATATGAAGTTATGGGGGTGTGCTCACATACATGTACGCAAAAATTTCTTTCTCTCTGTCTTTATAAATTGTTTCGTTTCTTTATATATATGTACATGTATTGAGATAAAGACTTTATTTCACAAGCATTTTCATTTAGGATTTCTTTCACATGTTAGTTTTCACGTTAAACTAACTCAATTTTATACATATATATATATATATATATATATATATATATATATATATATATATATATGTATGTATGTAAGTATGTGTGTGAAGTATGTGTGTGTGTGTGTGTTTGTTTGTTTGTTTACGGGTACGTGTAAGAAGGGATCTTCATTGAAATTCAATTAAGATAAAATTTCGTTCAAAGATAGTAAAAGAAGCCTCTATATGAGGTAAAAAAAATATAAAATTAGAATTCACTAATTAAAAAAAATCATTTACAACAATTATATTGAAAAGTCTTTGTGTGAGCATATTATTTTTTATTACAATATATTTAAAGGGATGACAAAACGAAAGTTTTTGTATTCTTACTTGTTATTATTACATTTAGTAGATGATGCAATAGACAACATATATAAATTGATACTCTGCACTTATAGTTTTTTAGACCATGAACTTTATTAACATATCTGGAATGGTGTCAAGGATTTTTTTTATTGACACTAATTGTTGAAGCATGTAAATATTAACTTTCTGTGGAATTATTGGCTTTTTATTCAAATTATGTGTTTAGTCGAAAAGAATAGAGGTACTATAATTTCTCTGATAATAAATAGCTATTTTCCATAAAGCATGCATTTATCTTATAACCTCGAATTCTTAGAAACCTTCTTTTACTCTGTGTTTTTCACTGTTGCTAGTCCCATAAATCACGTTTCTTGAATGAGAAAACGTTGAAAATTGTATGATGGACTAAAAATGCCTATTAATAAAGAAATTTAATTCAACTCTAATGGTATGTTTATTTAAATATTAATCTAAGAGAACATATTTAGAATAAAATGAAAAGATATTGAATGATATTCATTCATGCCCTCCTCTTCCTTTCCATGGCTCTTTATTCAAAGCATTTTTTACAGGAATCCGTTCTTGTGTATGGTTTTGCGGGGGAATTAAGCGGTCTTAAACATTTATTTATAAATTGCCAGAAAAATATTCAGATGAGGCATATAACATCTGAAAAAATTCCTTTAAGACTCTCCTTAATTTTTTTTTCTCTTTTTAAGTTGAGACATCAAGTCATTTAAAACTCAGACTGAAAGAAAATTTTGAATGTTTGTTCATGTTATTTAACAATTTGTTAAATGTCTTGTGATTTCTAAATATAAAAAAAATGTGTATTAATTTACTTTAAATAAATTTAAACTTTGCTTCTAGAATCCGCTTTAAGAACAAATTTTGGGTAAACGAAACTATATGATTAGAGCATCTACACCCCATAAGTTTGAAAATTCCTTTTATGGCCAACATTGCTTAGTTTTCATATAGATGCATGTATAACAATCTCTATAAATATATATGCTGGCATTTTAGATAAGTACTAGATTGACCTTTATCAGTTTTGAAGTCAATTTTGAAAAATGGATGAGAAGGAAGTCTAATTGTTGTTCAACATTTTTCCCTTTAAGTATGAACATTATTTGATCTTTTTTAAACTACAAAAAAGGAAATGTTGACTGTACATTGAAAAGTACGGGGCATCCTATACAAGCAAATGTCAAAAAATACCCATGAGTCATAATTAATTTTAGTCTATAACCATTTTTTCTTAAGTTTGTATTAAGTTTGTTGTGACCCTTAGCAAATTTCTTCGTAAAAGACTTTTACAGCCTTTAAAGTTTTTAAAGAAGAAACCATGGTGTCTGGCTTCTGTCTGTAAAACTCGAATAAAGGTAAAGGTTACTTACTGTTAAAAACAAATGGAAATCTGTAACTCGGGGGCTGAGTACTTCTCGAGATTGTCAAAAATAAACAGAAAACCATATTTTGTTTCTTGAGTTTCTGTCAATCTTATAAAAATCCTTTCACAAAAGAACTGACTTTCCTATATGAAAAATATAATTCCCTTTAAATATACATTATTTATATTTAAATTAAATATATATTACATTACAGTGTTAACATTAACTTAAAAAGGAAGAAGATGCGAGCAAGATGCACTTTATCAAAACATTTTGAAATACAAAAGTATCTTTTGCTTTAGACTTTTATTTTTTCATTAATTGGTGGGATATTTTTTTTACCATATGATGTGCTAGATCGGAAAGGTGACGCAAGCAGCAGACTGTGCAGCTTAAAAGCAGGATGACGGAACGTAACAAAGTTATCATTCTAAAGCCGAACAAACGTGTTACATAGTAGACGTGACAATACAGTAGCTGTGTTATATTATACAAGTGCGCTAGAGTTGAAGAGAATCGTGTATTGTAAAAAGTGACGAGCTCAAGGTGGAATCGAGAATTCATTGAATGAGTATTTGTACCATTAGTGGATATGTAATTCATTGTGAACTTACTTATATGACATTTATGATTTGCTAATATGATTAGAGTTCATTTGGCAGAGTGATCCGTTAGATATCTACTGGTTATCAGTAAGGCTCAAGTAGATTAGTAAATGAACACTGTTTGTTGTTACTTTAAATGTATAGTTTTTAATTTTACAACAGAAACCTTTGAAGTCCATTTGTAGCTAGAAAAGAGACATGAAAGATTCTTCTTTAGATTTACACAAAAATATCTCAACAGTTTTAATCAATGCTTCCTAAATTTTTTCCATAATGACCCATAACCTCTTACCAAAAATTCCTTTTTACTAAAAGTGGATTAACACTGAAGAACAGAAAAGCATAAATGGCAGGGGAAAGGAGATTGGTAAAATATATCAAACGGTATGTTTGAAGCGGTGTCCTAAATTTAACAGTCTCCAACATTTCCAGCAGCCACCTAAAAATGCTGGTAATTACTAACCTTGATTTAATCATAACTTTTTAAATGAAAAACAATAACACTGTTCCACCTTCTTTACAAGTGTACAAAGCTGGGAGCAATTAGAGACATAGCGCACCTTACATCTAATTCACGGTTTAGGTTTTGTTTGGGGATCTTTTTATGGGAAAAAATAAAATATTTCCCATAACATTATGGGAAATTAAACATTATGGGAATTAAACATTATGGGAAAAAAAGTAAGCACATTCTTGGAAACCATGGCGGATTCTTTAAATACTCTCCCTAGCATTAAGATCATAGCTTCTTCACGTAAGTGGAGCTGCCAGCTCTTCATCAGGCCACCCATTCTATACAATGTGATCACATTGTCACAAGTATCATTGAGGCATTTTTACTCCATTTCAACAAATTACCCAAGAGAAAAATCCCTTTCGCCTAATTTGGGATAATTTATGAAGGTTTGGGAAAAAAGATAAATAAAGCTAATGATTTGATGTTGAAAATAAAAACTTTTTTAGCTATAGAAAAGATATTCTAATTAAGAAATCGAATATTAAAATTGGAGATTAATCGACATTCATTGGAGTTAACGGGAAGATGGAGTCGTTGAGTTTGGAGCAACAAATCATTTGACATCGTACCTTAGTAGCTGTATAGAGAAAAATCTTGTACTTTAAAGAGCTAAATATGCATTTTTTACAATGTTTTAGTAACAGGGGATGTTTAATGTTTAAAAATGCTCAAAATATTTTTTTTAAATGATAAGTTAACAAACATCTGACAGAATTTTTAAATGAAAATTTTTCTAAAATTTATTCTGTGTTTGACGCTTTTCAAATATATATTTTACTCCTTTTAAGCCAAAAAAGGGGCAAGTAGAAATAAATAAATATGTTTAATGCAAAAGGATAGGCTTCTTAGACGTCAAAGAAATGTAGCTTAAAATGACAGTTTTATTAGCGTAAATTTTCTTGAGTGAATAGAAAATCGCTTTCCATTCCGTGAAGTGAGATGTATTGATGGTTACCATCGATTTTTCTGCGGAACTTCAAAGTGAAGCTCATGCATCATTATTTTCATTTTTTCGAAGTCCTCGATTCTCTAGGCTAAGGAAAGTAATTCTTTTTTTTTTCCTTTATGAAATCATATTTTCTGCTATTTTATTCATCAGGTCAAGGTATGAAATCCGGTTAAAATGTTCCCTCCACAAAGAATGTTGTGTCGGAGTTTTCCATCGTGTCATTCAACTGGTAAGACTGTGTTGCGAAGGTACATGCTTGTTGAGCATTAAAGGCGCGGTTTACTTATTCTTGACGAATGAAACACCAGTAGGCATTATACGACAAAGTGTTTCTTTTCCTTTTTTATTTGTTTACTAAATATTTTTTTAGAGGTTCGTCCCATTGTTATCCATTAGATAATTCTAGGACAGAACGAGAATTGACGCAAATAGCCACAAGGATAGAGATTCTTTTCGCTTTTCAAGATAATTTCCTTTATATTTTAATCTCCTCTAATTATCTGTAAATCTTCCAAACTGAATATACCATCACAAAAACATGAAAGAAATTCACGTGTTTTGTCCTGTCCCAGAGGAGTGAACTAACTTTTTTTCAATATCTACTAACTATCTCGCGATCTAGCCAGTTAAATTTCCCTCATGTTCTACTCATTCAAAATCTGAAATATAAGATAATTTTTCATAAAAATATATAGAGCAAATGGGGAAAAAAAATCGTACAAATGGTTAAACTTCTATATTTTACAAGTTTTTACAGATTTTGAAACTTTAATTATTACTTGAATTTAAAAGCGCTTCTATTTTCAAGTTTAGTTTTGAAAAATCGAAATATTGCTATAATATTTATTAGCAATAACTAAACAAATGTTTAAAAAACTTTTTACTATTTTTACAAAATTAGATCTCTTTTACTACTGGTAACGTTTGTTAATTACAAAACTAAAGATATTTACATCAGCAGTGCAACCATGGGAGAAATTCTTAGCCCAACAAGTGATTCATTTTGAACTGCATGAAGCTGCGAAATTTTCGTCACTCACTTGCGTTACTTATACAGCCGTGTGTCTGCATTTTTTATATATATATATAAATCTGTGTGTTACAACTCCGATTATTTTTATACCATGATTCCAAATGCTTGTATACCAAATTACCTTGGTGGCGGGATTTTATAATGCTTATTCGAATACCGACTCGCACAAAAACATTGATTCAAAACGGGCAGAATGAAATACTACTAAACCAATCACCTTCCTAGACATTATGGAAAATAAATGATGCCGTATCATATAACTTATGAAACCCTAGTTTTATTGATGCTTTTGTAAACAATTTCTTCATGAAATTTCCTTGCATCAACTTCAATTATAGAGCCTGTGATCTAATTTTTTTGGTATGATGTCGCAAGATTGAGTGCCACTGTAGGAATACCTTCTATTACATAAAATTAATACTATTTTTCTTGCACTAAAAGTGAACTATGGCCAGGTAAAGAATCGAATGGGCAATTCTCTGAACGTAGGGATAATTCTAACCTCTAAATTACCTATGCCGGGATTATCTTTAGAAATTGCGCAAAGATGAAATAATTTCTAATCTGCGAAAACCATTTAAAGCTGTAGGAGCACAAGTTTCGTAATAAAGCAAAAATTTTATTCACAAAAAGATTAAATAAATTAGATGAGTTCACACAGGATATCAACAACATTTAATGCTTAGGATTTAAATGAGAAAAAAGGATAACATTGTCCGATTTTGAAGACAGTTATTGACTGCCTACAGTCCTATTCCAGACGTAAAATTGAGAAATGAATCATTACCGATTCAGTTACTAGGGAATGTAATTTCCTAACTGTCCGAGGCAGGATAGTAAAAAAATTGATGCAATCATTTGGTCTTCGAAGCGCTGACGCCAATAGAGAGATGAGCTTCAATTTCGAAAATTTTATTGCGCTTTAATTGTGACATCGTGACATACGAAAAGTTTATTGGGTCACTATATTGTGACAACGGAAAGTTTCTTGTGTCACCTATTCGTGACAAAAGTTTCTTGTGTGACTCTATTTGTGACATATGAAAAGTTTATTGTGTCACTTCATTTGTGACATGAGCAAAGTTTGTTGTGTTATATATAAAGAGGGTATCGGCATTAAGTACATTTTAGTTACTGGGTAGCTGTGAATGTTAAAACACCGTTTTTGGAGTGGTTCGAAGACAAAATAATCCGAATATCGAAATTTTAACGAAGTGTTTCGGGTAACTAGATCACTGCTCATTATTATATCAGAAAAGTCAACGAAAGGTAAGGTCATTGAATCAATAGAAGTATGCTTTTAATAGTTTATTTAAAATTACTATAGATTTTTATCATTTTAATTATTTTATTTTATAATTTAAAAGGAATTAAAAATTAAATATATTAGGTTTAGATGTTTTTCTTAGTAAGTCTTACGATACAATTAACCTTTAAAAAGCCTATAAAAGCCATGTATAGTATTAACTAATAAAATACTTCTATTTATAAAACATCAGTTTGCATGTTAAAGGGAAGAGATATTTCAGGTGATCGAAAAATTTATTAAATAATTTAATTCTCTCGAAAAGTTCTAACACATTAAATACTACTTTATTGCTCTATATTTAAATATCCCCCCTTTTTTAAATTCATGAGATGCCCCGATACCGTTCGAAAACTTTTTTATTATATGTTTAACCATTGTTCTAATTTCGTGATTGGACTTACAGAGCGAGAAGGCGGTGCTTTTATTCGTTCAATCAATCAATCAAGAAAAAATAAACTTGTGTGCTTTCATTCACTCAATAACAAGTTCGGAGAAAGATTCATTAAGTCTACATTTCTCTTTAACGGGAGCAATGTAGTTTGCCAATAATCTTTCTATCCGAGAACATCATAAGAAACAAAAAATAATTCCATTACTTTTTTCAAGAGAGCTTCAGCGATGCAAAATCACCAGTGCTCGGATTAATATTACGGATGGTTATTTGGCGTGGCTGTTTGAGTGGCCAATAAAGTGGAAGAGTAACGATCTAGTAGAAAAACTCCTTTATGGCTTCGATCAGAATTGCATTACTGTTCACTTTCCTGTTATAATTTTAATGAGTTCTTAATTATGCTAAAATCGTCATTTGAGTAATCGGAATGGGCTCAGGCCCTCTCCTTTTCACTCGTGGATTGTATTTATGATAGGGACGTTTTCCCATGTCATTTAAATTGGAGTTTGCTGTTGTATGACAAGTTATTATAGATGAAAAAATATGACATTAGATTTTCTATTTTTAATTCTGATGTTACTATTATTTTTCCTATATTTAGCTATCACTAAACAATAATAATTTATGCCTCATAAATTCATTTATTGCAAGTGATTATGGATGGAATTTCCTACCCTCCTCCCCTAAAACAATTAAAAAGGAAATATATGACTGTTTCAGTTGTATGACTGTACTATGAAATATTTTCCTGTGCTTATCCTATTTCCTTTACTGATATCTTTGCCATTTAAGTACAAGAATTGTTATCCTTGCGGTTGAATATTTGCTTCTCATTTTCAACAATATTTTACAGTTGTTTTTTTATATTTAAAACAACTATCTGCCCGGGATTTCAGCCCGGGGCTCTTAAACCCGAGGCCGGCATTCTACCCACTAAAATAACCCTACAATGTGTGGAATTCTTATTTTTTTCAACTCCCCCTACCTATATTTTTTCTCGTGCTGTTTTAGAGCGTTACCTACCTGAATCTTGGCTTATACAACTGACACTGCTGTTGACGTCCTAAGAGTTGCTGGAACTTGTGAGTACTCCAGATAATTCAAGCTTTACAGTACTGCAGAAACTTACGGTAGCAATTATGATGACGATATAGCCGCTGTTTCATATGCTCTCGAGTCTATTATTGACATAATGAGATTAAAATTGTCCTTTTTACCCATTCGCATGCAACAGGTAAATACCTTACGTCTGTCCTTGCCTCTTCTGATTCAATAGCCAAATGTCAATTAATCATCAGTGCTCTTATTGATAACTGATTACTCCATTTTACAATAATGTGGACTCCTAGCCACTGCGATTTACAGAAACGACATTTAGATAAGTTGGCGAAGGCCCGAACATGCCCATCCTTAGAAATACACGTGTATTTTAAACCCAATAATAAAACAAATTACAGACACAATAATTAAACGAGTCAAGGATAAAAATAACTAGACATAAACACAGACATAAACAAAACTACGAAATACATACTTCGGAGAAAAGCTGGAACTATCTTATGAATTCACAGATGCCTCGTGATGTATCCAGGCCGATCGACCTTGCGTGCTTCAGAATGCTTACAGGGCACGACTATCGCCAGTAACCCCTCCACCGTGTTAGAGAGGTAAATTGTCCATCATGCGCACTTTCAGCAATGACTGAAGCCCAACTCATTTTGTGCTCAAGACTTAGCGACATCATAGACCTTAAATCTCCGTGAAAGTTCAATAATTCCATTGCTGATTCGAATCTTTTTTGCACGAAAGAGACTAATGGCTGAAATGTCCATGTCTGGCATGGGATTAAAAAAAAAAGATCTTGTTTTCTTTTTTAGGCCAACGACACAGGATATTCGCTTGTGCAGTTTACCAGTTTATTTATTAGCTGTTTTTAATTATTTTTTACGAGGAGCTGAACATTTTTTCCAACTATAGATATTTTACGAAGGTCGATACATTGTCGTTCTTTCCCACGGCCGGTCGCAGATCTACCAGGACTCAGATTTAAACCTGGATCTGTTAACCTCGATGCCAGCACTATGTCAGCTGAACTATCCCTAGAATTCTCATTTTTACAAAGCCATTCGTCTGATATTTATATTATGGTTTTTACTTATTTGTCTCGAATATTAAGTAATATGAGATAAGAACTTTCTGAGAAATACTGTCGTGTTTACAGAAAAAGTGTATTTTCTTGTCAGCAGTATACTTCTATTCTTTCTCACTTATTTACAGTTTCAATCATATTCGTGTTCAAACTTTAACGTTGCAGAGTCATTTGCGCATAACATGGGAAAATTTATAGTGGTAATTTTGTTACGTTTGCTAATAAGTCCCCCTTTTGTCCTTTTTCTATTTCATTTCTCCCATTCCGAATTAACTTTCATACACCCACATTAAAAGATAACGTTTTTATATGCATTAATTTTTAATATGTTGATATAATATTAAGAGAAATTTGAAAGAATTCTTGCTTTTGGATCGTATCCAGAGGCTAAGAGTATTAGAAAGTGCAGAATGTAACAATCGAAAAATCTAGGCTAACTTAAGTTTCATTAGCAAAGTTAAACCATGAAAAAGTGAAAAGACTGAAAGTATGTTAAAATTGCTTTTATTATGTACCTGAAGAAAGTCCGAATATATCTAGCATTTTAATTTATCATGCATGAAACTGGTTTAATTATAAATTTTTCGCTGTAGAAGAGTTCCAATTTTAGCCCGGTTGTCATAGATCAAGTTTGTACCTCTTAAAATGAAATTTTTCCCAAATTAGCAAAAATAGCCCAAATTATCCCAAATTAACAATTTTACAGGAACAATTTGAAGTAGTGTTTCTAAAAATGCAAAGTATAACACAAATGGTACCGGAAAAAAAAGTTGACTGTAAATTTTACAACTAATGAAAAGGCTTTATTTCATTAACTCAATATCCTGAACAAAACTCTAATTTTCTACACAGATAAGAGATTATTTTGTTTTTGAAATAAATATGCTAGTATTTCAGAACTCAACACCAAATCCGGTCCTTATAGAGAAACAGTTTTAAATTAAATATTTAATTAAAACATATCCGCATTTTTTTTTTTTTGTTGTGCATGGGCACATCATTAAGTCTCTTATCTAGAAATGGGAATAATCCCCAATCACCCTTCATATGTAACCATAACTGAAAATTTAAGCATTTGTCTTAATGTATATACACTCATCTTTCGGAACAAAAAGAAAACTCCTAAATTCACAGACTTATACGGTTGAATTTTATGAAGAGAAAAAATAACAAATCTTAATATGACTTGATGTCATATTATCCCTGTGCAAATGATGTACAGCAAGACTATGCTATTCTGAGTCTTGATTCATATTTAATATAAACTGTCATATTTTCAAGGAACTTGGGGAAAATAACGAAGTCGAAAACGACAGATTTATTCCTTTTTATGGTCTTTTTAGCGTTCTTTTGTGGCTTTTAGAAGCTGTTATTTAAGATTTCATTGTATCATTTATAAGCTCTATAAAGAGTAATATGTAAATATTATTTTGGTTAATGGCTTTCATTTATATTAGTTCATCTCCTTTGATGTTCCTCCCCTGTTGGTATTAAAGAGTTTAATGATCTTCACATTCATGATTCGTCCCTAAAGACAACCTCATATAATGGTCTGCGGTATGGAGAAGGATTAAACCAGTTAGTTTGAAACCAGTACTCATTTTTATGTTCTGTTGTGGCTTTGAAGACGCTTTCATTTTCAATTTCACCAGAGGTGTGGATAATATTTTCTAGAATCACTCACTTAGGTATGATCACAATGGGGAGTCAGAAATTTAGAGAATTTTTATGCTCGAATTTCCCGTTTAAATTATTTTCTTAAACTGGAATAGATATCGTATTAAACTGAAGCAATTTTCCTTTTAACTATTAAACTATTAACCTATTTATCCTTTTAACTATTTTCTTGAACTGGTACAGATATCGTATTAAACTGAAGCATGTGAAAATGTTTCGAGAAAAATATTATGCTTAGTTTTAAGTAAAATTTCCAGGGAGTCCTTTAAACTTATTCAGTCTATACTTCACTGCTTTATTCAGAAAGTGATATGTTTTGAAAAATGTTACTAGCATGCTGTAAATATGTACGTGCATACGTGCATGCTGGAGATGTCTGTGCATTAACATTCTTATCGTCTCTATCTATGAATGTCAAAAAATAAATGAATAAATAAGTAACTATATATATATATATATATATATATATATATATATATATATATATATATATATATATATATATATATATATATAGAACAAAAGATTCAAAAATTTCCATATTAATTTTTATTTGTAATTTTGCAATATATTTCAAAAAGCTTTTATTACAAAAACTCTAAGGCAAGAAATTCCTAATTATGATACCCTTCCCTCCTTTGTTTTACCTTTCTTAATAATGGGACTAGAAAACATTTGTAGCTAAAATTATAGATAATCGAATTAGAGTTATTAATATTTTTTTACGGCTGAACTTAGCATTCTTCGAAGAAACAACGACAGAAAGAAGAGAGAGGAAATAGCTTTTGTTAACGAGACTGAAACTAAAATTTCTCCGAGGGATGGTCGAAATTAGTAATCCCCGTCGTTCCGCTCGAATATCAACAAAAAAGCCACATTTCGATCCAAAGAATTTCTTTCGCCTCTGACTTTTTCTGAACTCCCCAATAATGAAACTCATTAGCGATATTGTTTCACCAACATCCAATAATTAAAAAAATCTACGTTACTTTTTATGCAGCCATATAACTCCGCCCCCTCGGTAACAACTTGTTTTCCTTTCTCATTCTGTCAAGGTTGACTCGAGCATGGTCTATTTCTTAATAAAGTTGTTTGCAACCCGCCTCCCGAAGAGCTAGCTACTTCATAATCAACAGTTTATCCTCCAGAAACCGACAATCTCTCCTATGAGGAATACGTATATGAATATTTTCTTTATATTATTCTGCGGTTTCCACTTAAGTGCTAAAAGCGAATGACATTATCTCCTCCTCAAAAAAACTTTATACAACTTTCATTTAAGCTTGTATTGATTTCTGATAAGAATTTCAGTTAATCAGAATCAAAGTGTGAAGCTTATTAAAAAAATTTACCGAAATTTTTAGAATCGAAAAGTTTTCTCTCCTGAAAAGAAGAATATTGGAAAATTTTAGTACAGAAGAAAGGTAAATAATTTATATTTTCTACTTTATTCCTTAAATCCATTAATCCATAAAATACATATTTTCGTAAGAAATTATATTTTAAGCGGGATGGTTTTTGACGTTTTAAACATATTGGGGGTAAATTGCATGAAAATGTTTTATAAATAAATATCCATAGCTCTAAAATTCATTCTAATTTGCGAATCCTTGAATGATGATTTATAGAATCGATTGATTAAAAAAATTTTTTTTTAATGTTTTTATTTCTTTGAGCAGATGAGGAGTGTTCACGATTTTAAATTTTTTTATCAATTTCTTTTAAATATCTTCTTGAAAAAGCAGTTTTAAGTTTTCAGAATCTAATAAGTAAATTCACCTTTTTATTCATTTGTAATTACAACTAATATTCTATTTTCTTTAATCGATTTTAAATTTAAACATACCAAATCAATAGTATCAACGAAATTCAAAATATAAAGTGCTTTGCTTGTTTTGGAATAATTTTACTTTAAAAAGGGGAAATTTTTTTTTTGATATTTCCGGTGATCAGGTCTTTTATATTTCGAACATTTTTTTGTTAGAAATGCATTTCATTTCCAGGAAAATGAGAAAAATAAAAATATTCTCATTGTATTGTACAATGTTTTAATATTACTAGATTAATTTAACATTATTACAGTGTAATTGCTTAATATATATATATAACATTCTTTTATACGTATGGGTTTATGAGATATTTAATCCCGTTATGATACCTTTGTTCTTATTTCTGTTTGAGTTCATCAATCAAAATATTTATTTCGAATACTTTTATTTTCTTCCGGAATTATTAATTCTGTATATTTTAAACTTGTTTATTAAAAGATTTCAGCAGAATTTTTGATACTAAAATATAATATTGTTGAGGAAAAGAGAAATTTCTCTTCGTAAAATATTACATTCCAATATCTTATAGAGATTGCATAAACCGACGAATTTATTCGAAATAAAAAAATATTAAAAACCCAATAAAGTTTAACCCATTATATGAATTTCTCTGTTGGTAGTTTGGCTGAAAATATTGAGGATTCTGCGAAAGAGATTAAGGAATAAACAGCCTGGAAGAATTCAGATCTAAATCTCAACGCTGAAAAAACTTGCGGTTTGTGGTTAAGAGAGATGCGTGATTAGAAAAGCAATTGTGATGAAGATGGAAATAGCTTTTGTTTCTTTATTTATATATTTCTGGTCACTATAAGCGCATTTTGGCACACCAGTGTAAATGTTTTCGATAGTATTGTAGCAATATCAAAAATATTACCACGATAATTCCGATTTTGTTATCCCTATGCGTTTTTCTAAGTATTTCTAATGTAAAGATATATTTTTTTATCATATATTAATAGCAATGTTTTAAACTGACACAGTGATTGAGAGAAAACCAAGAAATATATTCCTTATTGAAATTTATGTGACTATACATTCATATTTCTTAACGTATATTATTTATATAATCAAAAGTTACTCCTCTCTACATCCTTATTAAGCATTTAGTAATATTAGTCAAAAGACCGTTGAGAATAGCAGATTGTAACGGTGAAAAAAGGAATACATTTACTGATCTGGTTGACACCCAAAGCTGAGATAAAGTTGTTTTATGTGTTATTGTCTTTTCAGATTTCTGAAAATTTATTTTTTATTCAAATCTTTCGAAATTAAAGTTTTACGAATGAGTTAAAATGATGATTCAAACATTTATGAAATCATTTACATCTGAATGAACTAAAAAGTTTATTTTCATCATCATAGCAAATTTTTAAAGTGAATTAAAGATTGTTATTAGATTTATTTTCATAATAAACTTAATATGACTTTTACTGGAGCACTTTTATTCTTATGTGACACCGAGATTCTTATGACACCGTATTCTTATGTGACACCGAGAGAACATACCTCATGCACTGGTCATAATGGTACATATCAGTTTCTCTATCTTTTGACATGGTCTCACAACTCCCAGGTTTTATCAGTTCTAATCATTTAGTCTTTTTGTTACGGAAAAACAAAATTTTGAGCCAGTCCATTCCTAAAGTAGAGACTAATTTATAGTAACTAAAGCAGAGAACGCGCTATTGAGTGTTTTACACGGAGCACGTATGTTTAATTTTAAATAGATTTACTCTAAAACAGGAATTCGCATTGACTTTTTTAGGATTTCGTATTTTTTTATGAAATATCTGCTGGATTATAATACTTAATATAAAACGTATCTCTCTAATTGTTCCATTTAAAAAAATTCACAGATGCTTGACTGAAAATCTATTAAGACCTCTGATACATTTTTAGGTATATGACAAATCATAAGTGCGTTTAGACAATCAATTATAGAGGAAATTGCTTTAAATTTAAATTAATTATAGTTTGCTTGTTTTGATCCCTCCACCTAATTATTGATAACAGAGATTTTGAATTCTTTTAATTACTGTTTTCATATGGCATTTTTTTTTGTGTATGCGTTAGCAGAATTAGTTTAGTGAGCAAGAATTTTTTTTCACTGTAAAACTCTAATTCATATTTGTTAATGCGTAAAAATCAACTCTGAAGCTTTAAATATAAAATATTTTGTTAGGAATACAAAAAGTCTTTAAAATTAATAGTTGAGTTTTTAAAATTAACCCATAAGTTTTTTCCCGTTTCCTTAGCTGAGAAAACATTGCTTTGTGTGAGACGCATTTCATCCACTGATGCGTTGTGAATCAACGACGATTTTTTAAAACCACTCTTTTGTTAAAAGATTTATGTGTACATTTTTTTAGCAAAAATATTTCTTCCTTAATGTTCACTTTATATTTAATTATAAAATAACGTTTATTTCCTAGAGTACGTTTCATTTAACTCTGTAAAATTCTACAAGAAGTGATGAAGCAAAGTTTGTTTGATTTCCTTTATATACATTCCTTATTTAGCGGATAATTTCTCTTGTAAAAGATACAAACCTTAATATTTCCTCCTTACATTTATTTATTTTCTGAACTTGAACGTCTAGGATTCTTAAAGTATAGAAAATTCGAAATTAATGAATTGAAAATTTGCGTATCAAGAGAAAATTTAAAGTTACATGTCGGCGCAATTTTTTTTTCGAAATGGAGAGAAATGATGGAGAATTTTTTTTTAATCCGATGATTAGCCTTGTTATTCAACAGTTTTACAAAGTTATAACTTCAGAGGAAACCGAGCGATACATTCACTTCTAATAAATCCAGTGCAAATCCCATTAGTTTTCGTGAACAATCGTCAGTTCGTGTGTTTAATGAAAGCAAAAGGGGTTTACGGCAACTTATAATTCTTACTGAATGAATTCAGGAACGAATAGTCAAGAATACAAATACCGTATGTTATATTTTTATGATATTGTTTTCATTTATTCATTTATATATGCGATACAAGCTCCTAACATAAAGGCAATAAACTAGAACTGCAATTTTCTCCCATAATCAAATAACAAAAGCTGAGTTGTGGGTATAGCAGCTTCATGTTCTCCATATGAACAATTTGTTACTAGGTGAACTTTGTATTGTTTATTTGTTTTTTAAACAAAAACTTTTAATTCTTAGGAAGTGCACGTTCTCTTGGGAAAGCGTTGCGTGTATTTTTCACGTCTAGTTATGTATAATTAGAGTAACTTCATTTATCAATCAGCTCTTACGTATGAATAATTTGCGTACAACTAGTCTCGAGACGCAAAATAATTTGGAAGTGAAATGATGGAAGAAACAGGTACTTACTACTCATATAGTTAATGATTGGCTCCATCGTTCATCGTTGCAATATGGACGGCAATCAAACATTGCCCCATGAAACCTTTATTTTATATCATTTGATTTGTTTAAAAATTCCCGTAAATCATTCTTCAGTAAAGCCATTACATAGGATTTCAACCCTACCGGCAATCTAACTGAATTCATATGACTAGCTACTAAGTACTACTGTGATCAAAGATAAGGCATGGACATAATAATTTATCTCTTTCTCAGTTTTCAGGATATTATAATAAAACGAATAGATTTTTTTTTCAAATGTTTAAATGACCCCAAAATTTCTGCAATAAAACATAAAAACAAATTATTAACTGTTGCAAAAGTGTTTCAAAATTTCTAAATAACTAGATAAAATCTGAAATCATTAATGATCGATTGATAAATTACAGACATTACCAAGCTTGCGTCAATAAAATCATTGTTTTCTAAAACTTCGCCTTCATTGGTGTGTGTAACGGTTTGATAATTTGCATATACCACATATTGAAATGTACTGATTCTGGATTCATGGAAAACACCATTGACAAATGGAAATGTGAATATTTTTTAAACTAATTTTACAGTTACAGCCGCCCATTGTGATGCATTCTATTCACAAATGCATTAGAAATTAGATTGCGGTTTACGATTAAAGGCTGATTTCAGACCGGAAAAATAGGTTAATTCGGGGGTTTGAGCTTTTCTTGCTTGAATTGTAGTTTATTAATGCAACAGTACGTAGAATACAATGGACGTGTAGTTATATATATATGTGAGTTTTAGCTAGTATAACAAGGTTTGTACTACGAAGAGTACCTGTGAGACTTACGACTTTCATAGACGGTAGGTTATTCTAAAAATAATAATTATGAGTATATATATATATTGTATTATATATATATATATATATATATATATATATATATATATATATATATATATATATATATATATATATATATATATATATATATATATATTGTTTGTTTTTGTTACACATTCTATTGCTCTATGAGTCGAGCATAAGCTTATGCATTTTTATCATAACATGTGTTTACGAAAGTTGTTTTCAATAAGACCACAAAAGAGTTGTTATACTTTTAAATATTTTTTGTAATTACTTATCCTTTGACATCAGAACTACATCTGATAACTTGTGATCTAATCAGGATAATTTATCGGATCTTATCTGGCTTTCCAGTATCTCTTTCTTTTGTTCCTCGTTTGGTAATTATAACTCCTCTCTTCATGCTTTTCACTCAAATTTTTCATTGATTATTTTGCTCTATATTATATAAAAGAATCAATGTCATGGAATTTCGTAGATACTGTTTATATTTATGAACTTACGTTAAAGTTTTCACGTTCTCAAAAATGCTTTCATACCTTTTTTCCAGACACAGCTTGCGAATATTATTTTGATTTAAAAGAATTTCATGAGAATTCTTTTAAATCAAAATTAAAGAATATTCGAAATTAATTCTTAATCATTTGTCAAGTGATTAATTCCTAAATTTGATTTGAAGCAACTATTTCAATGCAGTATGTATATAGTACTTATATAAGTGATATATTGATAAATGCACTCAGTTTGGTGAATATGTATCAAAATACTTATTTGTTAACTTCCTTTACTCCTCTGTGAACTTATGAGTGCAGAAACTTCTAAATCGATCGCTAAAACTGTCTATTTTCCCAGGGTTTTAACGAAGGCTCTCTATTTAGGTGTTACATACTATATCATAGGGGTGGGGGATTTTTTTATTCTCATTTGCGTAAGCCAATTTTTACCCACTGTTTTCTTTGGTACGGAAATAATCGCAAAAGAGTGTAATTTATGGATGTCAGAAATATTATACATGAAAGATCTTTGTAGAGTATTGGGCATTGCCATAGATTGAAATAAGAGGGAAGATAAATTTTTACTCTCTGTGAGGGAAGTCATTGAAAGTAACATTTTATCTCGTCACCAGGATAGTTCAGGTGGAAGAATACCTACCTGGAGGTTAGGGGGTATAAGTTCAAATCCCTCTCTTGGCAGATGGTACTAGTTAAAGAGTCGCCTTGACATAGGAAAATATGATATTGAACCATTAGAAAGTATATAATTAATATTTAACCCCGAAAAAAATCAGCATCATTCAATACTTCGAATAAAAGTAATTAATAAATAAAAATACAAGTTAATAGTTTGGGGGTCTCGCCTTTAAAAGAAATTGTTGAAATATGTGTGATAAGTCACTTAAAATACCATTTCCTCACATCGTTGAGCTAGTTCAGTTGGCAGAATACCGGCCTTAAGGTTATGGACATCGACTCAAATCAGATCTTGGCAAATGGTCTACTGACCATTACATGTAACCCTGTCACATATATTTAAGGAGAAACACTGCATAGCTCATCTAACCCTAGAAACGTTCTTTAGTAGACAGACTTAATCGTGAAGAGATGATTATTGTTCAGTGACATACGTTTTCACACCTCTTTTCTCCAATGACGAAATTTTAGGAAAGCTTAAAGAAGCTTTCGCCATTACGAGGAGAAAATGCGAGTAACGAAAGTGTATATCGTTTGATGTTGTTCACGTGAAGGCATATAATTTATAGTTTTATTGGTTTACAATATTAAATTATACAGATTTAAAAGTATTGATAAGTATTTGTGCATAGAAAACATGAGAACTCCATGAGCAAATCTCCGTTAAAAAATTGAACTTTCATTAAATTGGGATAAAGGACTCTCGTCATTACTGATTCTTAAAAATTAGATTATCTCTGATAAAATATAATACTATTGAATACTGCAGTACATTTAAGTAGTGGGACTTTTAACTAACCTGTACTGAATTTACTGTTGTTTTTGTTGCGTTTACTTTTATTTGATAATTCAAAAATATTAATTTATCTATTGTTTAATTTAAGAGCCGTGAAATAAAAAAAATCTCAATGCTTACAAAATTCAATATTTTTAGGTTTTCTAAAAACTGGTTTTAGAATGCTTGATAACGTTTATCAAGTGCTTTTTAGGAGGATAATAAATCATAAATTTCTCACTTGCCTTTGGCCGATTAATATCAGGATGAAGAAGCAGATATTAATATATCCCGGAGTGTTATAGGAACATAAACACATTCGACAATAAACAATAAATCTCAAATGTGAACCTAGTTAGACCCTTTTTAACTACAATAAAACCATATTTAGTGTCATGTTACATATTAAAAATAAATTTTAAAGTATGTCAGAAAGCTAGCAATTTTTATGAATATTTTTATGCATATTTATGCATTTTATGGATTTTTACAGCAGGCCCTCCCTGACCATAAGGATTTAAGTTCGACGGCCACTCAGAAAATGGAGTAACAGCGATTATATTATGCAGGCCCCAAACTCTTAATACTTTTGATCATACCTGACTTAAAAAATGCACTGTGCTGAAAGAGTACGATCTATAATTTTAAATCTACTGTATCATAGGTATAGGCTAGTTCTCAAACACAGAGACTAGGTGAGAAAGGCATCATATAATTCATGTACAGTTTGAGACGGAATACATGTACTGTGTGTTTAGATACCTTCAAAATTCTTATACCTTATGAAACACAGTTATATACTTTTCAGAACACCATTTTATAAAGTTTAACAGCTTTAATATTATTTAAATACGTGAAGTATTGCATCTCACAGTCTACCGAGACAAAGAAAGTTTCGTAGCCAAACGAAAAGTGCAATCCGCTGACCTTTAGCGCACTTTTATAAGCTTTCTTAAGATTTTATAATTAACGTGTTTTTTAAATTAGATATGAAAATTCTTATCTCGCTATTTATTAACAATTAAAACCGAGAAACTCACGAAAATTGGGGATACGACTGTGCATTTATCATTAAAATATTGGAATAAGGGAAAATTAAAAAAAATCTCTTAAAAAATTTCTAAATGATGCAGGAAAAATTAAACGACTGAATAAAGAAGATAAACATTTAAGTTAATAAACACAAAATTCCGGGAAGGATCCCCTTGTGTTATTTTACTTTCATTCATCATTTCATTTTCTTTCTGATAGAAGTCGATCTAACTGATACATATTTTTGCTTAAAATTTCCATTGTAAGTATTGTGATAACATTTGCAGATAATTTAGCAGGAAGCACACTTTTGTAAAGTATATATGCTACATCATTCTTCATTTAATCTAATCGAATTTTAATCAATTTTAACTCGGTAACCTTGTAATCTTTTCTTCATTACAATTGAATAGTTTGCGATAAGAATATTTTCTACATTATGTTTTGCTTCTTCTTACCTTTATATGATATATCAAAGTCTACTGCATAATTAATCAGCTTCGATGCGTGTATTATAATGTTAAGTTCAATGTTAAATTGATAAGCTACAATGTCAGCACCTCGGGAACTAAGATTCTTTTGGTTATTTCTGAGTGAGATTGTGCAGAACGTTATTACATTTATTTGATAGAATTAGAGGTAAAGATGATAATCAAAAGTACCTGTATTGCTATTTATTATAAAGAATACACTATTCTGTTGGATCGATCATGAATTTTAAATTTTAATTACCTTCTATTAAAATCTAGGATAACTTTTTAGTATATTTTCTAAGATTATTTGTGTCTTAAGAATATTATTCAAAAGTTTCACGTAGAATATGATGTCTCTGGTACGTTTAAAACTGCGAAGATATTATTTTGCGAGAAGCAATCGTAACAACCATGTTTTTTTGTCTTTCTTCCTCAATAAATATCATTAATTTGACATATAAGACCAAAAACTAGATAGTGTCTTTTTTTGTTGTTGCTTTAGACAGTAATTTTTAAAATTTATTTAAAAACTTAACTAAGCTTTAAATTAGATAAGGGAGATGCAGTTGAACCATAACATTTTGTGGTTTAAATTTGACAGATTTCATTATTCTTGATTTTTCTATGTATAATTTTTATGGGTGTATTTTTTCAGTTTTGCAGCCTCTACTGCTATACTAAAATAACTAAGTTTTTAACTATCGTACTGTACCGTGTATAACTGTTATTTATAAAATTTGAAGCAAAAACTTTTCTAAAGTCATTGATAAACAGTTGTCTAATAATTTCTCTGTTTTTTAAAAATATTGATTGTGAATGTATTGGATCTCATGCAAGTGCACAGTGTAATTTCTCTCTTCTCCTCTTCCTTGTTACATATTAACCTCGACTGTTGACGATGTAATTTTAAATTTGTTAAATAAACTGGGTTGCAAAGTCAAGTATTGTTTCACTTTTTTAATATGTCAGTATTACTCGTCTTTAATGCTGTATTAATATTTGAACGCTTAGTGCTTATCTCAGTCCCCCCCTTTTTATTGTCTACTTTGATAAACTCCTTAGTGATGAAAACAAATTAAAAAAATGGGAAGAAATTTTATTTTCCTCAATACTATTGTGATATATATTACGTATGTTACGCATGATGACACTTTTTTGGTTGTAATATATTTAACGCTAGATTTAGTTCAATGTATAATTGATAGATAAGCCTGTTCTGTGACAACATTTGGTGAACTTAATTTACCAGAAACATTTAAGCAATTTTAAAATAAATAATTTCTACTTCTGGGCCATTTAATAACTGTCCTGGGTAGGAATCAAATATAAAATCAAAGGGAAAATTTAAAAAAAACAATATTTCCTGAAGCATAGTATAACAGCTGATCGTGGACTCGTGCGTAAATTTATAACTGAGAATAGCTGATTAAACCCTCGTGCCTTGGATACTAATTGCGACAAAGTTTTTTCTACTCTTTGAAGTTATTTGGGTGTGGTCGTTTAAACTAATGATAAAACAGTAAATGATCCAATGAGTAGTTAAACATAATGAACCGATTAAATAACCTATTAAAACATTTTGATAAATATTTTCCTTATCGATCTATATGAGTTATTTACTAAGAAGTCCAATGTGCTCGGTAAAGAGATAATTACTTTATTTTGCATAAGTGTCACTTTCACTGGACTGAAGTTCGGAACCACTTCATTCGCCGGTTTTTACATGTTACAATCCAATGATTTTTTTCTCCCACTTTCCATCCGCTTTTTTTTTTCCAAACAAGTTAATGTGAAAATTGTCGTACGATTTGGTTTTTAGCACACGTTAAGAATCATTTGTTTGGACTAAATTAACGTGAAATGGAAGTGATGTAAATTCTTCTAATCGACACCTTTTTGACATAGAGTCATTCTAGGACATTTTACAACCGAAGATATAAAACTTTTTTTTTTCACGGTAACCAACCTGATATTAATTTTAAAGTGAATGTTAATTTTTATCTCAGATAACTGACACGAACTTATTCGGTCTATTCCATCCATTTTCCGTTTACTCTTGTCCCTTTCATACATTTGGAGGTTCAAGGACATTGATGGACAAGAACTGTTTGGGCGGTATTAGTTATCCCTTTTAAACGAGAATCGCTGAAGTACTTGCGTATCAAGTGAAATTCACGGTAAAATAAACATGATGTACCAGATGTTGTTAATCGTGACAACACGCAGTCACTTTGAACGGCTCTTGGGAAAACTAAGTTTATCAGAGTTTGCAAAGATTTTCTGCATCTATGCTCTCGAATCTGATTGCACTTGAATGTAACAGATGCCACTAATTGCACAGAAAAATCATAGCATAAATGTATCGTTAGCTGACGCAGAGAAGGTATTTATTATCTAATTTTCTTTTAAACGCCAGTCGTCCCTTATCCGTAGGGAGAAATGTTCTAGGACCCCGAGTGGACACCTGAAACTACGGACAGTATCAAATCCTCGGTATACTATATATACTAGGTCAACTTTAATTTGTAAATTAGGCACAATAAGAAAAAAATATAACTAAAAATAAAACCAATTCTAACAATATAAAATTATAAAAGTTATGTGAATGTGGTCTTTATTTTCTTTATTGTATTCAACCCTCTTCTTTTTGTGATGATGCCGTGCTTATTTAATGAGATTGGTAATGGCTTGCGTTAGGGCGCTAGCCTTGGGAACCACAATGCGCCTGTTCAAATTCTCGATAGCCCTGAATGTTTGTAGCCATTTATAATCGATTTTAAGATGACATTCAGGGACAGTTTGTCCCTCGTATTGCAAAAGATGACCGTAGATTTTCAATTCAACCAACCAACAAGATGAGATGAAGTTATGTGAATAACGTAGGAATTGAGACGTAGCGTTGCTCCTTTCCCACGTTACTTGAAAAAGGAGAATAATTTATTCCTGGTGATCCTGGATAATCTGGTCGCAACGATGTCCCTCTTTGGGAACCCTCAAATGCTGAGGAATTATATGCTCGAAAGTTTTGAATGAAGACTGTAATCGGAAGTCCAGGTCTCTTTCTTTTTATCCCATCAAAATATCCCTGTGTGGGAGGTAACCTTCCACGGGGATCAGATAGTTGACTTCAATGCTGGGGTCCATCCAGGGATTGTAATCCTTTATTTAGTGTTTAAATGTCTGGGCAATTCTAAGCACTTTAGCAATTTTCCACAACATCCATATTGTGGGTTCCTAGTCAGAAAGTTCTGTCTCTTTTTCTTCTTCTTCATTCCTTTCTTTTTCAGGGTACTCAGTGAAATTTTACAAATCTTTATTTGATAACACCTCTTGGTGTCGTGAAATATATTCTTTCACTGTTTCATCTAATACGTTGGCAATTCTTTTTCCCTAACTTGTCTTACTGCGTGAATGATTTATCCTAATTTCCGCAAAGTCTTCGAAATGATTCACACTTTTACGTCGTAAGATCTTCCATGAACTTGACCAATCCATGACGTTCCAAGATCTTAACGCCTTTGCAGTTGTAACTAACACTTATCACATATTACGGCGGTAACTTCTGCAGTTTCAAGTGCGACATCAACGCTACCACTCCCTTTTTTTCATTTCTTCGTAATTTCGCAAACAGCTGATTCATTCTAATCGGATTCATTCGTTGATTTTAGAAACAGTAGCGTCCATTTGTCTTTTGTTCATTGAGTAAAGAATTTTCGCCATTTTACTTGAAGGAAACCTTTTACGGTTTCTTTATAGCGTGTCTAAAAAACCCGATCCCTATTATATTTCACTTAGGGTTATTAGTAATGTAAAATAAGGGTTATTTGACCCAATCACCGTGATACGTTGACAGTCGATCGCTTCAGACTGTAATAAAATTTACGCTCAGGCTAAAATCCAATGATTTAGAATAAAAATTATTTAATTTTTTTACAACTTGAATAGAGAAAAAGAGTCTTCTGTTGGATATGAAGACCATCAAGAATACACTAGTTAATATCACGATGAGGATTTTTGTCAATTAATATCAGGATAAATAATCTTTACGATTATTGGAAAAAACTGATAGGTCCATCTTCATTCCGCCCTACTCAGGGAGATATTTTAAGCACTCTGAAGAATACTGTGAATCAAAATTCGTTAATCTGAAGCCCAAATTTTGAGTCTAACATTATTGTGTGGCGACAAGATTCCATAACATGGTTTTCAACGAATTATTTTATAGCATATTGTATATAAAACTTTAGAAAAGTTATAGCAGAGAGTATCAATTCCAGATACTAAATAACAAAGCAGGCCATCAGAGTGATATCTAATTCACCCCCTCATTCTGTCTAAAAGAATAAATCAATTTTAAGGCCCGTGATTCACAGAATAAAAACCCCGCCCTCCGTTCGTTATGCCTTATATACTGATTCGACGACTGGTTCGAGCAAACCAAACATGCAATTACACGATACTTATCTTTTCATCTGAACACTTAAACAATGGGAATGTGCTAAAGTTTAAAAGAACTTCTTGGCATGTAAAATTCTTCAGAACCTCTTTGTTCTTTCAAATAAAACCTCAATTATAAGTACTCAATTATTAAAACCTCATTACGAATGTCCCTCATTTTTCTTCAAGTGTGGAACTGCACTTATTTTATTTCTCAAGCTTTTCGACTCTGAAGAGTAAAGCCTGCGTAATTTAAACTGCGATGCAGGAATAAGTCATGTGTTATGGGAGGGACTCTGAAACAACCTTAAAGGGTGAGGACTGAACTTGCGTCTCCAAATCTCCAGTCAGTATTCTACCAACTGAAATACACAGGCAATATGAAGAAGTATCGTTTGCAGTGGCTTTCCCTCACGCATTTCTCCCTTTCTCTGTGAAGCCAACTAAAAAGTACTTTAATATGTGTGTGTGTGTGTGTGTGTCTCTTTCAATGACTGATTTTTCTCCACCGTGAATTCTTGCTAGTGATTTATAGCTGGTTTTGCCCAATTGTACAGCCACTTGCTGAGGGCGAGGATCGCGTTCGTGTCTACAAATCTCGAGGCCAGTATTCAACCACATGAACTATCTCGCCCCTGTGAGAAAATGTTATTTCCAGTGATTTTCCCTCGTGTATTTCCCCCCTTTCTTTTCAAATCAAAGACACCGTATGTTGTCCTGGATATAACTATTTATGTATTTCAGAGAACATTGACTTTTGACAGGGTCAGCTTTTGTCATACGTTTGACAAACAATCGATAATCGTTCTTTTCACTTGTTGGATGCCAGTGTAACGACCGCCAGGTGTGAGGATCAAACTTGTGCCTTCAAGTTTCGAAGCTAATATTGTAACGTATGAATTACCCCGCTGTGTAAGATAATGCTATTTTCAATGAATTTTCTTCACGATTCTAGTTTAACTTACTTAATCTCTTTAAGTTTTTCTAAATTTATTTAAAAAATTGTATTTTGATTAATGGAAAATGCCCATACCTAAAACGTGTACATTAAGCTACAGATAAGTGCAAGTTGGGCTAAACATAATGCAATTGATTTCAAATAAGAATTTATAGTGTGTGAGGAAATTCCTTAGATTATGATGACCTTAGGCATTGGTTTTTTTTTTCTCTGTGTCTGAATCATTAACAACGTTCAGGAAATATTGTGAAGCTTTTATATTCATGAGTCGCACTTGGAGTAAAGATGATGTGACATGCATGTTGATAGCATCTGCTGTCGAAATTTTGAAGCCGACATTCGGGGAAAAGACTCAAAATATAATATGAGTGAATGAAAATTCAAGATTGTGAATGAGATATATCGCCATGAATATTTACTCTAATGTATGCAGGAGAAAGTCTGTCTCTACGTGATATTTCAGATAAGATAGTTATTCACTTTCTTTTGAAACAAGAGAGGGAGAAAAAATTTCAGAGTTAAAAATAAAAATTTATTGCGTGAAAGGCGATATCTTTTAAAACTTTAAAAATGAGATAACTGATCAATGAATTGGATTTTTTAAATAAGCAAAGGCTGGTATTTTTTAAAACTTACATATTTATATTTTTGTCTATAACTCCATTCGCAGAAATTCAATCGGTTAAATTACCTTAATTTTGAATAGCGGATCGAGCATTTAAATATATTTTGTTATAATGTAGTATGGATATATTTTTTTCTTGAAGTCCTTATTATTCAATGGTTAGATAATAGATATGATAGTCACAAATATCGAGAAGTTTTGGCCTCATTCAATTTTGTGAGGATATCTAATGGTCCTTTAAAAGGCAAATGCATAACTATTTATAATGCATTTCCAGGATAAAAAAAAGTTCGAAGAAAAATTTGTTAATGAAACTGTACTTTTTAAAAATGAACTATTTTCATTTAAAATAGCAAAAAAATGAAAAATGAAACCAGAAGAACAAGGAGAAAATTTCATAAAATGTCTGTATTTTAGGCGTGTATGTTGGACTCGTGAAACTTTTTATTTTTTTTTGGTGTGTGTGTGTGGGGGGGGGGGGGCAGTTGAAAATTCACTGTCAATGATACGTAGTTTTTAGTAATATTGTGCTAATGTGTGTTACAAGTTAAAAGATTTAAAAAAATAATTTATTACTGAAATAATAAAAAATAATTATGATAATTAGTTTAAAAATAAATTAAACTTTGAACTAATTAAATAAATCACTTAATTTTTAATAAAGCCTACAAAACTGCTTTTTAGGATTAAATTTTTCAGGGCATTATTGCTCCCTCCCTCTAAATATGCCCATCGTATATTTGAAGAAAGATTAAAATTTCTTATTTATCCTCACAGGACAATATTCAGTCATCCTCAACGAACAATAAAATTTTGATTTCATTGAAGCAAATCTTCCGTAAACTCAACAAAATGTTTTCTGTTTTATTCCAAAAGATATTGATAAACCATATCGTAAGTTCGACATGAGGGCTTTTGAAACACTGATTTCGTTTAGGAAGCTTTTCTTGTTTCGTAATTTCTGCCAGTGCTTTGCGAGACTGCAATTTTCTACTTTCTATTCATCTCTATGGTCTCCTTTAATGAACAGGATGCCGCGGTTTGACTGTCGTCTAAAGAAACAAGGGAGGGGGGGGGGGGTAAAAATATGTCTACAAAAATCTAAATGAGAACCCAAAGGGGATGAGAAAAGAAGAGTCGAAAGAAGCGTCATATCAAGGTGCGGTTAAAATTGTGGTGGCTGAGTAGATCGACCGTGTATTGAACACGGGATGTAAATAAATTCTATCGTAAATTACAATTTTTCGAGTAAACTTCCATAATGTTTACCCACGTTTCTTGACCTAACATTCTCTTTTCATCAAGCGTACATAACAACAACTTGATATAATATAACAAATGAAAAACTGTAGGTGTATTCCGTTTTTAATTTTTTTTTCAGCTTCTGTCCGGTTTACGGGAATTTGTCTAAACACTATTAGACAGGGGAAATTCAGTATTATAATTTTACAGTAGCACGTAAACCTGTGACGTAAACAAGTGTACCTTCCATTTTTTTTCTCCGAGAGGCCCAAAAAATTTATCTGTTTAATCATTAAAAATTCTATCTTTTAACCATTGAATCCTTTTTCATTTCATATTTCTTCCTCCTTGTTTATGGTTCTATCCTTTGAAGTGGCTTGTACGCAGCTAACGTCAAGGAAATTTTTCTGTTGCTATCAGTTTATGTTTATCTGAGGCTGAGCTTTAATTTTTGTTGAACTTTTGAGTACATAAAGTAACATGCAGTCAGAATAGAAATCGTAGGGTATTACGTAGTAAAGACAGAAACCAGAGTTTTTTGTGTCTAATTAGTCACTTTGAAGTGCTGTCAAATCGGTTCGTGTGATGGAAATTAATCTTAACCAATGTGAGAGGATTAGAAGGCCCCCGAGCGCAATCTAGTTTTGAGACCCTCTTGTTCTAAATGCTGTTAATAAATATGATTTATTATTTAAGATGTTTTCTCACACCGAAAAATTTTATTCACTCACACCGGAAATTTTATTTGTCAGTTATTAAGTAATAAAAACTTGTACTGTGCCGTTTGTCATTGATCGAAAGACAAATTGTCCAAATAAGGACGGTATCTTTGCCTGAGGTTTTCAGAATTTTTAAGATGCTAACTTTCGAAGGCCCTTGATTATCGGAGGCCCCAAGCTCGCTCTCCTTGCGCTTGTGCGATGATTCGCCACAGATCTTAATCTTTGTTACAGCCCTTTTGGTAGTCTCTTACATAGTAGTAGAGTAATTCAAAACCTTACTTGTCCCAGCCTAGGACATTCGAAATTTTTCTGAAGACCAACTGAGCGACAGC
Source organism: Dolomedes plantarius (assembly GCA_907164885.2). NCBI lineage: Eukaryota > Metazoa > Arthropoda > Arachnida > Araneae > Dolomedidae > Dolomedes > Dolomedes plantarius. The sequence continues at coordinate 172,816,224 of OU015494.1, forward strand.
AATCCTCTCCGTCTCCCACGAGGTTCATCAGGGGGTTCGAGGAACCTCGTGGGAGGGTTCGAGGTTCATCAAGCGCAAGCTCGCGCTTCTTGCGCTTGTGCGATGATCCGCCACAGATCTTAATCATTGTTAAAGCCCTTTTGGTAGT